>CAUYUJ010013780.1:487500-505000 GCA_963575745.1 Prorocentrum cordatum | reverse complement strand
CTCCTCCCTCATCCGCCTCCACCTCCTGCTCCCCGTCCCCAGGGCGAGGTGGGTGGCCCCACGTTTGGCAGCCCATCGGCCGCGAGACCCTGGGCTCCTCACCGAAGGCATCCTCATCTAGAACCTCCACCGTCTGTTCTGCCTCCGCTCTCTGCGCGCATCCTCCTCCCTCGTCCACCTCCACCTTCTGCTTCCCGTCCCCTTCGTCTCAGGAGGTCTCCAGAGGTCCCTGGATGGCAAGGGCCCAAAAAAGGCTCCAGACTGAAAGCCCCGATCTTCCTCCTTCTCCTCAACATCCTCGTTCTCCTCCTCTTACCGCCTCGTCATCCGTCTCGTCCTCGTTCGTCCTTCCCCCCCTCCTCGTCCTCATCGTCCTCCTTTCCTCCTCGTTCTATTCCTCCTCTTCCTCGTCCTCCTGCTCGTGCTTTTTCGTCCTTGCCCCCTCTCCATCATCGCCTTCCTCCTGCTCTTCTTCGTCGTCGTCGTCGTCCTCCTCCTCCTCCTCCCCCCCTCCCCCCTCCCCGCCCTCTCTGCCGCCCCGCGCCGCCGCCCGCCCCGCGCCGCCGCCCGCAGACGCTGTCGTACCGGCTCTCTCGCCTGCCCCCGTCGGACTTCGAGGGCATGCTGCACCCCGTCTTCCAGGAGGATCCATGGCGACCTTCCGTCGCCGCCGCCGCCGCCGACGACCGACTCCATACATGGATAGAGTGGCGCGGGGAAACGAAAAGGAGGGGAAGGAGGAGGGGTTTGGAGAGGGAGGGTGGTGGAGAAGGAGGAGGAGGAGCAGGAGGAGGAGGAGGAGGAGGAGGAGGAGGACGGGAATGCAGAGCAAGAGAACGAGTGAGCACCCAAAACAAAAACAAGACCTCGATCCTCGATCCTCGATGGCAGGGGGCAAAACCTCAGTTGGGGGTTGGTGGAGGAGGTGAAGGAGGCGCAGGAGCAGACGGCGGAGATGATGACGAGGGAGTGGGAGGCGGGGGGAAGGAACAGCAGGTGGAGGCGAGCAGACGAAGACGAGGGCGGGGATGAGCACGAGGAGGAGGAGGAGGAGGAGTAGGAGGAGGAGCACGAGGAGGAGGAGGAGGAGGAGGCGGAGGCGGAGGCGGCGCCCTGCCCCCCCCCCGCCCGAGGACGAGTGGATGGTGCTGCTCCTCGGAGGGGTCCTGGGCGTCGTGGTCGGCACCCTCCAAGGAGCGGCCGCCGCGCGAGCCCGGCTCGACCCTGCGATCGCTCTGTCCTGCGCCGGGCTCGGAGACCGGGCCCTCGGTAAAACGGCGCGAAGATCGGGACAACATCGGATCGGGATAAGTCGAAATCTCTGGGAATCGGCGGGTTTGGAGGACGTGTTGGGCGCCGCGGCCGCTCCAGAGCGTTCCGGAACGCTCTGAGAGCGCTCCGGAACGCTCTGGAGCGATTTATCCCGATCCTAGCCCTGTTTTACGAGGCCCCGAGGACGAGAGAGAGCCTCCACGTGAGGAAGACGGTTCTCGGGTTGGGGGGGGAGGGGGCCGGGGGGAGTGGCCACCTCGTCCATGTTGCCGCGCACGTTGGGGGCGCCCATAGCCCACAGTCGTGCCCCACATCTTCCCACCCCCCCTGCCTCCCAGCACGAGAAGTGGCAGGGGGGGGGGGGGGGGGGAAAAACACACGGACACAATTCATCGTCGATCCCCCAGAAGATATGGGAAACTATGGGAAGGGAGGGGGAGGGCAAGAACCCAGAAAACATGGGAACACATGGGGAATCATGTTATCTGTGTGTATAAATTTGTGCGTTCGCGCTCCTTTGCAAGTTCGTCGACTTCGACACCGCCTGGCTCCGAGGCTTTGCCTCCTCCCGGCCTCGTTCTGAGGCTGCGCCCCCCTTCTCCCCCCTCTTCTCTGCGTAACTCAAGCTCTGCGCGGCCCGCTCAGCTTCGACCGGAAGAGGTGCGCTCTCGACCCGCGGACAGGGCCCCCTCCAAAGTGCTGCTCCCCAGGCCGTGCAGGCTCCACTCGTGCCCCGCTCCCTGCCCTGCGGGCCCCCGGGCCCCCGGGGCCCCGGCCCTCCGCACGCCGCGTGGGCGCCCGCCGCGCGCCGCGGTCGCGGGGGGGGTGCGCGGCGGCCTCGGCTTGCCTTTGCCGCGGCGTGGCGGTGCCCGGCGCCCGCCGCGCGCCGACCACCGAGGGGCCATGCCCAGAGATCCAGCGTATTGGAAAAATCAAGACGGAGGTTTTTTTGTGTGTTTTTTTCTCAACCATCCTGTGGTGTTGGGTCCTCGTTTTGAAGAGACGGTGCCCCGCGTTCCTCCTCATCCTCCTCCTCCTCCTCCTCCCCCTCCTCCCTCCCCCCCCCTCCTCCCTCCATCGGCACACCCCTCGCACGTTTCGTAGCCCCATAGGGAGCTCCACCTAAGCTCCACCGAAGGCCCCAGTGGCGCAGTTCGCATGCGTCTCCCCATCCAGGACAACGTTTCGTGGCCCCATAGGAAGCTCCACCGAACTCCCACTGGCGCAGTTCGCATGGGTCTCCCCCGCCCAGGACAGCGCTTCGTGGCCCCATAGGGAGCCCCACCGAGGGTCCCAGTGGCGCGGTTCGCATGCGTCCCCCCCGCCCAGGACAGCGCTTCGTAGCCCCATAGGGAGCTCCACCGAAGTCCCAGTGGCGCAGTTCGCATGCGTCTCCCCCATCCAGGACAGCGTTTCGTGGCCCCATAGGGAGCTCCACCGAATGCCCCATTGGCGCAGTTCGCATGCGTCTCCCCCACCCAGGACAGCGTTTCGTGGCCACATATGGAGCTCCACCGAGGGTCCCAGTGGCGCAGTTCGCATGCGTCCGCCCCGCCCAGGACAGCTTTCGTGGCCCCATAGGGAGCTCCACCGAAGGCCCCAGTGGCACAGTTCGCATGCGTTTCCCCTACCCAGGACAGCCTTTTCGTGGCCCCATGGGGAGCCCCACCGAGAGCCCCAGTGGCGCAGTTCGCATGCGTCCCCCCCACCCAGGACAACGCTTCGTGGCCCCATAGGGAGCTCCACCGAGGGTCCCAGTGGCGAAGTTCGCATGCGTCTCCCCCTACCCAGGACAGCCTTTTCGTGGCCCCATAGGGAGCCCCACCGAAGGCCCCAGTGGCGCAGATCGCATGCGTCTCCCCCACCCAGGACAGCGTTTCGTGGCCCCATAGGGAGCTCCACCGAGGGTCCCAGTGGCGAAGTTCGCATGCGTCTCCCCCACCCAGGACAACGTTTCGTGGCCCCATAGGGAGCTCCACCGAAGGCCCCAGTGGCGCAGTTCGCATGCGTCTCCCCCGCCCAGGACGACGTTTCGTGGCCCCATAGGAAGCTCCACCGAAGGCCCCAGTGGCGCAGTTGGCTTGCGTCTCCCCCACCCAGAACAGCTTTTCGTGGACCCATAGGGAGCTCCACCGAAGGCCCCAGTGGCGCAGTTCGCATGCGTCTCCCCCACCCAGGCCAACCTCTCGTAGCCCCATAAGGAGCTCCACCGAAGTCCCAGTGGCGCAGTTCGCATGCGTCTCCCCAATCCAGGACAGCGCTTCGTGGCCCCATAGGGAGCTCCACCGAAGGCCACAGCTGCACTCGCATGCGTCTCCCCCATCCAGGACAGCGTTTCGTTGCCCCACAGGGAGCTCAACCGAAAGCCCCAGTGCCGCAGTTCGCATGCCTCTCCACCCACCCAGGACAGCGTTTCGTGGTCCCATAGGGAGCTCTACCGAAGGCAACAGTTGCTGCACTCACATGCGTCTCCCCTACCCAGGACAGCCTTTCGCGGCCCACAAGGATCTCCACCGATTGCGATACTCACAACGACGGTACTCACAACTGCATATGGTTGGGTCCTTCGCCAGGCTATTTTTTTCTCAAATTTCGGGCCCTAGGGGGCCTCGCTGGGCTTCGGGGCCGTCCAAAAACGACTCGGAATGAAACGCCGGTCCTGGGGAATGGGTCGAGGCTTCCGGGGACCCCGCATTGAAAAATCACGACGTCGGATCTCTGGGTGCGCATCGAGCAGCCGTGGCCGTGCCCTCTTCGGGGGGGGGGGGCCGGAGGCGGAGAGACCTCCTACCTTGGCACGTTGATTTTCGTGAATGTGCCGTTTTTCGGTCCGCGAGAGGGCGCCGCGGCCGCTGTTTTGGCGGGTCCGGGTCCGTCGGTTTCGGTCCCAGGCCGTTTTCGCTAAAGGGTGGTTTGCTAAAGGGAGGTTTGTCCACCGCCGACGGAGGGGCTTTTGCGCCCCTGCGGCGCTGGGTGCTCTTTGATGCTCGTCTCGGCCAGGCGGTCGGCCGTTTCGCAGCGGGGGGGGGCGCTCGTCGGGGGGCGGGGGAGGGGGGATCGAGGGTTGCAGGAAGGGGGCGCTGGCCCCCCCCCCGAAGGTGTACAAAAGGTGCACCCGTCTTCGCCCGGGGGGGCGCTCGTCAGGGGGCGGGGGGGGGGCGAGCGAGGGTTGCAGGAAGGGGGCGCTGGCCCCCCCCCCCAGGGCCCCGAAGGTGTACAAAAGGTGCACCTGTCTTCGCCCCCTTCTCACAGTCGGGCCGAGGTTTGAGATCGAGGTCGGTTCGGGGTGTCCTTCGTGTTTGTTGGATGTTCTCTTGTGCAGCCCAGGGAGGGTACCCTCGGATTTTCTGTGTTTTGGCCGGCGGAGGGTCTCATGTTCTTGGAGGATGTTCTTCTGGCCCTGGTCCGACTACATCCCCCCTATGAAGCAACGCTCGACGCGGAGAGAGCGTGCGCGCCGTGCGCAGACGATCGCTTCGTGCGTGCGAGCACTGGCGAACGTGCTGAGTGACTGCCAGTCGTCTTCGGTCCTGTCGCTTCGCGCAGCGTCGATTTGGCGACGACCACAGCGCGGGCGCTCATGGTCGAATGCTGCCAGTCGCGGGGAATCGGCCAATGTCGAGCGAATGGCGTTGTTGGAAAGCCCCGACTGCTCAAAGGTGAACGAGCCACGCGGTGTCAGAAACAAACGCCGACGCTGCCGCGACGCGTGCGTAGTCATTGAGGCTCAACTTTGGCCATGCCCTGGGGCCGAATATAGGAAAACGAAATGGGACCTGCTCGTGTACCCCAAGCAGTGAACCAGTTTGACCGGAGGAACAGTGGGAAGCTCGTATGCGTATGGGCCCAATGCGTGTGGAATTGAATGTGTGCGTGCGTGTGGAACCCCCTTCGCGCGCACTCTCATGTGTCTGGGACAATAGGTGGATAGCGAGGTATCACCCCCTCGATCCAAAGAAGGCGAAGCCCGTTCCCTGACCTCCGATGTCCCATATTCGGTTCTACAGGGCCCCCAGAGCCCCGGACCGCTCTCGTTGGTAGTCCCAGGGCCGACAACGGCCCCTGGACGCCGAAAGTGTCGATCGGCATGTGCTTTGACTTTTTCCGTGCGTTCGAGGCCTGGGTTTTGGACTTAGCTTTGAGTCGGGCCTGTCCCTCTACAGGAGGAATATCTAAAAAAGTGAATAGTCTGGGGTCGATGTTTCTATAATGTCGTTTGGACTATTTGGGAGTATTTCTAGACTAGTTTGTTTCTCGTCCAAAATCCGCCTGTCGGAGGACATGCCCGACCAAAACTTAGCTGCATCGATACGCCCGTTTTGGAACGCAACACGTACCGTGCTTACAACGTCCGTGTCAATACGTTGCGTGTTGGCTCAGCGTATAGGTACACGTTTTGGCGAACGTATCGCGTCATGTTAACGTTATCAGGATACGTGTCGAGCTCCGTATCAATACGCTACGTGTTGCGTGTTACGTATCGGGGCAGCTAAGCCCTTGGTTTTTTCGTCAGATGAGGTCTCCTGCAGCTGAACCAATCGGCGGCGAGCCTGGCGGGGAAGTGAGAAGGAGAAGGCCTTCTCAGAAGGCTCGGAGGTACACCGGCCTTCTGAAAAGTTTCCTGAGCCCTCCCCGAAGACACAGAAGACTTCTCAGAAGGCGCGAGGGCTTCTGAGAAGCCCCGCCGCGTTCTGCGAGGTCCTTCTCCTTCTCATTTCCCCCCCTCGCTCGCTGCCGAACTAAGGTGGGGAGCCCCACATTGACCTGCCCTATGGGGAGGGCCAATGAGGGGGCTCTTTGGTTTGGTGGGGTTGCAGGCGCGCGCCCGTATCCGGCGACCTAACAGGGTCCCCCTCCCACAATCTCCCCATCCAAACCCTGAAACCCAACGCAGCAATAATAATGCAGCACTTTGCACGTGTGGGATCCCAAACCCGGATAGCAGGGCGCCCGAAGGGCTTGGAACAAAAGGCCTGGCGAAGAACTCTGGAAGGACCTGGGGAGGGCTTCGGAAGGACCTTCTCGAGAGCTTCCAGGGCACGCGTGTTGGGAAACGCTTAGAGAAAAGGCCTGCCGCAACAAGAATGCAGCACTGCGCAAGGTTCCGACCAGAGCCCTCGACCCCATCTTTCTGCGGCAGTCCTCGAGCAGGATGCACACACGAGGGTGAGAGAGGGGCCCGCAGCTCTGCAAAAAAAGCGGCCGGTGTGCGGAATGGCGGTGTCCAGATCTCAGGGGCCCTCTGGCAGATGGAGAGATTCACGGCAAATGGCGATGTCCAGATCTCAGGGGACCTCTGGCAGATTCAGGAATTCACGACAGCCTGTTCTTTCGAGCCTGGGCCTCCTCGGAGCTCTCCAGAGCTGGGGAGTCCGCACAGAGGACGGACGACCCACGGGGCGCGAGGCCCATGGAAATGATGGGGGCGGGCTGCCAGGTCGTCGAAAGTCTCTGGGCTTGCTTCTCGCCCGCTGGCGCTGCGATCCCAGGCCTCCAGAGGGGGTTGCTTTCGATCCCCGCGTTTCTCCTTCCTGCCGGCCTCCGGGGGCACAGCGCCATCAAACATGTTTTTTTTGAGGGGGGACAAAAACATTGCCCCCGGGGAGGGGACCCAGAGTCCACGGGGCGCGCGGGTTGGCCGGCTCCTCTCGTCGGATGTCTGGGCAGGAGCTCTAGACCCCGAGCCCCAGGGGCTGGTCTCTGGTCGCGGGCGGCAGTTTGCTGATGCCCCGTGTTTCTCCTCGCGTTTCTGTGCAAGGCGTTCCTTTCCATGCACTTCGCCTTCGGCACCGCCCGATTCCCGGGCTTCGCCCTCTCTCGGCCTTGACGTGGGGCCCCTCCTCCTGCCTCCCCCCCTCTGTCAATGAAAGCTGGGCGCGGCCCGCTCAGCTTCGACCGGAAGAGGTGCGCTCTCGACCCGCCGATCAAAGAAGGTGTTTCTCCTCTTAGGCGCTGGAGGCCGTGGCTTCTGCACGACGCCCTCTGGAGGCCTCCGGAGGGCTCCAGGCCCAATGGAGGGCAGAGGCATCCGGCCCTCGGTCCTCCCCTGCCTCGATTGCCGAGCCTCGATTCGGAGCCCGAGTCGTGGCCACGTCCGCTCTTGAAAATCCGATTCTCCAGCAGCCTCTGGGGGGTGCGCAGGCACCCCAAACCCCGATCCTCGATAGTCTTGGTGTCGCTCGGACGTGTGCACTTTTCCCCGGCGGGGATGATGAAGGAGCATCCTGGACCATCCTGCGACAAAAACCACGCACGAAACCGACAAAAAAATGCACAGGGAATGGACGTCCGAGCGATGGCCAGTAGTCGAGCACATGATGAAGGCGCCTCCCGGAGGGCTGGGCCCGCGTTTCTTGACAGAGTTGCCAGGCAGCTGGCCCAGTGTCTCAAGCACGCTTGTCCCTCCAGCGTGAACCGAAAAGCGTGTCCAGGCTGCTTGTGGAGAAACGTTCGGAAAGCTGGTCCGGGTTTCTGACTTGCTTGCTTTCTTGACGATCTGCTCGGCTGTAGTTTACCCCTGGCTTCCATCCTCGATCCTCCCTGCCTCGATCCCCGAGTCCTCGACCCGACATTGCCATGTGTGCGCGGCGTGGCCCACAGAGCTGAGCTTCTTCTCTTGGGTCAGCTATTCATCTTGAGTCGTTTCTCCCAAATCAGTGTTTGCACTGAAGGGGTCCTGGCGGAAGTTGAAAGATTTGGCGAAAGTTCCCCGCCGATTTTGGTAGCAGGCTGGGTTCCCGGGTTCCCGGTTATTGGTTCCGGGCTGATTTCGATGGGTTCTGGGTTCCCGGGCTCCCGGGTTCCCGGTCGATCCCCTCAGCGAAAGCCACCCTCTGATTTGGCTTTTTTCTCTGGTGTAATTTTTCTGACAGTCCCAGGTCCAGGACACCGCTCTCGGATGCCTGATGGCTGCTCCGCGATACCCGAGTGCAGGGCCAGTGCAGGAGTTCGCCTTCACGGCCCTGCGGTCGTCTTCGCTCGGGGTGCGCGTTCGGGGTAGCCCTCTGGAGGGGGCAGCGGACTCCTCCTTCTCCCCTGCCTCGCTGCAGAAACAAAGACGACGCCGGCAATTGCAACAAAGAAGTGCCTCCGCCTTTCCCTTCCTCCGCCTCCTCGGCCTGCCTGGCCTTTTCCGCCTCAGGCGTGTGGCGGCACGCGCCTCGCGACGACGCCGGCTGTTGAAGTATGCGGTCCGCTCCCAGCTTCTCCCTCCAACCACGCTGGCTGTTGAAGCATGCGGTCTGCGCCCATCTTCTCCCGGTCCTGCAAGGGGCACACTGGACGAGTGGGACAGAAAGAGGGCGGCCGATGGTAGGACCGGTGTCGGGCGGCGAAAGGGAGGACCGAGGGGGAACATGGAGGAGGAGGAGGAGGAGGAGGAGGAGGAGCAGGAGCAGGAGCAGGAGCAGGAGAGGAGGAGCAGGAGGAGGAGGAGGAGGAGGAGGAGAAGGAGGAGGATCGAGGAGCAGGAAGAGGAGGACGACGATCGAGGAGGAGGAGGAGAAGGAGGAGGAGAAGGAGGAGGAGGAGGAGGAGGATCGGGGGGAGGATCGAAGGGGAGGATCAAGGAGGGCCCTCGCTCCTCGCACCGCCGGCCCGTGCCCTCTGGCGACGCCGCGCCGCACCCCCCGCGCGGCCAGCCTGGGCCCTCGGCTCGTGAGGGGCGCCCCCGGCCGCGGGGCGGGGGGCAGACCCGCGGCGGCGGCAGCAGCTGCTGCCGCGCTGCCCCGCGGGGGGGCAGGGGAGGACAAAGCACAGTCGTTCGGGAGCAAACCCTGGGAGGAACGGCGCCTCCCAATCCTGCTTTTTCCCTCCTCCTCCTCTCCATTCTTTCTCCTCGCAGATAACCTCTTCCTGTCGCACCCCGAGGCTAGATTTTAGGGCGGGCTGGGCGTTTCGCCGGAGATTTCCTTACAATTTGTGACCCTGAAGCTTTGACAAGTGACACCAGTTTCACAGATGGAGGGCGGAGCGCTTTCAAAATGTGGCTCTCGCCTTGGCGCCGCGCGCATTCGTTTGAAACATTTGCAACAAATTCACGGATTGAGGGTGGTTCCTTTCCAAAATGTGGCTCTCGCCCCAGCGCCGCGCACATTCGTTTTAACTATTTGCAAGAGCTTCAAGGATTGAGGGCGGTTCCTTTTCAAAGTGTGTCTCTCGCCCTAGCGCCGCGCACATTCGTTTGAAACATTTGCAAGAGGTTCACGGATTGAAGACAAGCCGTTTTCAAAATGTGGTTCTCGCCTTAGCGTTGTTCAGAGGGCGGTTCCTTTCCAAAATGTGGCTCTCGCCGTAGCGCCGCGCACATTCGTGTTAAGTAGTTAGCAAGAGCTTCACGGATTGAGGGCGGTTCCTTTTCAACATGTGGTTCTCGCCTTAGCGCCGCGCCCATTCGTTATGAAACATTTGCAAGAGTTTCACGGATTGATGGCGACTCCTTTTCAAAATGTGGTTTTCGCTTTAGCGCCGCGCACATCCGTTTGACAAGTTACAAGTATTTCACGCGTTCCCATGATCGACGTAGCAGAAATTGTATTGTGGAATGATTCAAGCGCACGCGGGGGCAACCGTAATGTTCATTCGCGGTGTTGAAGTCCCAAACATGGCTTTCTGGCATGATTCAGGATCGCCAAGACGCAGCAATCAGGTTGACACGTAGTGTTGACATCCCGAGACCAATGTTTTGGCACGCTTCAGGGTCTTCAAACGGTTGTCTTCCAACGATGCAGGCCCCTCTGTGGAGATGAACCGTTGTAGGGGCCGACGAAGAGGGAGCTCGGAGGGAGGGTTCATTCCAACATCGTTGATGGCTCTTGGGTTTACATTGGTCCTCCTCCTCCTCCTTCTCCATTTCTTCTCCTTATGAATAAGGTCTCCCTGTCGCACTCCGAGGCCTGTTTTGTAGGCGGTCCGGGCGTTTCGCCTGAGACTTTCTCACAATTTATGACCCTACAGCTTGAAAAGTGACAGCTGCTTCACAGATGGAGGGCGGGTTGTTTTCGAAATGTGGCTCTCGCCTTAACGCCGCGCACATTCGTTTTAAGAATTTGCAAAATTTTCGCGGGTTGAGGGCGGGTCGTTTTCAACATGTGGCTCTCGCCTCAGCGCCGTGCACACTCGCTTTGAACATTTACAAGAGTTTCAGTTTCACTGATTGAGGACAAGTGGTTTTCAAACTGTTGCTCTCGCCTCAGCGCCGCGCGCATTTGTTTGAAACAGTAGCAAGAGCTTTACGGATTGAGGGCGGTTCCTTTTCAACATGTGGTTCTCGCCTTAGCGCCGCGCCCATTCGTTTGAAACATTTGCAAGAGTTTCACGGATTGATGGCAAGCCGTTTTCAAAATGTGGTTCTCGCCTTAGCGTTGTGCAGATTCGTTTTCGATTTGTTTCGAAGAGCTTCCGGGATTGAGGGCGGTTCTTTTCCAACATGTGGTTCTCGCCTTAGCGCCGCGCCCATAAAATGTTCACGGATTGATGGCGGTTCCTTTTCAAAATGTGGCCTTCGCCCTAGCGCCGCGCACATTCGTTTGAAACGCTGACAGAATTTCATGGGTTCCCATGATCGACGTACCATGAATGGCGTTCTGGAAGGATTCACGTTTTTGAGGGTGCAACAGTTTCGATGATTCGCAGAGTTGATGTCCCAAGAATGGCGTTCTGGCACGGTTCAGGAGCGTCAAGACGCAACAGTCAGGTTCATCCGTGGCGTTGGAATACCGAGAATCAGGTGTTGGCATGTTTCAGGGTCTTCAAACGGTTGTCTTCCAACGAGGCAGGCCCCTTCTGTGGAAATGAACCATTGTAGGGGCCTATGAAGAGGGAGCTTGGGGGAGGGTTTATTCCAACATCGTTGGTGACTATTGGGTTTACACTGGTCCTCCTCCTCCTACTCCTTCTCCTCCTCCTCCTCCTCCTGCTCCTCCTCCTCCCTCTGTTAGTCATCGTCCTCCTCCTCCTCCTCCCTCTCCTCCTCCTCCTCCTCCTCCTCCTCCTCCTCCTCCTCCTCCTCCTCCTCCTCCTCCTCCTCCTCCCCCTCCTGTTCCCCAGAAGCCCCTGGAGGTCCAAAGAGAACGAGAGGCGTCCACCAATCTCGACCCTCGATCCTCGATGCTCCTGCAAATCATGAGAGCCTGGCGTACCCTGCTAATTCCGTCTTTAGCGTCGATGAGCGTCTGGAGTCGCTAAGACAGCGCCGATGTAGCGTCGATTTGCGTCGGTTCGCGTCGATCCAGCGTCGTTTCGCGTCGACTCGAAAGAGCCGACAATATGGTATGGGAGGCCCCGATGAGTTGCCACCAAAGAGTCGGACCGAGGTGTGAGATCGAGGTCGGTTCGGGGAGGGACGCTCGCACCCTGCGACTCTGGGTGCTCTTCGATGCTCGTCTGGGCCAGGCGGGGGGCGCGGGCGAGCGAGGGTTGCAGGAAGGGGGCGCTGGCCCCCCCCCCCCCCCCAGGGCCCCGAAGGTGCACAAAAGGTGCACCTGTCTTCGCCCCCTTCTCCAATGGGCGGGCCGAGATATAAGATCGAGGTCGGTTCGGGGAGGGTGCCCTCGTGTTCTTCGTGCTTGTCGGATGTTCTTGCGCCGCCCGGGGAGGGCACCCTCGGATGTTCTATGCGTTTTGGCCGGCGGAGGGTCCCGTGCTCTTGAAGGATGTTCTTCTGCCCTGTGTCCGACTGCACCCATACCGCTGCCTGTCTCTCGTGTTCCCCTTTCGGGGGCCTGCTGGGAGGCTCTCGCCGCCCCCGCTGGATCGCCCCGAGATCCTGGTCGGAACGCGCCCCAGGAGAGGTCCGGCGAGTAGCGGGATCGGTACACGTGGCTTCCACGGGAGACGGGTACATTCCGGTCGTTGGAATGGTGTATTCTTGGATTTCCAGATCGCAATCTACCTCAGGCGCTTTCCTATTTCAAGAACTGATGTTGTTGTTTACTGGTATGTGTTCTTCTCTGGGCGGGCCCGAACCCAATCTACTTCATCTGCCTTCCTACTTCATGCTTCCTCGTATTTCTTCCAACTGGTGGGTACGTGGACAGGGGCCTGCAGTTAGGGGCAGCGTTAGTGGATGGGGGACATGCTCAGGGGGGGGGCAGCATCGACCCCCCTTCGCCCACTGATCGCCGATCCATCGGCGACGTCTCGCCGGTTCCATGGCGACATTGCCCTCCCTAAGCAAGTCCCCCCCGAACTTTCTTTCTCATGCTGCGAAAGGTGTCATGCGGCTATCAGTCACCAGCGCCCGCAAGCCGACCGCAGTGCGCAGCGGGGGCCCTTCGGGCCCCTGCCACGCCGGGCTCAGCCGCATAGCCAGCAACGTAGCTGCGGCTTTGCCGTTTTCGGTCCCTCGGGGCCCTTCACGGGCCCTGGGGCCGTCAAAAAATTGTTCGAGATGAAAGGCCGGGAATACCTCAAAGGGAGTGAAGGGATGGATAAGCATTGGGCGAGGGATAGCGAGCGGGAGCCCCAAACATATATATATATATATATATATATATATATATATATATATATATATATATATACATACTGGAGCACAGGAAAAAGGGAGGATGCACCAAGGGTGGAGGAGGGAAAAGCGAGGACAGAGGTAGAGGGGCAGCACTGAGTAGTCGACCATGAACGGGATGCAGAGCTTGGAAGCCAGGACGCTCGAGCAGTACCACCGGGAGATCTAAGGAGGGAGGTGGTGGCAATTTGAGAGAGGGCGGGGTCGTGTTTGTCACACGCGCCATAGTTGAGGAGAGGATGAGAAGGAGGGGTTTGACGTCGAGGGCAGCATGTTGTGAATACGGCGGATGTTGAGGACGTGTTTGGCAATGATTCGGAAGCGAGCCCGGGGGGAAGGCAGAAGGGGCGTGCCTTCTCAGGAGGCTCGGAAGACCCCCGCCATCTGAGAAGTTCTCTAAGCCTTCCCCGGCGACACAGAAGACTTCTCAGAAGGCCAGAGGGCTTTTGAGAAGCCCCACCGCCTTCTGAGAAGGCCTTCTCCTTCTCATTTCCCCTCCTCGCTCGCCGCCGAATGATGGCGGCTGCGAGCGCGGCCGTATATGTTCAGACAGCTGTGACAATGGTCATTCGATTGACCAGTGGCGGGAGGGCGAGGGGCACGATTGTCTGTGGTATTTAGCAGCTCGCTTTCCCCGCACATCTTATACATGGTTCGCGAAGGTGCGGCTTCGGCGATTGTGGAACCCATTCGGAGGACGAAGCCACGTCGAGGGGAGGGGGAGGAGGAGGAGGAGCAGGAGATAGACGAGGCCGACAGGAGCAGGACGAGGACGAGCAGGAGGAAGAGGATAATGAGGAGGAGGACGAGGAGGAGCAACGCTTTGCATTGGCACGACCGTCTTGTCGTGAGGTGTGGATGCTCTTCTGCCGTGCCGCGGGGCGCGCGCGAATTGCAATTGCCAGCTCGTGCTCAGTGCCGAGTAGCCTTTTCATGTGGTCTCTTCAAGACACCACCATTCAGCAGTGGCGCCAGCTAGTCTGCAACCACTGGCGAACCGTACCCCCGCAAGTCTTCATCTCCATGCAGGGGTATCAGACGCCCCTGTAGGGGTGCACTTGGTTACAAAATCCATTCGGATTCCGAAGCCCTGCAGGAGTTCCGTACATCTGACCTGCAGGGGTACGGTCTCATATGCGGTTACCCCAGGCTGGCTACGCCGATCCCACACGGTCGGAAGTTCGAACGAGGTCGGCCCGCAATTTTTTCTCATAGGTACGAAGCGCCCGAGCGTGCTGTAGTCGGCGAGCGTCGCCAGCGACTCTACTCGAATGTGGAGTTTTCGAATGGCGCGCCCCTCGAGTGGGCGGCCCCCGCGCGCTTGGCCCTTTGATGGAAGATGGCTCGCCCGTGGTCCTGCTTCCTCTCCCCTTCTCCTCTCTGGAAGCTTGGCGCGTATCCTCCACACACACACACACACACGCCTCCGGTGTGCTTCTTCTGTGACGCCGCAATCAGTGTGTGTGTGTGTGTGTTCTGCCCGCAGCCCCGCCTCCAGCGAGCACCACAAGCTGGAAGGGCAACGAAAGAGCTTTCGGCGTAGCATGTGTGTGAGAGTGTGTGCGTGTGCGTGTTCAAAGTTTTCACCTGTCGAAGAGGTTCATTCTCCGTGCGGCTTTGCAAGAGTTCCCTGAGGCTCTCCTTGGCCCTGCATCTGTTGTCGCCCGAGCTGTGAGACAGCCAACCAGTGTGTTTGTGTGCATGTGTGTGGGAGTGTGGGAGTGTGTGTGTGTGTGTCTGTCCGTCTATATGGCTGTTTGATTGCCTGCCTGTCTGTCCGTCTGTGTTCTGCCCCTGATCCAGGGCGCGATGGCTGCGGCGTTTTGCGCGGGGGCCTCCAAGTCGCAACAAGTGCACGTAGGCCCCCACCCCTCAGGGATCATGGCAACGCCATGATTTGGAGACGTGGACGGAGATCCAGGACGACGAGAAGGGCGCCAACGACTGGGGCGACATGACAGAGGACACCACTGCTGCTCAGGATGAGACGGCGACGGAGGTGGAGGCATTGAGCACGAAGGTGGACGCCGAAGTGAATGAGCCAGTCGACCAGAAAGCGAAGGCTGTGGCCGGCACATTCGACTGCGCGAGCGATGAGACCCATTGCACGGGGGGGGGTCTTTGGGATGGCCAACAGATTGAAGGCTGCGCTTTGAGGTATCGCGAGGTCGAAGCCGTGTGGTCTCGCCGATGTGAAGCCTGGGGTCGAGAGCAAAGTCGCTGCGAAAGGTTGTGAGCCAACGGAGACGGAGAAGCAACACAGGGCCGCAGGCACCACCGACAAGGGCCGCTGCGCAAGCCGCGGCAGGTGACCCCAGCACGGCCACTGCTCGGCAACGGATTGGGACGGGCCGTCATGCGGAGGGCGATGGGGACCGGCACTGGCGTGAATGCCGCGGGCGGCTCTTTGAGCACCCCAAGCATCTCTGAAACCTTGACCTCGGAACTCCCGCCAGAAGTCTACTCCGGGGATGGCGGCACAGGGTTCTAAGTGGCGGGAGCGATACCTCTGGCCCAACAGGCTACACTGCGGCATGCACCATGTATCGTGTGGACTGCTGCTCGCATGAAGCTCCTCGCAGCAGCTCCACCAGTCCTTCTCCGGTGGCCAGCGTGCTCAGCATGCCCGTCGCCCGCCCTCAGCTGCTCGCCCGCTCGCCTGCCCGCCGCCACACACTGCGAAGTGCAGGCCAGGGCGACGCAGCCCGCCGGACGCCCGGGGCGCCCGTGGGGCCACGCGGGGACGAGGCCGCGGAAGCTCCGGAGGACGGGCGAGGGCCCCGCCGGCTTCGGCGGAGGCCCAGAGCTCGCCGGGCCTCGGGCGTGCGCCGGCGCGGCCAGGGCGCCACCGGTGCGGCGGGCGGCTGCAGCGGCAGCGGTGCCCCGGTCGCCGCCGAGGGCGCCCCGCGCTCTGCGGCGCGTGGGGGGCCTCGCGGCGCACCCGCGCCGCTCGCGGAGGCCCGGCGGCGGCGGCCCGCTGGCGTCGTCGTCTTCGTCGTCGCCGTGGTCGTTCCTGGCGTCGGCGTTGCCATCGTCGTCGGCGTCGTCGTCGCAGTCTTCGCCGTCTTCGTCGCCGCGGGCGCTGTTGCCGCCGGCGTCGCCGTCGCGGCGCTGCCGTGGCCCTGGCGAGCGCATCGAGCGAGGGGCGGCGGCCGCAGGGGCGGCCATCGGTGATCTGGACTGGAAGCAGTTGTTGCTGCAGTCAGCGCAGCGAGTGCGCAGGGCGCTCTGCGGCGCGTTCCCCCTCGGCCAAATACTGGCGCCGCGCGCCAGCATGATCCGTCAAAAGATCCCCCCTTCCTCCTCCCTCCTCTCTCTTCCCTTTCCTCCTCGTCCTTGTCCGCTCCCTCCCCTCCTCATCCCCTTCGTCGCAGCCCTTCCCCTAAACCCTTCCTCCGCATCCTTCTCGTTGTCCTGATCCTTGTTGTTTGCGTCCTCGTCGGCCTCTTCTCTGCCTTCCTCCCCAGCTTTCCACCACCACTCCACGGCGTGGGCCATACTGCCTGCCGCGAGGCGGTGAGCCAGCCAGGGCCCTCGCGCCGCTCCGCGGCCACACGCGACGCCCCCGGATCCCAGCTGCGGTGACGGACAAAACCCTGCCGCTTTGCCCATTGCTCGAAGAAGATCAGCCACGCGCAGAGAGGGGTAGGGGGGAGGGGGCAAGGCTTCCTGGAAGCACCCCTGCTCCTTAGAGGGCGCGGGCCTTATCTGTAGATGTAAGGCTGGCGCCTTCTCATAAGCAGCCGCCTTCTAAGAAGCCTTCCCCCCTCCCCCTACCCCCCCTGTGCGCACCACCCAGCAGCATCAGTGCATAAGCATGTCGGAGGCCATTGCGGAGGTCATGGATCTGCGCTGCACCCCGGGCGGCTCCTCTGGCGCCGCCCCTGGCGCGCTCCATGCGCCACAGAAGGGGCCTCCCGCGCCGATCCGAGACGCCTGCGCAGACCCTCGATGAAGTGACGTTCGTGCAGTGCATAGTAAGAACGGTTTTTTGAAGGCAGATCTGCCTTCAAAAAATCTACTCTGTAAGAACGGTTTTTTGAAGGCAGATCTGCCCTCAAAAAATAGATCTACTCTGTAAGAGCGGTTTTTTGAAGGCAGATCTGCCTTCAAAAAACCGTTCTCACGGAGTAGACCTGCCTTCAAAAAGCCATCTCTTGAAGGCAGATCTGCCTTCCAAAAACCGTTCTCACGAGGAAGTGACGCTCGTGCAGTGCATAGCTACACCTCAGGCGATGCTCAAGAAAACTTGAGTTTTTGGCCAAAGTCTCGATTATTCCTAATGTTTCAATTTGGTTCCTAAGATTTTGATGGAAATTCTGGGTTTGAGTTGAATTCTGAGAGCATGAATTTCTTAACCCATGATTTCTTAAGCATTTCGCAGGGTGTACTCCTGCTCGGACTGCTCCTGCCGGCCTGCCTGCCTGCCTGCCGCTCCGGGGCGGCCTCGGGTCCGGCCCGCGGGAGGCGGCGCTCCTCCTCCGGGGGGCCAGCGGCGGAGCGCGAAGACCACAGCGCGCGTCGTGCGGTGCGAGGGGCGAGGTTTTGAGTGAGCGAGGTCCTCCCCGCCCCTTCCCTCCACTCGGCATCGCTCGGACGTGTGCAGTTTTCCTTCGGCGGGGACCATCGAGGAGCATCCTTGATCATTGGGCGACACAAACCACGCACGAAACCGAAAAGAGCACACGGAGTGGACGTCCGAGCGATGGCGAGTCCACCAGT
>CAUYUJ010013780.1:305000-480000 GCA_963575745.1 Prorocentrum cordatum | reverse complement strand
AACGGACAACATGTAAACGCATGAGTGCATTGCGCATGCCTTCTAGGTTTTATCAATTGGCCAGTGGTCAATCCGTGTTGGTGGTACGATGAACTTTCCCGAGTTGCTGCGCTTGCAGATGTGATGGGGCCCGTTTTAAACTCGCGAAGGCGACATAGTCGCAGCGACGTTGATCGCACTCGGTCGAGGGGCGCGACTGCGTGTATCGCGCTTGCGGCGCGATGCACGCAGCAAGCGACCCCTTGCAGTCATCGCGGCTCCACACGGCCACACTCTGACCATCGAGGTCGGGATGCGCGCACCCCCTGTGCCAGAGTGCCCTGGGGCGAAAGATGCTCGTCGATGCTTCGATGCTCGTGCACACTGGTTGGCCTTTGGGCCCAGGGCGCGAAGCAGCCGAGGCCGCGTCCCGCGGGTGCAGAGTCGCAGGGGAGCCCAGGCGCTGCTGAAACAAAGTGTGATGTCGCTCAGATGCGCCCGCCGCTTTTCGCCACAGTGGAGGCCCCTGCCAAGGAACACCCCGCTTGCCTCCAGGCTGCCCTGGGTTCCTTGGGTCTCGTTCGTTCTGCGACGGAAGGCGTGACGTTGCCCCACCAAAAGCCAAGGCACATCCGGGGGTCTCAGGGCTGGGCTTCTTGCGGAAGGTCTCCTGTGGTCGGGCCCTTACCGTACCTCTGGCCTTGCCAGCTGGGAGTACGCCTGGCGGCGCGGCCGCTGGCGCACCCGCCGCGTCCGGCGTCGACCGGGAGCGCGGCCCCCGGCACGGCCAGGGGACGGGCCGCCCCCGGACGGCGCGGGGGGCCTGCCAGGCGGACGAGAGCTCGGCTTCCCCCTCGTTGCTGGCGATTCTCTTTGCAATTTCTCCAGGAATGTCTTCTGCAGGCGTACCCCTAGAGGTGTCTCGCTCTATGCTCCACGTGTCCTCCTTCGTGTTCGGCATGTTCTTGTCGCTGGGCGAAGTCTCGGGAGCTCTCTGAGGCATGGTAGTTGCTGTAAAAAAAAGCTCGGGTTCACTCCGAGTTCGAGAGGAGGGCGCCGAAGACCGAGAGCATCACCGGGCAGTCGAATGCAGCAGTAAGCGGGGAGGTGCGACAAGCAACGTGGGCGAGGGGGATATCTGCGGCAAGGACAGCGAGGGCAACAGGGGCAAGGGGAGGCAGGCGGCCTGGTGGGGCGGCAGAGAGCGTGGGCAAGGGGAAGACCTACGGCAAAGATGGCGGGGGCAACAAGGGCAAGAGGAGTCAGTCGGCCTGGTGGGACGACAGCCCGTACGGCTGCAGAGGCCCGAAGACGACACGCCCGGCTGGGCGAAAATCGCCGTCGTGAGGCCCCGGGGCTCCGCCGCCCCGAGTAATCTAATGGAAGCATACGTCGAGCTACTTCGCGGCATGTAGCACATCTGTATCAGGAGTTTAGCGCCAACCAGGCTGGCAGTGCGGTAGTAGGTTTGGAAGTTCGTGTGCAAGCTTGTACCGACTGCCAGCAAGTGTCTCATGTGGTCGGGTGCGCTTGGTAGCACGCCGCGAGGGGGTGGGGGATCGTTTGCACATGCCCCCTGTCACCGCTGCCGCCGACGATGGCTAGCATGATACTGCATGCTTGGCGACCGAAGCTGTCACTCGAGAGCGCGCGCACGTGCTAGCTGAAATGGGTCGGCCCGCTCGCGCGTGCCTTGTGAGGCATGCGAGCATACGAGCTTAACGGGCGTAGCCACGCAGAACCGTTTTGGTGGCCAGGCTGGGCTGCCAAAGCTTCTCTTCAGCAAGGTCGGAGATCAAGCGCTGAAGGGCGTCTGCGAAACTTGGCATAGCGCCGTAAGGTCGATGCCGGGAAACACCGTGGGGATCAAGCATGCTCCCGACACCCGATTGTGCGAATCGAGAGGGTTCCGACGCAATGTTAAAACACGGGGTTGGGTAGGACGTCAGATGTGGTGCAAGCGCAGCGAGAATGTACTCCCCTCTCCCTTCGCTGTGCACGTCCCCGGCACTCGTGCAAAATGACCGCATGCTCTGAGCGTGGTCTCCTTTCCCCCGCGCCCTGCCTTCCGCCGCATCCGTTCAGTGCCTCCATTCGCCTCTGGAAAATCTCCTCCGTCGCTCGAGCGCCGCTTGAGCCAAAGGGCCGCAGAACCTCCTCCTCCTCCTCCCCCTCCTCCTCCCTCTCCCCCTCTCCTCCTCCTCCTCCTCGGCCTCCTCCTCCTCCTCCTCCTCCTCCTCCTCCACCTCCACCTCCTCCTCCTCATTATCCTCCTCCTCCTCGGCGTTCTTCTCTCCTCGTCGTCGTCGTCCTCCTCCTCCTCCTCCTCCTCCTCCTCCTCCTCCTCCTAAGTCCTCCTCTTCCTCCTCCTCCTCCTCCTCCTCCTCCTCCTCCCCTCCTCTCCTCCCCTCCGCCCCAGAGGCCACCGGGTGCCCCCGTGGCTCGAGAGCAAGAGCACCAGGTGGTCCCGCCGCCGCCGGGCGGAGGGCACAGGGACGGCCGCCCCCGCAACGCCCCCCACCTCCCCCCTCCCCCCCTTGCGTTCCCCCTCCCCTTCCCCCCCAGTTCTTCCCCTTTCGCTCTCCACTCTCCCTTCTTTTCGGGAGTTACTAAAAGGTGCCCCTGGCCCCAGGTGCCCACAGCTTTTCGCTCGATTTTGGAGCCCCTGGAGCCCTCTATGGGTGCTCTGGAGGCCGTGGGGGCCTCCCTGGAAATCCTGGGGGCACCTTGGGCCAGGCGCACTTCTGGCAACACCCGATTTTTCGTCCCCTGCCCTCATGCCCCCCTCCCCCCCGAGGAGCCCCCAGCAGCTCTGGGCGAAGCACATAGGGCCACCGCCGGCCAGGACCGTTCCTGCAGTCCCCGATCCCGCTCTGCAGCTCCCACCCTGTCGCGGCGGCGCGTGCCCTGCCGGACGGTTCCAGCCCCCCCCCCCTGCCCAGCGTGCCCACGCGCGCGCCGGGCCGTTCCGGCCCGCCCGCCCGCCGCGGTTCCGCGCCTCGCGTGTGGGCGCGGGCGCGATGGCGGACTCCTGCCACGAGAAGCGGATGGAGGAGCGAGTGGGGGCGTCAGGCGACGTCGGACGTCTCGACGGCGGGCGTCGGGCGTCGGGCGATTGCGGGCGTCGTCTACAGAGGAGCGGCAAGGGCATTCGACGACAGCGTGCGGTGTCCGACGAGGGGGCGGTGGGCGGGGAGGGAAGTGACGCTAAGGGAAGGCGGGAACCAGGGGTGAAGGGGGGAGGTGGGGGATGGAGGCAGAGGGGGGTGAGGGCAGCTGGACGCGCTCGCATCCTACCCCTCCCGCCTAATTAACCCTTCCCATTTCGCTGAATCCCCTTTCCGCCAGATGGGATGTCCTAGAGGACCTTGGCCCCCAAAATGACCGCATCGTGTCATGCGGAATCACAGAATGGGAGCTTGAAGCATTGGAGGGGGTTGGCAGATGAGTTGGATGAGATGTGTGGAGAGGAGGATGAGCAATGAGGAGGGGGTGCAGCAGCATCAGGTAAAGGAGGAGAGGGAGGAGCAAGACTTTCCGACTTTCGCTTCGAGGTGAATCTAAACCGTGCTAGCCCCGTCAGCCAGCAATTGGCCCAATGGCTCCTGCAGGGGCGCTGTCGCTGCCGATGCCGATGCCGACGCGGCTCCACCGCGCCCGTCCCCAGAGGGAGCGGAGGATCAGATCGTGAATTACCTACCCCGCTTTCGCTTCCAGGCAAAACCAAGTCATACCACGCGCCTCCTCGTCAAGCGGCCTGACCAGTACAGGCCGTAGTTTGCCATCGTTTGGTATCTCTTGGAAGCGAGGGTGGTCAAACGCGAGGTAGGTTTGCTTTCCCCTTAGAGGAGGGGGGAAGGGAAGAGGAGAAAGCTTGGAGTGAGCAAGGGAAATCGGGAGGGGCAGGAGTTACATAACCTAGTGCGTTTGACTGCTAGCCTTACGTTGTCCTGCCCGTGCAGGATCGGCCGTAACTGATAAAGACTTGACCTCGGAATCCTCCACCCCCCAAGCCATTGCACTCCCACCCCCCCGAGTGACAGTCATGTCTGCTGATCTGGGAAGTCGCGTCTGATGTTCTGGGCGGTGCTGACCAAGTTTCGTCGCTCGTGCACCGGTCGACGCTTCCGAGCTGCGGTGCGCACGACAGCTGCGCGGGACGGAGGAGGGAGATTCCCTGGCTCTCAGGGTCTGCCGAGTCTTGGCGCGAAAACTGCACTGTGCGGGCAATATGTATAACCATATCCAGTGCGTCTTGGACTTTCTTGGAAGGGGCGCCGCAAGGCCGAGGCGCACTGGATATAAATAAAAGTTGAGCCTTGTGGAGGCAGATTATAATCCATATCCAGTGCGCCTCATGTTTCTTGGGAACTCCAAGACGCACTGGATGTGGATACAGACATTGCCCGCACACTGCGAAGCTGAGGCCCGCGGCCGACCTTCCACGACCACCCGCGTGCACAGTGGAGGCCCACGCCAAGAAGCACCCCGCTCGCTTCCAGGGTGCCCTGGGCTTCTTGGCTTGCGATAGCTTGGCGATGGAAAAAGCGTGACCTTCCCACACCAAAAAATGAGTGGACGTCCTGGGGTCTCTGGGCTGGGCTTCTTCTGAAGAGTTTCTCGTGGACCGGCCCCCCCTGTAGTTGAAGGAGCAAGAATAGGATTACGATGGTCCGCCCTAATGGAGGATGACGATTAATAAATGACCGGGGGTCGTGTTCACGCGGCGGCGCCCGGGATGACGATTAGAAAAAACCGGCCGCGGGCTGGAAAACTATTCTGTTTCATCGTTCTCCTCCAGTCAGAAAATGTTGCAGAAATAGCAGACAACTGCTGTTTTAATCGTTCTCTCACATTTTTTATTAATCGTCATCCCGCATTACTTCAGCCTTGACCACCAGGAAGAATGTCGAGCGGCAGGAGAGCACCGAATCC
The DNA here is from genome assembly GCA_963575745.1 of Prorocentrum cordatum. Taxonomy (NCBI): domain Eukaryota; class Dinophyceae; order Prorocentrales; family Prorocentraceae; genus Prorocentrum; species Prorocentrum cordatum. The sequence goes on along the minus strand of CAUYUJ010013780.1, from coordinate 475,086 downwards.
AGATGGTCTTCCCGCGTGGGGCCCCGGGACGCGCTGCGCGTTCGACACCGCTTCGATACTCTTTTTCGGGGTGCTCGAAAAACTATTGCTGGGACGTGCTTACCGAGCGTGGACAAGACTTGCTGTGGCCGCGGAAAAAAATCTGGGACGTGTTTACCAGTTTGAGACATATCCCCATCCCCGTGTTCGACATCACCTCGCCTCGATGCCGATCTCAAGCGTCCCTCCGTTTCTGAGGGCCTATCCCTAAGATTGTCCTCGTTTTCTGCTCGTGCCGATCTCAAGGATTCCCTCCGTTTCTGAGGGCCGATCCCCAAGACTGTCCTCGCTTCTTGCTCGCCCATCTCCGGGATAGGGGTACGTTCGAGGCTGGTTACAGTCGGGGCCCTGAAGAAAGAACGCTTTTCGTTCGGGAGGGGCTCCGCGTTCCTTAAGTGTTTCACAGCTTGCCTCAGGTTTCCCTTATGATCTCGATCGGAAATCGAGGTTTAACGTATGGAACAAAAAGGGGGGCTCGTTCCTTATTTTGGGTTCCTTAGGTCAACGCCCCCGACTGTAACGCGTCCCCCTGGAGTGCGATGGGAGCAGCGCAGGGATGGGACCAGGGGGGGGGGCAGAGGACGGGGAGGGGGCGGCAGGCGGCGAGGGGGTGTCGTCGGGTGCCGGAGGTGTGCCCCCGTCGCTCGGCCGAGGAGCGCCATTTCTTCGGGAGGGAAGGGAGGAGGAGGAGGAGGAGGAGGAGGAGGAGGAGGAGGAGCGCCATTCTTCGGGAGGGAAAGGAGGAGGAGGAGGAGGAGGAGGAGGAGGAGGAGGAGGAGGAGGAGGAGGAGGAGGAACACACAGACACAACTCATCGGCGGTTTCCCCGAAGGTATGGGGGAATGTGGGAAGCGGGGGGAAGACAAGAGCCCAGAACATATGGGAACCTATGGGGAATCCTTTTGTTTGTGTGCATTCATTTGTGTGTCCCAGGGCCTCTTCAATTCTGAACGACGGGAGCGGTGCGCCGACCTGGCGATGTGGCCAGCGCTGTAACGGTGGAACCGCTCTTGTTGGCATCGCTCGGGCGTGTGCAGGTTAAGACGAGGGAGGAGGAGGAGGAGGAGGAGGCGGAGGAGGAGGAGAAGGAGGAGAGGGGGGAGGAGGAGGAGGGAGGAGGATGAGGAGGTGGTGTGCAGGTTTTTCTTCGGCGAGGACTACCTAGGATGAAGTCGGGCACGTCCCTCTACAGGGGGAACATTCAAAACTAGTCAAGGAAAATAGTACGGGGACGACTTTTCACTGTTTTTATGGGCATTTGTTCGAATTGATTTGATTATTAAAGAAATGCTGTCGCCCAACATCCCCCTGTAGGGGGACATGGCCGACCTAAACCTAGCATCTCGGACCATTATGCCAAAACGTTGGAAGCAAAACGAGCGCAGCCAAAACATGTACGCGGAATGGACGGCCGAGCGATGACAAGTCTGGAAGGACCGAGGACGTCCCGATCGACCAGACATGTTGGTTATCACCTCTTGAAGTCGTGTGTGCGAGTGTGCTCAGGAGGGGAAGAACACACACACACAGACACCATTTATCGTCGATCCCCAGGAAAACATGCGAAAATGTGGGAAGTGGGGGGGAAGACAAACACCCAGAAGATATGTAAAACTATGGGGAACAATGTTATGTGTGTGTATTTATCTGTGTGTTCTGGGGCCCCTTCATGTGTGTGTGTGTGTGTGTGTGTGTGTGACCGTGTGTGTGGCGAGAGGGGGAGCAGAGCGGGAGAGGCCGCTGCACCTCCGCACAGCCTCGGGGGAGAGGAGGAGGAGTATACGTTGCACAGCGTGTAATTCTGAAGGGAGGGGCGTGTCACGAGACACACTGTTCATCTCTGATTCTTCGAGAGCTCTGCTATTTTTTGGGGGGGCCACGATCCGTTCATGCCTGCACAGCGTGTAAGATTGAAGGGAGGGGCGTTCGGGGGTGGACAGAACCCCCAATAGTGACACGTCGATTAGTGAATTGTCCGTTTTCGGCTCTCGAGGGGGCGCCGCGGCCGTTCTTTTCCAGGCTTGCGCCCGCCAGGTTTGGGCCTCAGGTCGTTTTCGCTAAACCACGTTTTACTAAAGGGAGGTCTGTCCATCCCCGAAGCGTGTCATGAGGCACGCTGTTCATCTCTAATTCTTGAAGAGCTCTGCGATTTTCTTGGTGGCCAAGATCCTTTCATGTCTGTTCTATCCTGGGCCTCTTCGTGGCCACTAGGAGGATACTTTGCACAGCGTGTAATTCTGAAGGGAGGAGCGTGTCACGAGACACGCTGTTCATCTCTACTTCTTCGAGAGCTCTGCGATTTTTTTTTGGGGGGGGGCAAGATCCTCTCATGTCTGTTCTCTCCTGGGCCTCTTCCTGACCACTAGGGGGGCAGGAACCATGAGAAACGAGCACAAATAGTTGTTCCCTCCCTTCTTCGAAGGCCAAAACAGCAGGTTCTCAGAGCATGACTTGACATCTTCTGGCAACTTTGGTGTGTACGAAGGAGTCCCAGAATACAACCAGACACAGTGTATCTTTGCATTCAAGAGGTACGCGTGGTGTTTTCGCACAGTCGGGAACAGAGGTGTCGTTCGTGACAGCGTCGGCCTGCCCCGTGTAGTTGTTTGTGGCAGGTCCTGAAGAGGATAGCCAACCACACGCCGAAACGCTGGAGACGGACTGGACCAGGGGTGCCCGAAAGAGTGGGCATACGCAGTCCTAGACCAGAAAGGAGACCGAACGGAATTGCGCATTCAGTTGTTGTTCGGCGACCCTGGCGCGGCATAGCCGTTGCCAGGCGAGCATGAGGCGGGTGTACAAAGAATACCTTGTATGTTGCACTAATATGGATACGCTTGGCAAAAGACTGGTTATCAGCCGAAAGTCTCTCCAGGAGCTCGTCTTCGGCGGTGCGGCCTTTTTCCCAACAGTCAGAGAGGTAGCACTGGTTGCTTTCCCAAGAAGGGGGTTTCGCAGGTGCGCTCTGGTTATTCACGAGCGCCTAACGCAGGGGTCGGGTGGCTCACACCCCTGGGCCGCGGTTGGTGTCCGCTCAAGGAAAAGGGGGCAATCACTCGGCTTAGCTGCGGTTGTCGGCGGTGTCACGAAAGAGGGGCAGGTGTTTCCTCCCTTCTTTCGAAGGCCAAAACAGCAGATTCTCAGAGCATGGCTTGACATCTTCTGGCAATTTTGGTGTGCATGAAAGGGCCCCAACATACAACCAGACACAGTGTATTTTTGCATTCAAGAGGTACGCGTGGTGTTTGCGCACAGTCGGAAACAGAGGCGTCGTTCGTGACAGCGTCGGCCTGCCCCGTGTGGTTGGTTATGGCAGGTCCTGAAGAAGATAACCACACCACGCCGAAACGCTGGAGACGGACTGGACCAGGGGTGCCCGAAAGAGTGGGCATACGCAGTCCTAGACCAGAAAGGAGACCGAACGGAATTGCGCATTCAGTTGTTTTTCGGCGATCCTGGCGCGGCATACCCGTTGCCAGGCGAGCCTGAGGCGGGTGTACAGAGAATGCCTTGTATGTTGCACTAATATGGATACGCTTGGCAAAAGACTCAATTAGAAATGAACACGATTAGAAATTCACGATGTGTAGTTCTGAACGGAGGGGTGTGTCATGATAGGGCTGGAGAGACTATATAATCAGCTTCAGTACCATCTCCAGCATCATCATTCATAAGCTCACGACGGGCGCTGGTCCACACAGGCCCAATAACTCCATACATACACTACTATACATATATATATATATATAGATATGAATATATATGTGGTCAGCAACGCTCAACCATCCCTCGAATTGGAGTCGGGGTATCGCTCGGGCGCGTGTTCTTTTTTCCCTCAGCGAGGGCCATCGAGGAACAGATTGGGCCATCTTGCGAAACGCGCGACCTCGTAAACACGCACGGATAATGGACGTCCGAGCGATGGCGAGGAGGAGAGGGGAGGGGCAGCGGAGGATGGACGGGAGAGAGAGAGAGAGAGAGAGAGAGAGGGAGAGAGAGACAGAAAGAAAGAAACCAACAACACAAACATAGTGGCGGAGAAGGGGGTTGAGGGAGGAGGGGGAGCGAGGGAGGGCCAGGGTCAGCGCGGAGCGAGAGGGACGGTGGGTGCGGGATGGATGTGGACGGGGCACAAGCTTGGGGCGGGGGCGGTGCAGAAGTAGACGGCATCCCTCCACCCCACGCCTGAGCCCCACACTCACTGGGGCACCGTTCTCCGCCGACTGGCCCCCCGTCCCCCGTCCCTTTGCGCGGGCTGCGCCGCGCCGCCGCGGCCGCTGCAACGCCATCCGGCCGTCGATGGCCTCCCCGTCTTTCCCAGCGGCCGACGTCGGCCGATGATGGCCGCATCGGCCATGATGTCCCCGTCGATGCCCCGTCGATGCCGGTGGCCGCCCAGAAGCGCCGATGGCCGCCGAGAACTTCGCCGGACAGCAGACGTCGTCACGCTATCCGCGCGCCGCCCTGTGAGCTCTCGGCCCCCTCCCCTGGGACTGGTTGTCTTCACCTCGGGCAGTCTTCTGACGGCCCCAGGGCCCGGCAGCGACCCCGTTGAGACTGCGGCACATGGGTTTGTTGTGGACCTGGATGCCAGAGCGCGTCCAGTCGTGGCCACGAGGACCTCCAGACACGCCTGCGTGGACTTCTCCACAGCGACCTCATCGAGGACGGCAGCGACGACGCCGCTGCCGCTGCCCTCGTCTCGGAAAATGGAGCGTATACATTACCAGCGTCGGGCTGTTTTTCAACCACAGGACTTTTTGAGGGTCTGGGACGACGTCGGGGTGGTGTGGTGTATATTTGTTTCCCCGTTTCCCCGTTTCCCCGGGGAAACAAAGCAAAATGTATACACCAGGATCCCGTATACACCAGGATCCGCTTCCCTGTGCGGATGTCAATGCGGGGCTGGGAAAAGCGTCGGTGTATAGAGTTTGCCTCCTCATCCTCCTCCTCCTCCATCTCCTCCTCCTCCGCAGCCGCAGCCGCAGCCGCTATCGCTCCAGAGCGCGCGGCGGCGGATCCGCGGGTTTGACGCCCTCGCGAGTCGCCGGGGGCCAGCCACGCGCAGAGGGGGGTATAGGGCTGTGGAAGTCGATTAAAGGAGAGGAAGCATGCTGCCAATTAATTCCCAGATGTCTAAACTATGTGTCAAATATGTTTAAACATGTAAAAGGATGTTTGAAACGTTTAAAAACATGTTTTTCACATTTCAAACACATCCTTAATTCAATGATGGGACTGCTAGAGTGTCCACTGTCACGGCATCCACAAGTACAGGGGGAGGGGGAAGGCTTCTTGGACGCACCCCTGCTTCTTAGAAGGCGCGGGCCCTGTCCGTAGATGTGAGGCCCGCGCCCTCTGAGAAGCCGCCTCCCTCCAAGAGGCCCCCCCCCTCCCCCATCTGCTCCTCTCTGCGCGCCGCCGAGGAGGCCGCGCCTCGCTCTCCTCCGCCCTTGCCCTCTGCCCCTCTCCTCCCTCCCCTTTTCGGGGGCGGACAGGACCCCCAACAGTGACACGTCGATTAGTGAATTTCCGTTTTCGGTTCTCGAGAGGGCGCCGCGGCTGTTCTTTTCCAGGCTTGCGCCCGCCAGGTTTGGGTTTTACTAAAGGGAGGTCTGTCCATCCCCGACCTTTGCTGGCGATGCTGGGGCCGGACCGCCCCCGGCCGCCCTGCCTCGTGAGCAGGCCCCAGGCTGCGCCGAAGAGCGGCCGCGGCTCGGGGCCCGCTGGGCAGGCGGAGGCGAGCCTCTGCGGGGACCCGAAGGGGGGAAGCCGGAAGGGGCCAGGACGAGGAGGAGGAGGACGAGGAGGTGGAGGAGGAGGAGGAGGAGGAGGAGGAGGAGGAGGAGCGTTCTGGGACGCCCCGAGAGCGCCGCGGCGCCCGAGACATGCTCCAGAGCCGCCGGAGCTCCGAGGTTCTGGATGTCTATCCTCGCCCGATGTGGTCCTCGTCCCGGCTGCGAGGGTCGCGGCTGCTGATCGTGCCTGGCCCCCTGTGGGCCGCTGGGGGTGCTCCCCTTGGGGGGGCCACGGCCGGGCGGGGCTCGAAGGATGGGACAGCAGGAGCGCTAGCGGGGTCCCAGGAACCGCTCGGGAGCAGCGCCTGGCTTGGCGGCGAGCGAGGGGGGGGAAGTGAGACGGAGAAGTCAAGGTGTGGCGAATCGCCCTGGCTCGCCTATAGGCCTACCCAATAATGTTATGATAACTTTTTGTGGTTTCAACGAAATGTGTTTAGAACATGTCTGGCTGGGACTGTCTTGTTTTTAACACATCTGGCTTATGCTCTAAGAACATGGTTTTTGTTATTAGAACGTTTTGGGGTTCTAAGAACATGTCTTGGTAGGCCTGTAGGAATGCAGGGACGGCTGGTCCCTGCTCAAAGAAGGCCTTCTCAGACGGCTGCGGGGCTTCTCAGAAGCCCTCGCGCCCTCCGAGAAGCGTTCTGCGTCTTCGGGGGAGGCTCACGGAGCTTCCCAGGAGGCCGGGAGGCGTCCGAGCCTTCTGCAAAGGCCCGTCTCCTCTCGCTGCCCCCCTTGGGCTCGCCGCCGATTGTCGTGGCGGCCTCAGGCCAGCACCGACGGCTGGCTGGGGGCCACCACCTCCAGCTTCCGCAGCACCATCTCGTGGCCGCACAAGAGCCAGCCGTGCTCCCTGGACGCGTCGACCAGCGGTTTCTTCCCCACGACGTCGCACCCCAGCGTGCTGCCCATCGTGACGCCGCGGGGCAGCTCCTCGCCCGGGCGATCGCCAGCGCTGTCTCGGACCGTGCCGTGTGCGCCAGCGGTGGCCGACGTCCAGACCTTCTCCAGGAGCAGGATCGGGGGGTGCGGCGGGTGCCCCTGGCCCAAGGAGCCCCCAGCTGTCCCGTCCACTCTGGAGCCCCTGGGGCCAGCTGGGCCTCCCGAGGGCTGCTCTGGAGGACGAGGGGGCCTCCTTGGAAATCCTGGGGGGCACCTTGGGCCACGGGGCACTGCTGGCAGCGCCCCGGCAGGAAGTGCCGCCTGAAGGCCAGGGAGCACGCCTTCACGCTCTGCAAGGAGCGGTCCCCCGCGGACGTGCCGGAGGCTCGGCCGGCGCGCAGAAGGGCGCGGCGCGAGGGGGGGGGGGGCCTCCCAGGAAGGCAGGGGCGCTCGTACGCTCTTAGAGGCCACCCCGCCTCCGAAGAAGCCTTCTGGAAGGCCCTTGGGCCCTTGTCAGCAAGGCCGCCCTGCCCCAGGGAGGCCAACCCCGTCACCCCTACCCCCACAACCCCCCCCCTCATGCGTGCCATCCAGAGGCGCCGGCCTCGCTTCCGCGGGCCACGGCCGCCGGGGCGCTGTCGCGCGCCGGGCGGGGCGTCGGGGGCGTGGCGCGCAAGCCGGCGTACAAGGACTGGCTGCGCTCGGCGCAGCTGGCGCACGGCAGGGCGCTGCGGTCCGGTGGAGGTGCCAGCGGCGGCGCCGCAGACACCGCATGAGCCCATGGGGAGCCATTCGGGAAGCGAGGGCTGTGCAGCCCACACCTCCGACGCCTTGGACACAGATCCAGGCGGAGCATACCTTCCCCGCCTCATCTCTAGGCCTCCTAGATGGGGTCGGAGTAGATGAGGTCGGAGGATCGCGCCGCATCGCCGATGTATCGACGATGCGTCTCGATGCGGAGTCCGATGTGCTTCACGTCTACGTCGCCATTGCATCGCCGAAGTCGTCAATGGTGCATCGCCGGTGCATCGCTGGTGCATCGCCGATGTATCGCTGATGCGGCGAGATCCTCCGACCCCGTCTACTCTTAACTCGGGCCTGTCCCTCTACAGGGGGATGATTCGAAAATGGTCAAAAAATTGTCTGGGGACTATCTTTTGAGTATCTTTGGGCATCTTTTGGGCACGTCTTGAATATTTTCCATTTCTTCGTCCAAAATCCCCCTGTAGGGGGACAGGCCCGACCTAAATCTACTCCGACCCCATCTGGGAGGCCTCCATCCTCGGCCTCCCGGGGCCGCCTCGCAGGAGGGGGCCGAGCGGTCTGGGGGCCACGCGCGGAGGAAGAGCCACGGCGTCGGAGGTCTGACGTGGGAGCGTCGGGTGCTTTTCACCCGGGCCCCGTCCCTCCACAGGAGGGAATATTCAAACATGTAGTAAAACAGTAGTCTAGGGACGATGCCCTGACTATTCTTGAATCTTTCTGGAGCGTTACTGGAACTATCTCTTGCTTTTGTTCGTCCACAGTCCCCCTGCAGGGGGACTGTCCCCTACTATGCGGGACGGGAAAATGACCACAGCCACTGCTTCTCGTTTGCGCCGCCTTCCAGCCGGCCGAAAATCAAGCAGTGGTTGTGGTCACTTCCCTGGTGCCAGGCTCCACGACAATGACCACAGCCACTGCTCAGCTTCATTTCTGCTGGCTGGATCGGCGGCAGCGAAAGAAAAGCAGCGGTCGTGGTCGTTGTCGCGTCCCGTGGCTAGGGGGACAGGCCCGACCTTCGGGTACTCCAGATTTCGTAATAAAAGGGAGGGGGTCTGGACCCTCCAAGACAAGCCATTTCAGACCTCCCCCGTGGGAGAACCCTCCAAAACATCGTCCCCAGACCCCCCCCGGCCCTCCAAGATAGCCTGGAAGAGACCCCCCCCGAAATGAGACCCCCCTCCCTTTATTACGAAATCTGGAGTATCTCTGCGCCCGCCGGGCTGCTGGCCGGGCGCCCGGGCGGGCGGGGCGGTGCGTCGTCGTCGGCCGACGGGGCCTCTCGGAGGCCGGCCGGCCCGCCGGCCGCCGCGCGGCGCCCCGCGGAGGGGCGGGCCTGAGGGGCGGACCGGCACAGAGTGTCGAGTCGGGCCCGCCCCTCTGCAGCCACGCGCAGAGGGGGGTGGGGGGAGGGGGGGGGGCTTCTCAGAAGCACCCCCCGCTTCTTAGGAGGCGCGGGCCTCATCTATAGATGTGAGGCCGGCGCCTTCTCAGAAGCAGTCTGCTTCTAAGAAGCCGTCCCCCCTCCCCCCACCCCCCTTGTGCGCGCCGCCAACCTCTGCAGGGGGGAGGTTCAGAAGCAGTAGGCACCAGTCTTCGGGGGTGGGCAGCCCTCCTATACCCTGACACGTCGACAGTGACTTGTCCTTTTTCGGTGCTCGAGAGGGCGCCGCGGCCGTTCTTTTCCAGGCTTGCGCCAGCCAGGTTTGGGCCCGAGGTCGTTTTCAATCAACCACGTTTTACTAAAGGGAGGTCTGTCCATCCCCGAAGTCTGGGGATAATGTTTTGGTCATTTTTAGAATAAGTTTGAGCCTTGGTTGCTTATGGTGAATTTGTCTCTTCCGAAACTCGCCTGTAGGAGGACACGCCCGACCTAACACAAAGTCCGTTCCGCCGCGGCCGGGAAGTTCATGCCAAGCCGCCACGGTACGGGCGTCCCGCCCATTTTTGTTCGAGGCGCTTCGCGTTCACCGCCCGCCCATGCTTGCTCTCGCTGGAAGGGGCGAAGACGGCCCCAGGACGGGATTGACGTGTTCCAGAAATGCGGAAAGACTATGAATGTGTGTGTGTGTGTTTGTGTGTTGCATGTGTGTTGGCGCCCGCCCGCGAATCAAGTTGGGTGCCTTTCATGCGCGCCCTCTCGCCTCGCGCAGCCCACCACCAGCAACATCTGGTGGAACTGCATTGCCCCCCATAGCGTCATTCGCTCAGGCGACGTCACCTGGCTGGCGGAAGAAGAACGTGAGTGTTGGTCTTCGCCCAGATGCCAGCAGGTCTCTGCTGGCTGGCCCTGTCGGGAACGGCCAAGAGGGGGGTGATGACTATGGGGGAGGATTTCATGGCTGGGCCATGATCTCTCCCCCGATTTCATGGTACCTCTTCTTATTTCATTCCGTCCCGACCCCCCTCCCCCCCCTGGGCCGCGCACGTGCCGCTGGCCCTGATTTGCGCCTCCCCCTCTTTGACGCCCCCCTCTTGGACACCCCCGACCCTCCCCCTCGGAGCCCAGTCACACCTGCTAGCCTCTTCGTTTACAGACGGGCCGCTGAAGAAGGAACCCTTTTCGTTGGGAAGGGCCTCAGTGTCCCTTCATTGTTGTACACTTCTTGGATTTTCCTTGTGTCTTGGTGGGGAATCAAAGCTCAACTTCTGGGAGAAAAAAGGCCTCCTTGTGTGAGCGTTTCGACTGTACCGCGCCTGGCTCCCTCCGCCTTTGTATGCGCGTCCTTTCGGGACACGCCCACAACGCTCCAAACACAGCCCTCGCGCTCCCCTTCGGGCCCCGCCCGCGCCGTCCCTGAAGCCGGGTGCTCCTGCAGCACGCCGGCTCGCTCTGCGCTGTCCCCCGCACCGCCAGCAGCGTATCGGGTCACTTTGCTCGGCATATGTTGTCTCTTAGGTGGTCGTTTGTCATTCACTGCTTTGCCGATCGGCGCGGGCCCTCGCACCCTCCCTGCCCCCCCTATGGAGTATGATGTCTTGGCTGTTTTTGGCGCCTCTCTCGAGCAAGTGGAGCCTCCCCTCATAGGACGCACTGTCGCAAGCAGTCGCGCCAAGCAGAGGTCCCGAGCCAGACACCCCCCCTCCCCCCTCTTCGCTCAATGTCGAAACGCCGAATGAGAACGCTCGCTAGTACAATATCATTCGCGGCGGTGCCGCCACTCTTTGCCAGAGGAGGAAAGATGTGCGCGTGTACTTCGTACTTCTTCCTGCGCTGGGCTTGTTCTCCATGCCCCAGCGGGCTCAGGTATGCCATGTAGCTCATCGATGCCCGTCATCACTACCTGCGGACCAGGGGCTTTCTGGGCCGTTGCTCCCAGCGGGAGGCCACAAATAGTCCAAGCGCTGCCCCAAACGAGCCCAAGACGGCCCGAAGACGGCCCCAGAGGTACCCACCAGGGGCCGAAGAGCAGGAGCGCGTGCGCAGCCAACCGATCTGGGGATCCGGCCCTGTGCTGGGCGGCGCGGTGGTGCTTCGGCCCTCAGATGAAGCAGTAGTGGTCCAAGGCGTCTGGCCAACGTTTTCGTCCCACGAGGGTCTCGAGGGTCTCGAGAAGGGCCTAATAGGGGGTCTCGGCAAGGGCCGAAGAGGGTCTCGAGAAGGGCCGCCCGAGAGAACAAGGCGGGCCCGAGGCGGCCCAGGCGAGAGCTTCTTGACGGCCCCAGTGCGTGCACCCCCGCGCGGGGACCGAGCCCCGTCCGGATGCCACTGGAACTGGGGCCGCATCGGGGCCGTCGTGTGCTGCGCCTTGGGTCCCAAGTTCGGGGGTTCGTAGCAGAGGGTTATCCCAAGGTAGGGTTGCAGTGGAGGCCAGTCCACAAGAAACCTTCCACAAGAGACCCAACCCTGAGACCCCAGGACGTCCATGGATTTCTGGGGTGGGAACTTCACGCTTTCCGTGGCAACACCATCGAAACCCAAGAGACCCAGGGCACCCTGGAGGCAAGCAGGGTGTTTCTTGGCATGGGCCTCCACTGAAGGGAACGAAACCAGCTGGATGCTCACACTTCCCTCTTCCAGGAGCCGTTTAGTGCGATTTTCCTCCCAGCCCCACCCCTACCCCTATCCCACCTCTCCGCCCCCCCAAGAAGTGGAGGCCAGGATTACCCAGCCAGTGATTCCAGAGCCGGAGTTAGCACGCAGGCGAACGCCAAAGGCGAGCCCGAGAGTCGGCGATGAGCGGCGTCCAGGGTGGCCCCGTGCGAGGCGGAAATTGTCCAAAGCCTGATGAGGCTGCCATGCTTTGAAGCTTCTGGCCCAAGAGGCGTTCTGGGGGCGGGGCCCAGGGCCCGGGAGCCAGAGGCGTTCCCGGGGGGGCCTGGGAGCCGATGGTGGAGAGGCCAAGACGACGTCCCGACGGAGCCGCAATGGAGCAAACATGCGCTCCAAAAGCGCATTGGGAACGGTATGGAATTCGAAGTCGTCTTGCACGCCGTCTGTACGCCGACTCCAGGCCCGAAGAGGACAGGAGGCGCAGGGGGCGGCGGCATTGCGGAGGCCTCTGGTGGTAAAAAGGGGGGGCAAAGGCTTGAAAGAAGCTTTTGACAGTCAAATCCCACACGCCCCTCATTCCGGTGGGCGAGCGGATCCAAGAGCCTTACGCGACTCCACCGATTCCAGACAGGTGGATGGGCGAATGCAATCATTTTAGTTTCCCGCTCTCCCCTCAGGCCAGTCAGAAACGATGCCCAGGCGAACGGTCGGGAGAAACAGTGTATAAGCATTTGGTAAGATAAGAAGGCAAACGATCTTGATGTTAGACAACATATGGTGAGCCTCTTGGAGGCTCCTTTTATAGCAATCTTAGAGGTCTCTTGGGCCCGCTTGGGCGCCCTTGAGGATTTTGTTTGGGGGTGGTGGGGGCCTTCTTGTTGAACCCGTGCATGAGGCAATTGATCCATTATAGGGGGATCCCAAAACAGAGCCCCCGCTTGAAGCCCGACGGGGCTGTACGAGTCTGGTCCCGTCTTGGGAGATCTTCGAGCCACGCTGTGGCACTAGATTCCCATCTGAAGCTGCAAGACGACACAACAGCACATTGACACATACGTTGTTTGGGTTTGACTTGGGCCTCTCGGGGGTATCCTTGCGAGGCTCCGTGGCCACGTGGAGCTGTCTTGGGGCCCCTTGGCCGTGCTGGGGATCTTGTGGAGCCGTCTTGGATGGTATCCTCGGGCATCTTGGAGGCGCTCGAGGGTGGATCTGGAGCCTCTATCATGGTCCTGGAGTTGCGCCGGGTAGCTCGTGCCCCCCCCCGTCAGCTTGAAGCATATCCCTATCCCCCTGTTTCGCATCATCACAGATCCCCTCAGCTCCTGAGGGCGCATCCTTAAGATGGTCATCGCTTTTGACTTGCCGATCCTAGGGATAGGGAAAAGTTCGAGGATGGGCCACCATCCCAAGGGTACCCATGCATCCTTGCCTCCTCGGTGCATCCTTTGCCACTTTCGTTGGCCGCGCCCTGCTCGAGAAGCTTCGACATGGGCGTCCAAGATCCTTGCGTCCTTATCGCGCATCCTTATGATACGGGCCGACTGCACCTCCCCCACACGGCGACTGGGATTTCTGGGGAAGGTGGGCGATGGCAGGGGGACAGCCGAGAAGCACCTGGGCCGGCCAGGGCCCCTGCGGCCTCTGTGCCACGCTCCGTCCGCTGGCGCATCCCTTCCCCGGCGCGCGGAGTGCGCAGGGCGCGGGGAGGCGCTTGTTTTTGTTGGTGTGCGCTCCAGCAAATATACCTTCACAGGGGGCTCGGCCAGGGCCCGTTTCGATGCCGCCGCTTGGATTCGGTTCGATGTCGATGGCTTCCGATTCCAGGGTGATTCGACCTCGGATTTCGATCTGGATCTCGGTGGTTCAATGGAGGCATTACTGGCCTGCCGATTCCCGCCGATACGACTTCTCTCGCCATTGCTGCCGATTTCCGCCGATTCGATTCATTTCGATCGCCAATCCGACTTATCGGTTCGATTCTTGGTTATCCTGCATGGCGAGGCGCTAGAACGGAAATCTGGACTTCACGCAGGGCGACCCTCGCTTGCATGCATTCTCGGCTCAGCACCGCGTCAAAGGGCAACGCCGGATGGGGGGGGGGAAGAGTCACATGACAGCGAAGTTGTATGAATTCAATAACGTTTGCGCGCCGTCTCATCCTCACACCCCTTTTCGCACCCCTGCCCTGGCGCGCGGAGCGCGCCAGGGGCTGCGCCGGAGGCGCCGCCAGGGTTGTGAGGAGGGAGGATCTAGCATGAAGTCGGGCGTGTCCTTCTACAGGGGACAAATTCAAAAATATTCAACGAGTCGTATGGGGACGTTTCTTTTATTACTACATCCCCAGGACGAAAGTTTTTTCCTCTTGGGCCCGGAACGACGGTGTGAAGTCTTGAGCAGACCCGTATGAGAGAACCAACGTCGGATCTCATGAAGCTCGCGCGGATCCAAATGTTGTTGTGGTGTTTGTTTCGGTGGATCCGATTTCCGTCCGTACGGATCTGATTTCGGATTAGCTGGATCCGTGTCCAGTTTTTTTTAACGGCGGATCCGATGTCTACCTTGTTTTAAATTTATATTATTAATTTAAACCAGGGAGCCGGAAGAAATCGGATCCGCGGACCCCGCAAACCGCCCGTGTTAAGATTCAATGGGGGAGGGGGGTTCGGTAATCAAGTTTCCACGACGGACCCTGCGTCGTCTCGCGCGCTCCCAACAACTCCCCGCGCGAGCGGGCCCCATTCAACATGAATACATACATCCCTCCTCCCCCGGTTGCTGCAAACAGCTCGTCCGGTCGCCGTCCGTTCGGCGGCGCCGACGTTGTTTCGCGAACTCCTCATGGCCATTTTTACCTCAAGAGGAAAATCTTTCGTCCTGCGTAAGTGCGTTTCGGCCCTGCGTCTCCTCACCCAACGGACTGCCTGTGAGAAGTAGTGTCGGCTGTTTGGTAACCAACAGCGGATTGCGCGTGAGATGTGGTGTGTCGGATATGTGGTAACCAACGAGTCCGAAGGCCAAGACACTAGTGCATTTCGGCCCTGCGTCTCCTCACCCAACAGAGTGCCTGTGAGATGTGGTGTCGGCTGTGTGGTAGCCAACAACGGATTGCGTGTGAGATGTGGTGTGTCGGATATGTGGTAACCAACGAGTCCGAAGGCCCAAACGCTAGTGCGTTTCGGCCCTGCGTTTCCTCACCCAACGGACTGCCTGTGAGAAGTAGTGTCCGCTGTTTGGTAACCACCAACGGATTGCGCGTGGGATGTGGTGTGTCGGCTATGTGGTAAGCAACGAGTCCGAAGGCCAAGACACTAGTGCATTTCGGCCCTGCGTCTCCTCACCCAACGGACTGCCTGTGAGATGTGGTGTCGGCTGTGTGGTAACCAACAACGGGATGCGTGTGAGATGTGGTGTGTCGGATATGTGGTCACCAACGAGTCCGAAGGCCCAAACGCTCATCCCCAAGACGAAAGTGTTTTTCCTCTTGGGCCCGGAACGACGGTGTGAAGTCTTGAGCAGACCCGTATGAGAGAACCAACGTCGGATCTCATGAAGTTCGCGCGGATCCAAATGTTGTTTTGGTGTTTGTTTCGGTGGATCCGATTTCCGCCCGTACGGATCTGATTTCGGCTTACCTGGATCCGTGTCCAGTCTTTTTTTACGGCGGATCCGATGTCTACCTTGTTTTAAATTTATATTATTAAATTAAACCAGGGAGCTGGAAGAAATCGGATCCGCGGACCCCGCAAACCGCCCGTGTTAAGATTCTATGGGGGAGGGGGGTTCAGTAATCAAATTTCCACGATGGGCCCTGCGTCGTCTCGCCCTCTCCCAACAACTCCCCGCGCGAGCGGGCCCCACTCAACATGAATACATACATCCCTCCTCCCCCGGTTGCTGCAAACAGCTCGTCCGGTCGCCGTCCGTTCGGCGGCGCCGACGTTGTGTCGCGAACTCCTCATGGCCATTTTCACCTCAAGAGGAAAATCTTTCGTCCTGCGTAAGTATTTCACAATTGTTGAGTTTTCTTTGAGTTTTTATTGTTCGTCGAACATCTGCCTGTGGGGGGCCGTGCCCGACTGAAGTCTAGCGCCGATCCTGGTGCAGTTCCGACTTCAGGAAGGGCCGACGTGGCTCGGCGATCACAGCAGCTCCACAGAGAGGGGCGGACAAGTCGCGCCTTCCGCCTCCTCCTCCTCCGCCCTCCTCCCGAGCCTCTGCTGGAGCTCACTTTGACGAAGCTTTCGTTCGGGCAGATTTCGTGTCTCGGGCGGCCGTCTGTGACGATTCTCGACGTCCCCGGAGGGTATCGGCGATGCACAGCCAGTGGGAAACACGCCAGGAACAGGTAGTTGTCATGAGTCCAGATAGCATGTGGGAAGATTCATGGAGGAGGAGTAGAAGTAAGAGGAGAAGGACCCAGACCTCCAGCGGAATAATTGTCATTGCCCACCGTTTCCCCAGGCCTGGTTTCACGTTTCTGATTTTCCCGTAGTCTTCAAAGCGGTCTCTAGAGGCCGACGGAGAAAAAAGGTTAGGATTGAACCAGGCAATCCGCCTGGGGAAGAGGATTCTCCCCTCGCATGTCGCAGCTAGTTAGTTTGGATCGCTCCCATTGAAGTAGCCGGGCGTCGGTGAGCAAGTGGGTTCTTCACATTCGCTGCCTCTGTATGTGATTTCGAAGCGCAGGTCGTCTGACGGCCGGGGAGAGCGAGAAGGAGGAGCAGGATCCACACAAATCTGAGCTGGCGTGCGCCCTGCTTTGGAAGGCGTGGTCCCCCGGCATCCCGACCGCCTTGCCCGGGGACCACGGTGGCATCCTGGACAGGCTTCTGGGCGGCCCCAGAGCCCAGGGGCAGCCTCCCGAGTCCACTTCTGCACTGCTCCAGGGTCCAGTGGCCTTCGGTCCCTCCCGCCACCGTGCCTCGGCTGTGGGTCAGAGGCCTTTGGGGAGGTCTGATGGTCTCTGGGGCCTCTCGGGGGCCTCTTCGGGGCCTCTTCGGGGCCTGATCTGGGCCTGCTCGGTGCCTCCGGGAGCTTTTGTGGGGGGGCTCCGGACGCCAAGAGAAGGTCGAACGCCGCAGATCCTGGGGGTGTGAGGGATCCTCCCCTCGCGGGAGCGCACCCACTCGGGCAGCGGCCGCAGGTTGACGCCGGCCCCCCTCGGCGGGTTGATTTTGGAGAGGACCTCCCCGTTCCCCCCCCCCCCTCCCCATCCTTTCCTCCAGACGTCGAACGTCGGGCACAAAAGCAGCGCGCAAGGTTTTCTATGTTTTCTGCCTCCGGATTCTGTTTCTGGGCTCAGGGGCCCCCGAAAAACGATCCGTGATGAGAAACCTGCCCGGGGGACGTGATCGAGGTATCAGGGGACCACGTATGAGGAGGGGAAGTGGGAGGAGAAGGAGGAAGAGTAGAACAAACAAGCAGTTGGTACGTTTTACTGCGCCCTTCTCCTGACTCCAGATGCCCCCAGACGTCTCGCGGAGGTCGATCCTCCCCTCCTCCCTCCGAGACTGCCACCTTGCGATTATTTCAGCACGGAGCCCCTGGAAGACGCGACCCCTTCTCAGGGCTTGTTCTTCATCCTCGATTGTTGTCTGACTTAATGAGGTGTTCGATCATGTACGCCTTGTTGAACACAACCATCCAGCTTTCGCGCCGAACGCCGCAGGAAACCGCCGAAGACTGCCAGAAGACCGCCGAAGACCGCCCAGAGCCGCTAGGTAGCGAGGGTACACCGTCGAATGCGGAAGGCTGACGTTGCCGGGGGCACGAGGTGGTCCTCCAAAGGCAGAGGTCAAGGTACCGTCGCTGACACTGGAGGAACCACGACGCCGGGGGCCCGGAATCATGTCGCCTCCCGACCTCTGCAGCGGTTATTTTCGAAAGAGTTTTGGAGGGGAATACGCCCGTGGTGGCCAGAAGCTTCGCGGATACCTGAACTTGTTTGATCCGCGGGTCGAGAGCGCACCTCTTCCGGTCAAAGCTAGGCGGGCCGCGCACAGCTTGAATGAACGAGAGGGGGGCAGAAGGAGGGGCCTCACATCAAGGCCAGGAGGGGGCAAAGCCCGGATACCTAAACATAGCGAACGGTGGAACATGAATCACCCTCTTACACTCGAATCTCGAACTTCGACCTCCTTCCGCAATTTGTCTGCTGCTTTCCCACGCAGCGTGGGCCGTCGGAGGTGAGGAGCCTGCTGCTGCTGCTGCTGCTCCTCCTCCAATCGCGCACGCTGTGCATTATGAGACAGCCGACGTGCAGTCGCTCCCGCAACGCGGCGAGTTCGGGCTGGCATTGTCTTCTGCCCACGCGCTCCGGCGTGTGGCAGTTCGTTCGTTCGTATGGGCCGTCGGAGCCGGGGAGCCCTGGAGGCCGGGACCCCCGGAGGGCTTCGCATCCTTCGGGTAGCTTTTCGACGGCCTCAGTACCCATGCAGGTAGGGGCACCTTGGCGCCGCTCGGGCGTGCGAGTTTTCCTCGGCGAGGGCCATCGAGGAGCCTCTCGGAGCATCTCGCGAACAAAAGGACGCACGGCAGCGCACACACAAAAGCACGGGGGATGGGCGCCCGAGCGCTGGCGAGGTCGGGGCACGCCGAGGCCAGAGAAACGCCCACGCGCACCTTCCGCAGCGCGTCCTCCATGGCGCGGGGCGGCCTGGGTCCCTCCGCGCCCCCCCCCCGTGGGAAAAAAAACATACACTGTGTGGGGGGAACACTGTGTGGGGGGAAAAAAACACAATGTGGGACAACAAACACACGCAAACACACACACACACACACACACACACACACACACACACACACACACACACACACACACACACACACACACACACACACACACACACACACACACACACACACACACACACACACACACACACACACACACACACACACACACACACACACACACACACACACATGTGGGACAAAAACACACAGTGGGAAAAAAACACACACACACACAGTGTGTTGTTTGTCCCACAGTGTGTGTGTGTGTTTTTCCCAAAGGCCCCTCTCTCCTCGCCGGCCGGGGACCAGGAGCTGCAGAGGGCCCTCGGGCTCCAGCAGGCCCGGCTCGAGGCGGTCGCGTCCAGGCAAGGCGCGCGAGCCGCTGCCGCCGTCGTCGCCGTCGCCGTCGCCGTCGTCGTTGGGGGTCCCTTGTGGCCCTGGAGGGCATCTTGGGACCATCTTGGAGGCCATCGATCAAAGGGGGGGGGTCCTCGATTTACGCCCCTCCTGGGGCCATCACAACCGTGTATTGGGGCGCTCTTGGGCCGCTCTTGGGCGTCCTTCCGTCTGGGGGTTTTCTTTAGTCCCTATTGGGTTTTTCTTTGGCCATCTTGGGGCCACCTTGAGGCCTCCAAAGGGTATCGGTAGCGAAATTGCGAGAAATCACAAGTCATCTATGTTCCACAGGCTTTTGAACACGTTTGGTTTCTTGGGTGGGTCCTGTGAGGAAAGCGTATATTCCCTGGTAGACTGTTCAATTCCCAGGTGACTTGTTACCATCCCCGGCTGTATGTTTCGACGATTCAGAAGCTTGAATATTCGGATCATTCCACGAACTCCTAAGGAGCTGCTGAGCAGCTTTTGCGGAGCTCTTTGGTAGCATCCAGGGGGTTCCACGGCACTTTCTATTGAGCTTCGCTGCAGCTCCCAAGGAGCTTCCAAGGAGCTCCTTGGCAGCTTCGAAGGAGCTCCTCGGCAGCCTCTTAGTAGGAGCTGCTTCGCAGCCCCTTTGAAACCTTCCGAATCATGCAAATGACTATTCAGGACTCCGCCGGGAATCTCCTGGAATCCTCAGGAGTCCACCAGGAATCCGCAGGAATCCTTGACAATCCTCAGGAAGCCTGGGGAAACCTTCTGGAATTCTTAAAGATCCCTTAGGAATCCGAAGGCACCCGCAGGAGGGAATCCTCAGGAATCCCTTGGTCCCGTCTTGGGGCCCTCTGGGGCCTTCTTGTGGTTCTGTTAGCTGTCCTGGGACCCTCTCGGCCGTCTTGGCCGTCCTGGGCCTTCTAGGGGCCCTCGTGGACCGTTCTGAGGCCTCTTGGGTTGTTTTTGGGGCGCATCCTCACACGTCGTCGTCATTCGTTGCGGTCGTCACGCACGGATGAGCTGGAGGAGGAGGATGGGGATGAGGAGGGAGGATGAGAAGCGTGAGGAAGAGGAGGAGTAGGAGGAGGAGGAGAATAGATCAGGAGCGAGGAAGATACGATGGAGGGGAGAGAAGGTGCCGGGTGCAGGGCGTTTCTCGTCGTCGTCATTCGTCGTCGCCAGTCTTCAGGCGTCGTCGTCCTGGTCCCTTGCCCCGTCGTCGTCGTCTGCGGTCGTCGGGCGTCGGTCGTCGGCCGCTGCTGCCAGCGTGCTCCCTCGCGCGCGCGGCCCCCCTAGGTAACGAGGAGGACGAAGAGCTTCAGGAGGGGGATCGTGCGATGATGATGATGATGATGATGATGATGATGATGATGATGATGATGATGATGATGATGATGATGGCGATGGCGATGATGATGATGATGATGATGACGATGATGATGATGATGATGATGATGATGGTGATGCTGGTGGTGATCATGATGGTGCTGATGATGATGATGCTGATGATGATGATGGTGGTGGTGGTGATGGTGCTGGAAAGGAAGATTGGTGAAATCTGGCGATGGTGATGGTCGGTGGTGATGGTGATGGAGATGATGATGATGATGATGGTGATGATGCAGATGATGCTGATGATGCTGATGAAGATGAAGATGATGTTGATGATGCTGGTGATGATGTTGATGATGATGGAGATGATGATGATGATGATGATGATGATGCTGATGATGATGATGAATATGATGCTGATGATGCTGATGATGATGTTGATGATGCTGATTATGATGATGGTGATAATGATGATGATGATGACGATGACGACGACGGTGATGGTACTTCCGACAGTTTTCACACCGATAACGACGACGAGTAGTATGAAGGTGATGGCGATGGTGATGATGATGCTGATGGTGATAAAGAGGGGGAGGATGAGGAGGAAGGCGAGGCCGTCTGTCACATGTGTCGCCTGTGTGTCCCCCAATTCTCCAGGATCTTTCGTCGCCCTGGCCGACGGCGGTCTCTGGGTAGGGGGGGGCATCGGTGGAGGAAGGGGAGGTTGCAGGAGCTGCTTCTGGCGAGCCTCACAACTATCGAAGACGCCTGCGGCAAGTCACTGCCGCCCCCCTTGGCCTCGCTCGGACGTGTGCCTTTTTTTGGGGGCGAGAACCATCGAGGACGATCCTGGACCATCGAGCAAAACAAACACGCACCAAACCAAAAACAAAACACAGGAAATGGACGTCCGAGCGATGGCGAGTTTTGGAATTGCTCATGTGGCCGAACGTCGTGGCCAGAGCGCTGCCAAGCTATCGGACCACGTGTCCCCCCCCAGCCGTGGTGGAGACCCGTGGGGGAACTCTTGGGGGATGCTGGGGGGGGAGGTCAGGAGGAACAGGAGGAGGAGGAGGGGGAGGAGGAGGAGGAGGAGGAGGAGGAGGAGGAGGAGGAGGAGGAGGAGGAGGGGGAATCTTGGGAGCCTCTGGGGGTACTCTGGGGGCCTTCTTGGGGGCTTGTTTGGCCGGTTTAAGGCGTTCATGGCCCGTCTGACGCCGTCGGAGGCCATCTTCAGGGCCTCTCTGAACCGACTTGGGGCCCTCTTGGGGTGCTCTAGGGCCGTCTTGCAGACCGTCTTGGGGGTCTTGGAGGGCTCTTGGGCCGTCTTGGGCCCCTCTTGGGGCCGTTTTGGTGGCCTCTTGAGCCGTTCCTGGGGCCATCTTGACGGCCTCTGGGGTGCTCTGAGGACAATCTTTCGGGGCTCCTGGGCCGTCTTGGGCCGTCGGAAGGCCGCAACGAAGGAAATGCCCAAATCCTTCAAGCATCTATCAATGACTTTGGCCTCTTCGGGCCTTCCTGGAGGACCTCTTGGAGGCCTCTTGGGCCGTTTTGGAGGCCTCTTGGGGGCCTTTTGGGTCATCTTCCGTCATCTTGAGGCCATCTTGGGCCGTCTTGGAGGCTTCTTGGGCAAACTCGGATGTATCTGGGACGCTCTTGCGCCGTCGTGGAGGTCATCTTGGACCATTTTGGGCGAACTTGAGGGACATCTTAGCCGTCTTGGGAGGCCATCTTGGACCCATCTGGGGCAGGAAGAAACGTTGGCAACTACCTCTGGGCAAGCCTTCCGGGTGGCCGGCGGCATGCGCCGACGCCGGGCACCCCTGTGATCAATCAACAGGGGGCGGCGGATGTAGTGGCCTTCGGCCCTTTCCGCCACCGTGCCTGAGCTGTGGGTGCTGATCGGGCCGGACGAAAAGAAGGATTGGGAAAGGGGGGGTTACGAAATTTGCTGCATGCAGCTGGTTTCGGCCCCACCAAGGGGCCCATTCCTCGATACATAGCCGCCTCCAGCGCCGAGAGGCGCCGGGAAAATCAGCTACGTGAGCTGATTCTCAAACCCCCCCTTTGCTATCCCCCCCTTTCGCCCAGCCCGAGCTGAGGCCTTTGGGATGGATGCCAGAGTGCATTGGGATGCCTGTCGGGGGCCTCTTGGAGGGCTCTTGTGGCCTTCTAGGGGGCCCCCATGGGGCTTCCTGGAGGCCTCTTGAGGCCTCTTGGGGGCGCCTCGTGGGCCTCTGGGAGGCTGTTGGGGCCATCTTGCTGCGGAAAGCTCAACATGCCAGTTCGGGTTCCCCCTCGGGGCCCCCTCCTGGCATAAGTTTCGTATGCGGTGTGTGTGTGTACGCTTTGGCAACATGTTTGATCAGTTGTCGACATGTGGCGCGTGCGTTTTGTATACGACTGTATACGATTTTGTTTACTGTGTGCCTACGGTTCGTCCACGTGCCATGCGCGTTTGGTGTGCGTGCTGTATGTTATGTAGCTAAGTCGTGCACACGTTTTATGTAGGTGTTGTACATGTTGTTGTACACGCGGTCTACACGTTTGGTTTACGTTGCATACGAGCTCCGCTCACGATTCATTTTAGTATCGTACACGTTTGTGAACGCGTTGGCTACGTTTCGTATGGCGCTTGGGGTACGTGTTCAATGCATTTTGCACGCGTTTGGTATACGTTGTCTGTTCGCTTGGAATACGTTTCGTACGCCGTGTCTTAATACGTGTGTTCAGCGTTTTGTCAGCGTTTCGTATACGTGTTGTGTATACGTGTCGTCTACGGTTGGCGACGTGTTGTGTACGTCATGAATACGTGCTGGGTGGGTTCAGGGTACGTGCTGCATTCGTTTTGTAACCGACGTTTCGGTACGTGTTGTATGCGCTTCGAATACGTTTGATGTACGTTTCGTACACGTGCTGTAAACGTGTTCAATACGTTCGTGTGCGTCACATGCACGTTCCGCACATGTTTCCTGAACTTGGTTTGTACGATGTATATACGTGCTGTGTACTTTCCATACACTCTTCGTAGACGTGCAGCATACGTTTGGTATACGTATCACGTACGTTTCGTAGACGCTTCGTATACGTGTTGTAGCGGCTGTATACACTGTGCGTTCAGGTTCATATGTGGTTTGTTTGCAGTTCGAATACGTTCCATATACGAGTCGCATGCGTTGCGTGGCCTTTTTTTTTGCATATACATTCCGTACACGCATCTTATATGTGCCGTGCACAGTCTCGTATACGTGTCTTCAACGTTCCACATACGTGTTTGATGCGTTTCTTTCATGTGTCATATACGCTTCATATACGTGTCGTATGCGTTCCCCATACGCTTCCCAATCACTGCGTATAGGTGTCTTGCACTTTCCGTTCACGTTTCGTGTGCGTGTCATGTACGTTTTGACTACATGTCACGTGTGTTTCAGATTCGTCGCATATTCGTCCCATGCGTATCATTTGCGTTCATACTACTGCTACTACCACTACACCGCGCACCGACACATGCATTTCCCAGTGTCCTTTACTGGAAATTGAACGGTTGCCCATCAGCCTACCAGTTTGGTCTCCAGAGCTTTTGCGGGACGACCCTGTCCCAAACATTCGCCAGAGGAGCGCCCGCCAATTGGTACATTCCCGGGTGCCGGCGGGAAATGCACAAGTTTGCTGGGGTATGTGCCAGATCGCTGGCGTATCAATGAGAAGCGTCTTTAGGGGGCTCCGGGAGCACTTGGAACCGTCTTGTGGCCCACGTCGGGCCTCTTGGAGGCATGTCGTCCCCTCCCCCCTAACCACCCCCCCGATTCCCCCCCCCCTCCCAAGGGAGGGGGGGGGTCCAAACCCCCTCCCCCCCCTTTGGCGCCGGCGCCGGCGCTGGCGGCCGCCGTAGCGCCAACGCAGCGACGATGACCAGAGAGAGCCCAGGAGGGGAGGGGGGGGGTTCAAACTCCCCCCCCGCGTCGGCGCCGGCGCCAGCGCTGGCGGCGGCCAGCAGCGCCGACGGCGGGGACGCAGCGACGATGACCAGAGAGGGCCCAGAGGCCGCAGAGGTTACACACAAGTCGCCACATCGAGCCCTCGCATGCTTCTCAAACGCCCCCGAGACCTTCCTGACGAGGCCTCAAGAGGCATCCATCAGAACTCTGGCCCTTTGCCAAAACACAGTGGCGGGAAGAGCCGAAGGCCACACGACCACCACCACCACCGCCACCACAGACCACCATACCACCACCACCACCGCCACCACCACAACCACCACAACCACCACAACCCACCATCACCACAACCACCACCATCACCACAAACCACTTCACCACCACCACCACCAAAGACGCCACCACCACCAGCATCACCACAACCCACCCTAAACACCACCACCACCACCACAAACCACCACACCATTACCACCACTATCACCACCACCGCCACAACCACCACCACAACCCACCACCAACACCACCACCACAAACCACCGCACCACCACAACCACCACCACCACCACCACCACCCACCACCCACCACTCACCACCACCATGCCAGCAGCAGCGCCACCACCACCAACACCGCAGCCCACCACCACCACCCACCACCAGAACCACCACAAACCACCACGCCATCACCACCACCACCGCCACCACCACGACCACCACCATCGCCACCTCAACCCACCACGACCGCCAAACCACCACACAACCACCACCATCACAGCCACCACCACCACCACAACAGCTCACACCACCACCACCACCACCAATACAACAGCCCACCGCCACGACCACCACCATCGCCACAATCTACCACGCCACCACCACCGCCACAACCACCACCACTACTACCAGCAGCACGACCTACCACCACAACCACCACAAACCACCTCACCACCACCACCACCACCGCCGCCTCTACCACCACCGCCACCAGCACCCCCGCCGCCGCCGCCAGCCGCCGCCGACGCTGGCGCCGGTTCGAGGAGAGGGTGAGAGGAGAAGTAAGGGAGGGGGGGGGGTCGAACCCCCCCCCTTCATCCAGGGGGGGGGGGGCCCGGTTCCCCCCCCCAAGCGACCACAGAACGCGTTCTTCCCCACCTCGCGAACGCCCCAATAAAACGTCAGGGAGGAGAGGAGGAGCGTACCCCTCCCCGAAGGGGACAGGGTTGTTAGCAGAGGAAACAAAGAACTCGCTAGACCGCCTTACCCCAGCACGCGCCTTCATCTAGGGTGCCCTTGTGTCCATGCCTCTGCGGCTCGTCCTTTGCCGTTCTCAATGGTCGTCCGCCGCCCGAAACAATCCAACTTGGACCTCAAAGGGCTTCGCGTCCTAACCAACCGTCCTCAGTACGCGCTTTGGCTGCAGGGGTGGCGTGCTCAGGTATTAATAGTTTGCCGCCGCCCGCGGGTGAGGGCTGCCGCTGCATCTGACGCTCCTGCTCTCGGTGTAATTCCTCCTCCTCCTCCTCCTCTTCCTCCTCCTCCTCCTCTTCCTCCTCCTCCTCTTCCTGGCCCCTCTGGTCCCGTGCTGCTGCTGGCGTCCTTGTCGTGGTCTCCGCGTTTTGGGGTACAAAGGGCAGGAACTTCGTTCAACTGTGTTTGGGTGTGTTTTGCAATGCACCGCGCTTGTTTTCATACGCGATTCTAAGATCTTGGGAATACGGCCGGTGCCGCCAGCCCTTAATGGGGGACGTCGGCAACGACGACGATGGCGGCGGCGACGACGACGACGCTGACGCTCTGGAGTCTTGCTTGGCGCTCTCTTGGGAGCCTTTTGGGCCCGGTTGGGGGGCCTCTTGGGCGACTTCTTGAGAAGTTCCGTGTTTACTTGTCTTGGAGCCGCCTCGGAGCGGATCTGAGGCTTCGTGGAGGCATGTGGAAAAGACGCAAGACCCCGCCATATAAGATAAGAGTGAGGAGGGTCCCTCCAGGTGGGGAGTGGGGGGAGAGAGGGCGGTGGCGTTGGTGGCGGCCACTTTTTTCCACAGGGGTGAGCCAGGGGGAGCGGTGCAGAGCTCCCTTGTCCACAGGTAGAACACCCCCTCTGTTCCTCTTTCCCACTCCTGCGGGACTTCCCCGAGACCCCCCCCCCTGGACCCCCCTCCTCTCTAACAAGGAAGGGATCAAGGGGAAGGGGCTTCCCTTTGATGATTTTCGTTTGGGGAGGAGGGCCCAAGGAAAAGGGGGGAGCGGCGACGACGCCGACGACGACGAAGACGACAAGGACCCAAACGGAAAACGTTTCACGCACAGCGACGGGCTGGCGAAAATCCACTGCGTGGGCCCGCGGGGGTTTGGACTCCTTCCCTGGGGCCATCCCGAGTCGATATTTCATGGCACCATGGCGTGGTAAGGGCCCCCAGCAGCCGGAAACGGCGAAAAACTTCCGTCGCGACGTTTCACGATGCGAAGGGTTGTGGGTGTCTTCTCCTACTTATCTTCTCCCTCCTCCTCCTCCTCCGCCTCTTCTATTCCCCATGCTTACTGAATATGAGCACTATTCTCCTCTCTCCCCCTGAGATGACCAATGAGTAGCCTGGCCCCTCTGCGTATTGTTTCCACATCTAGGATCTCAGAAGTTGCTCTTTCCCATAGCTTGGTTTCGATCGGAACGTTTTTGGTGTCTCAAGAATGGTGCTGCCGCTACAGCGTTGGCCTCATTTTAGGATCGGCCCTTTGCTGCCGTCGTTCAGGATGGTGCTCTCGCCCCAGCGTTCTCCGTTTCCGCCTTCGCATAACACGATTGGGCCTTATGGGGAGATCCAGGTCCGCTATGGCACGCGTCCGCGGATAAAGGAGACATCAGCGAACTGGGAAGGAAAGGGTGGGAGGGGTAGGATGTCAGATACGGCGCGAGTGCACCTAGCATGTCCTCCCCATCTCCCCCCCACGGGCGTGCAGGGCGCGTGCGAAGGTGCATGGCCTTCGCGCACAGCGCGCGTGAAGCCCTCGCGATTGGACGGGCACTCCACCGTGACTTTGTATTGCACTTCGGTCGGGGGAACCAATTCGTTCGTGGACATCCCCCGCTCCCCCAGACTCAAAGTTGGCACGCGCGGGGGAGACTGCGGTCGGAGTGCAACCCATCAGACTCACCGCCACTTTGGAACACTGGGGGGAGGGGGAGGCGTCCACCGATGAATGTGGCATGCGTGTCCGCTGTTTCATTTCCGAGGCCTGCTGTGCGCACCGCCTGCGCCGCCTCGCCACGTCTCGGACCCAGCTGCTGACTCAGCTCGCTGCCGTCGGGTGTGCTGTGCGATGGCCTCGTGACGCACTCCGGCCGAGGTCCCCTGGCCTGCCAGGTGAGGAGGGGGAGGAGGAGGAGGAGGAGGAGGAGGAGGAGGAGGAGGAGGAGGAGGAGGAGGAGGGGAGGAGGATGGAGAGGAGGAGGAGGAGGAGAGGAGGAGGAGGAGGAGGAGGGAGGGAGGGAGGAGGGGGAGGGGGGGGAGGGGGGGGGAGGGGGAGGAGGAGGAGGAGGAGGAGGGAGGAGGAGGAGGAGGAGGAGGAGGAGGAGGAGGAGGAGGAGGGGAGGAGGAGGAGGAGGCGTGAGGCTGACTCGTCGTCGGCGCCGCCGGAGCATACCGGTGGTGGGGGCACGTCGGCCCCGCGAGGGCGACGCGCACGCCAAGGTACAACACACAGCTTATACAGCCGGCCCGTATCGGAAGGATGCGCGAGAAGGGTGCCGGGGCCCCGGGGCCCTCCCTTCGAGGCTTTTCCCGCGGGGCGCGGCCACCGAAAGCGGCCAAGGAGGGAGGAGGGGGGGGGGAGGAGGAGGAGGAGGAGGAGGAGGAGGAGGAGGAGGAGGAGGAGGAGGAGGAGGAGGAGGAGGAGGAGGAGGAGGAGGATGCAAAGGGTAGCCGTGGGGCATGTGCCCATCCTTCTTGTGCGGGCTGGCTGTAGTATGAGCTCCGTGGCGGGTTCTTCCCTCACATACTGCTCGGGAGTCGTGTGCTACAAGATTTGTGCACGCACAGCATGGTCGTGTCGGGCGTGCGCCTCCAACTCCAACACAACGTACTAGTATTAAGTTGGGCACGTCCCTCTGCAGGAGGAATATCCAAACATAGTCAAAGATAGTCGGGGGACGATTGTTCGAGCAATTCTTGATTATTGTTTGCACATGTTTCGAGTATGTTTTAGTTTTCCTCCCAGATCCACCTGTAGGGGAGAACGCCCGACCTAATACTAGCATGTCCTTCTGCGTCCCATGTTTCAGGAGGGAAAAAAACACACACAGACAGAATTACTCGTCGACTCCGGAGAAATTTGGGAATATGGGAAGTGGGGGGGAAGACAGACACCCAGAAAATATGAGAAAACATGTGGGATCCTTTTATTTGTGTGTATTTATTTGTGTGTCCTGGGGCCCCTTCAATGTTGTGCGGACTTCTGGTGGGGATCTTCCCATGGCTGGGGCGATGATGTCTCACAGATCTCGTGGCCCCCGCTTCACATGTCAAGACGTGCTTTGTGAGCCCCCCTCGTGGGCGCCCCCTCTCTTGGGGGCCCCCTGAGTGAGGAGTGCTCCAGGACGTCTGCAGGCTGACCCAGACCCCCCCCAATGGGCCTTCGTTCCCGATCTGATGTTACAGTGAGCGGTTTGAATAAGGAACACTTACTTTTCAAAAGGGGCTCGGTCGTTCCTTGGGTTTTACATGCATTATTTACAGTTCCTTATGCGTTATGTGGTATGCATCGTTCCTTATTCGTTATTCCTTGGGATAAAAACAGGCTTCGTTCCTTACTTATCGTTCCTTAGGTCAGGCCGATGACTGTATCCGTCCGCTGATCGGAGTCCATCGAGGCCCCCAAATGGGCTCCGCGAGGCCCCCGAGATGTCCCCAAGGGCGCCCTAGACGGTCCTAACTCCAGGCCCGCCCAGAAGGGGTCGAAGTCGATGGGGTCGGAGCATCGCGCCGCATTGATGTGGAGCCCAACTTTCCTTACGCTGGCGTCGCCGATGCATCGGCCAGGGGCCGGCGATGAAGCGCGATACTCCTGCCCCATCTACTTCGGCCCCATTTGGGCGGCACGACCTTCGGGATGGCCCCCAACAGGCTGCCAAGCGGGCATTCTATGCGCCTCCATTGGAAGGCGCAGCTCGGACCGCTGCCTTCGCCTCCGCGATGGCCACACTTGCTTGGACGATGGGAAAGAACGGCGAGGTGATGGAAGGGGAGAGGAGAGAAATGCTGCGGAGCGTGACCAGGCATGGCGAAAGAGGACAGCGGATGCGATGGAAGAAGAGATGAGGAGAAGGTGGTGGAGGAAGAGGAGGAGGACCAGGGAGGGGGAGCAGGAGTTGGAGTTGGAGTTGGAGGAGGAGGAGGAGGAGGAGGGGAGGAGGAGGAGGAGGAGGAGGAGGAGTTGGAGGAGGAGGAGGAGGAGGAGGAGGAGGAGGAGGAAGAAGAAGAAGAAGGCGGGGCGGAACGATGAGCGGAGGCACAGGGCGGCACTCTCAGGAGAGAGAGAGGGGGAGGATGGTATCTGGTAGGCAGAGGAGCAGCAGGCACGGTTTCACGCCGGCGAGGGGGATATGTGGTCGCGAGGGGGATCTGAGTGCAGGAGGAAACAAAGCCGGGGAAGAGGCTGGGGAGGGGGAGGGCGGAGCTCATCTTGGAGGGGGACACGATGGCGGAGGAGGCAGGAGGCACCAGCGAGAGGATGGGGAGGAGGAGGGAGGATCGAGCAGGGACTGGGAGGATGGGCGAGGTAGGAGGCAGGGGCGATGAAGGGCTGCAGGGAGGACGGAAAAGGCAGGAGGCTCCAGGATGCGGGGGTGCGTGCTCACGCCCTGGCCTGGACAGTGCACGATCCGGGAGGCACTGTGCGCCCCAGAGCTCTCGATGCCCTCCCCGGATCCGGTTTTTCATCACGTGGGGCTTCGGTTTGGGAAACCTCTTTGGACCGCTACACTTCGAGGAGCCCTGCTCGTGGTCGAGGCTCGCCGTGGCCACGAAAGTCCCTTGGGGACATTCGCTGTATATCACAACCGCGCTGGTCCTGAGCACCCTTTTCGTCCAGCTCCCGAACATGTAGAGCCTCAGTGAGCGCGCGGCGGCCCCTGCAGTCTTCAGCATCAGATGCGTGTCAGAAACGGCTGTCGGATGCTGGAGACTGCCAGGGCCGCCGCACTCTCATCAGTGAGATGCGGCCGCGCAACTTCAACTACCTGCCCTGGGCAGGTAGTTGAAGTTGCGCGGCCACATCTCAACCGGTGAGGATGCATCCTCTAGGCAACGACGCATCAACTGTGCGTCTTGAGCCAAGTCATAATTCGGAGCCATTTGGGGTCAAGACGCTGGCTGACGTGCGATGCAGTGTCTCAGCCACTTAATGTAGAAAGCAGCCTCGTACCGAACACGCTACCAAACAATTTGCTGCATCTTTCGCGCGGGCGGCATGGGCGCGGACTTCGTCGGCGTCAACTGCCGCTTCCGCACCTTATGCTTGCTGGGTGTCCTCGCCTCGCCCGCAGCAACTTTCGACACCGGCGACGTCCATGTTCACGCATGGCCCGATCGAGACGTCGCTGGGCTGGCGCACCCCGCCCCCTGCGGGACCCCCACCTGCGAGCTGGCCGCGGGCGTCGCGGCCGAGGTCCGCGACCTCGTCGTCCTGGCGCGGCAGCTGCAGCTCGCCGCCGGCAGCAGCTCGCAGCCCTTTGCCGAGCAGCTGCTGGCCATCGCCGCGCGCATCGCGGCCAGGCTCGACCAGAGCCGCGGCGCGCCGGCCGCGCGGGTGGTGCCCGGCGGAGGCACCGTCTACGGGCGCGCCTCCCCGCAGGACGCGGGCAACGCCACGCGCGCTCGGGCGCTCGAGCTCCGCGGGGGCCCCGGCCGGGCAGAGCCGGGAGGGACGCTGCCAGGAGTGCCCGCGCCGCAGATCCCAGGAGAGGTGGTGCCTCCAGCGCCCGTGATGCAGGCAGGCGCACTCCCGTCAGGATGGGGAATCTCAGATCCGAGAGGGGGCAGCAACCACTCCGTCAGCTGGGACCGCCCGATCGATCCCGAGAAGGAAGGGTACGCCATCTACGCACTGGCGGTCTTGTTCGTGGGCATCATCGCCTTTGCGCCCGTTTTCCCACACCTGAATCCTGGCGCGCCTCCCCCAACCAAGGCGCACTACTGCGAGTGCTTTTGCTTGTTCGTGTGGCTCTTCAGCGGCCTTTACCTGTTCACACATGAGATCCTCTTCCAGTCGCCGCACTTCGAGATGCCCCGCACCCTGCGCCTGGAGGAGTCCGTGTACCTGATCTCCCAGATCGTGACGACCGTTGGCTACGGCGACGTCACGCCGGCACAGATCTCTGGGCAGCTGGTCATCGGCTTCTACTGCTTCGTGTCCACAATTCTGGTCACGCAGATTCTCAGCGACCTGGTGAACAGCTTCGAGAACGTGGTGGAGACGCGCCTGTCGCGCACTTTGTCGTCGCCGCGCACCCTGGACGACGCGGCAGCGGCGGCGGGCCACCGCCAGAGGCTGTGGGCCGCCTTCCTGCCCGTCGTCCAGAGCGGCACGGTGTACCTGTGCTTCGTGATCCTGGGGCTGGTGTTCTTCTGCCTGTACCCCGGCGAGGGCAAGACGTTTGGGCAGGCGGTCTACATGTCGACGATCACGCTCTCCACCGTCGGCTTCGGCGCGTTCACGCCCGTGACGCGCACGGGCATGGTCTTTGCGGCGTACTGGATGCTGTTCGGCGTGGGTTCGCTCGGAGCATTGGTTTCTGCACGAGTGGCGTTCTCCTCGTCATTGGTTCGCTACGAGAGGGAGATGGACTCCGAAGAACCGACAGGCCAGCAAGAACTCACATTGGAGCAGTTCGAGAGCAAGATCGCGAAGACATGAGCCACGTCGCCATCAATGCGACGTGCAGGAGACGTGCAAGTGCAACGACTTGTGTACGGAACGGTGGCGTCACAAGACATCTTGTCCGATCTCTGGTGGCCATCTTCACTCTGTGAGCCGTCACCGCCATTACCATCGTCACCTCCACACGACATACCTCTGGCAATGTCGTCATCGTCAGCATCATCATGACTGCGAATGTGCGGTGCAGAGTCGGGGGGAAGGAGGCAGTCGAGTGTGCACCGCCCACGGGAGGCAGGGCCCCTCCCGTGTCTCGAGCCGGCCCGAGGAGAGGGGGCCGTGCAGCGCCTGGCTCGTGAATAGAGGCGTGGCCCCGAACTCTCGGCGTGGGCCCGAGGGTGGGCACACTTCGCTCGGGGCCCGCGTTGCGCGTTGGCCTCGTGTCCGTTCCCTCGCGGTGTAAAGCCTGTTTGGGGACGTGGAGTCGGATGAAGGCAGGGGTGTAAGTTCTTGCTCCCGCCCTTTCTTACACACGGTACATCTCATCGTTATCATCAGCATCATCATCATGATCAGCATCATCATCATCATCATCATCATCATCATCATCATCGTCGTCGTCGTCGTCGTCATCATCATCATCACCATCACCATCACAGCATCACCATCATCATCACCATCATCACTATCATCATCACCATCACCATCACCATCAGCATCAGCATCACCATCATCAGCATCATCACCATCATCGCCGTCATCAGCATCAGCGCCATAATCACCGCCATCATCAGCATCATCAGCATCATCAGCAGCATCAGCATCATCATCCTCACCATCATCATCACCATCGTCATCATCAGCATCAGCATCATCATCATCACCATCATCATCACCATCATCATCACCATCATCATCGTCGTCATCATCGTCGTCGCGGTCATTATCGTCACCATCATCAGCAGCATCATCGTCGTCGTCCTCGTCGTTGTCGCCATCGTCACGGTCATCGTCATCTGTGCCATGAGCCCAAGCATGTGTTGTTTTGTGTTTCAGCCATCTCCAGAGCCTCGGGCCATCATCGGGCCTGGCGCGACTGGCTGGTGTGCTGCCCCCGTGCGCGACCTCAGCCATGGCGTGGACGGCGGACGACTGTGCTCGAACTCCCCTCTGGTCCCTCGGTCCAGCTGATGGTGTGGTTGCCGCTGAGGGTGGGTCGCGGCAAGGATCTGGCTGCGATTGGCACTCCCTCTGCGCGCCCCTGCGCACACGCTGTGGGTGGCCTCTGGCGAGGCCGAGCGGATGCTTTGACGGCAGCGGGACGCTCGGCCGCCGAGCCGGCCACACCGGGCTTGGAGCCAAGTGCCGTCCTGGATCGTCGATCTCGGCGACAGCCGTGGCAGCTGATGAGGCGCCAAGAAGCGGGGCCGGCTGCGCGGACGTCGGCGCGTAGCTGTGCCCGCGTGAGGTCGGGCGTAAGCGCGCGCCCTCGTCTCCACGTGGTCTGCTGCGTCCGTGGCCTGCGTGAGCCGCCGCAGATGGCCGCCGCGTCGTCGTGCGTCAGACCTATCGCCCTTCGGTGCTCAGACTGGAACCCGCTCTCGGCGTCGCCCGAGCATGCTACTACGATGTGTGCGTCGCCCCACCTCCAGGGGCAGCGGCCGCGCAGAGAAATATCTTCGAGTACAAGCCCCGTGGCGGGCGAGTTCTGGCCGTGCCGCTCGGGAAGCGATATGCACGGCAGGATGGTTGCACGATGTGCGCGGGTCGGACGCACGGCTCCGAGGAGGACGCGCCCCACTCGAAGGCGCCGCGCTGGGCCACCGAGGCTGACGGGGGCTCGGCCATGCCGGCAGCAGCCGCCGCCCTCGGAAGACGAGCGGAGGCGCTCGATCGGCGGCGCCCTCGGCACCGCGCCCCCCTGTCAAGGGAGGGAAACCACCCAGACCGGACAGTTGGCGTTGACTGAACGGCCCTGGGCGTTTACTGTATTAGCCCTGCCCTGGTCGATTCCGTCTGTGGGCGCGCTCCGTGCACGACGTCGCGTGTCGGGGTGGCCCTTTCTGGGGGGGGGGTCTTGACTTCCACCCCTGGGCGGCCAGGGTGTGCGGCTCCTGGCACGGAGCCTCGCCGCGGCGCGGCCGGCGTGGGCGCCGAAGCCCTGGGCCCCAGGCCCACGAGCGTGCCGGTGCGCCGGTCCTGCCGTCGGCGGGCGGCCCGTCCTTCATCAAGCCTGGGGCACTCGGCATCGCTCGGACGTGTGCATTTTGCCTTCGGCGGGGACCATCGAGGAGCATCCCTGATCATTTGGCGAAAAAAACACGCACGACACCGAGAAAAGCACAGAGGATGGACGTCCGAGCGATGGCCAGGGCAGAGGCTGCGAGCGGAGGTGCCGAGGCGGCCTTGAGCGGTTGTCACCGAGCGCGTGCCACGGCTCGCGGAGCGCCTGCCCGCAAGCGTCCAGAAGCAGACACGTCTGTGGTTTTATTTTGCTCGGGGAAACGAAGACAAAACGAATCTCGTGCGCTGGAAAAAATTATCCCAGTGCGACCCTACCTAGGAGTTGGAACCCCTAGGAAAGCAGCATTAGTAGTAACAGTAACGCTAAGCTAAAGCTAAGCTAAAGCTAAGCTGAAGCTAAGCTAAAGCTAAGCCACAGCTAAGCTAAAGCTAAGCTAAAGCTAAGCTAAAGCTAAGCTAAAGCTAAGCTAAAACTAAGCTAAAGCTAGCTAAAGCTGAGCTAAAGCTAAGCTAAAGCTAAGCAGCTAAGCTAAAGCTAAAGCTAAGCTAGCTAAGCTAAAGCTAAGCTAAAGCTAAGCTAAACTAAGCTAAGCGAACAGCTAAGCGAAACGCTAAGCTAAAGCTAAGCTACAGCTAAGCTAAAGCTAAGCTAAAGCTAAGCTAAAGCTAAGCTAAAGCTAAAGCTAAAGCTCCCAGGGGACTGGGGGGAACCGCTCCCAGGGGACTGGGGGAACCGCCTGGGGCGCTTTGCACTGCCCGGCCCCTTTAAGCTAAGAGAGTAAGAAACCTTCTAGGCAGAGCCTAGGTAGGGAACATGTCTGCATCGATGTAAGGTATCGCGCGCCCCCCATGGCAGATCCAGGCCGTCTGCGAGCAGTTACTCTGCGAGCAGTGGAACGCGCTTGCCTAGATTGGCGGACGGGCGGCCAAGTACTTCACGAACGGTCTCCGCGAACGCTGCCCATGGATGCCTTTTCTGTCAGTGCCTTCGAGCGCGTACGTGGCGTGCTGGCGGTATTCGCGCTCCAGCTCCGCTTCGCAACCCTGGGGCTCAAGTCCAACAGAGTCTTTGCGACGCAGCAGTCATGATGGTAGTCCGAGTTGCTGGTGCTTATCGCGTTCAAGCGCGGCTTTGCGACGTCGTAGATCAAGTTGATCGCGGTAATCGTTGTTACGATTGTCATAAACGCCTCCATCTGATCATTGTTTGCGTCGACGACGTATGAATACCATTATTGTGCGAACGCGTCTTGCCCGTGGAACTGCGACCACTGCCACCACCACCACCACGGCCCTCGTGCGAGCTATGCTTCTTCCACAGGCGCCGACGCATTTGCCCTTCTGCCCGGAAACGCTCCCAATCCTTGTGATGTCTTAGATGGGGTCGGAGTAGATGGGGTCGGAGGATAGCGCCGCATCGGCGATGCATCGCCGATGCGGCTCGATGTTGGGCCCGATGTGCTTCACGTCGACGGCGCCGATGCATCGCCCACGTCGGCGATGCAGCGCCGGTGCGTCGCCGATGCATCGGGAGGAGGAGGAGGAGGAGGAGGAGGCCCCACAGATGGTCGCCATCGGTGGGTGCTTCGGCCCTGGCGATGGATGCCCTGGCCCGAGCGCTCTACAGCGCTGCCTACTGCAGCACCGGCCCTCACCCCTCTCGATTGGCATGGCGGATCTGCTTCGCTACCTCAAGTCGGGCCTGTCCCTCTACAGGGGGAATGTCTAAGAATAGTAGTAGCAAAACTAGTCTGGGGACTATGTTTTGAGTATCTTTGGGCATCTTTTGAGCATTGTTTTGGTATGTTTCATTTTCGTCCAAAGTCCCACTGTAGGGGGACAGGCCCGACCTAGCGCTATCTCCCTCCAGTCGGCTCGTGATGCGAACGGCACGCGCGCGGGTTCACGGGGACAGCATCGAGACATGGGCATGCTGATGTTGCTCGGAGAAAACGTGGCGGTTGGTGGCTGGCACATAACAGACGAATAGTATCAAGTCGGGCATGCCCCTCTACAGAAGGAGTATGCCAGAATAGTGAAAAATAGTATGGTGACGATGTTCGTGCTCTTTGGGCTATTTCTGACTATTGTTTAATTATTGTTGATTCGTCGTCCAGAATTCGCCAGTAGGAAGACATGCCCGACCTAATCCTAAACCTCGACCCTCTTTCCATGCGTATTTCGGCGGCGAGCAGGGGGGGGGAAGTGAGAGAGGGAATGCAATCTCAGAAGGCGGCGGGGCTTCTCAGAAGACCTTCAGCCTTCTGAGAAATCGTTTGTGTTTTCAGGGAGCGCTGAGAAAACTATTCAGAAGGCTCGGGGACTTCCGAGCTTTCTGAGAAGGCCCGCCCCTTCTCGCTTCCCCCACGGGCTCGCCGCCGAGTATTCCTGCCCTCGAATAACAAGACACGGCACACACACAAGCTGTTGTGCAGTTCCGTGCGGATTTCTTGGATCGGCGCTGGGCCCCCTCTGCGCCGCCCCTGTCGCGCTGCGCGCGCCAGGCAGGGGGGGGGGGAGGGGGGCAAGAGCAGATCCGAGAAATCCGCGTGGACAACAATCGTTCGTTGCAACTTTTGTCCTACACAAGTGCAACGAACAACTGTTGTCCAGCAATTGTTTAGAGAAGTGTTGGACAACAACTGTTTATACGAGAGATCTGTGTTTACACAAGTGTTCGTTGCTCTATACAACCTCGACCCTCCTCCCGTGCGTGTTCCTGCCCGTCTCCCTCCGCCCTCCTCTCTCCGCGCCTGACGGAAAAGACGGGGTCGACTGCGACGACGTTCGTGCGCGAGCTGCCCGCGAACAGTCGCGCGTGGGCGCCCTCGTCTCAACGCGGCGTGCCGCGCCAGCGACCTGCGTGAGCCACCGCGCGAAAACTCGCCGTGCCCTCTTGGCCCAAGGCCCCTGCATGTCTACATCGCTCAAGCGCTCTAAGTCCAGATACAAGGGGGGAGGAGGAGGAGGAGGAGGAGGAGGAGGAGGAGGAGGAGGAGGAGGAGGAAGAAGGAAGAAGGAGGAGGAGGAGGAGAACGAGGAGAAATAGGAGGAGGGAGGAGCAGGCGGAGCAAAGTTTGTCCCCGGACCCCTCCCAGGGTCCATCCCGGCGAGCTTTCCGAGCTGAGCCTGGCCGCGGCCACGAAAGCACTCAGACACGCCCAGAAAAGGGCCAGAAACGACAACGAAACGCGGAGCGATTGGGACCAGGGGGCCTCTTTCTTCTCGTCGTCGTGCGTACGGTTCCCTGCGTTTCGTCGCCTACAACAGGCCACGGAGGCTGAAAAAGAGGAGAAGACGGGAGGTGGGGGAGAAGGGAGGATGAGCAGGAGGAGGAGGAGGAGGAGGAGGAGGAGGAGGAGGAGGAGGAGGAGGAGATAGCCCTGGGGCCTCTGGGGGATCTCTGCCGGGGCTCTAGAGGTGCTCGGAGGCCCCTGGAAGCCTGTGGGGGCTTCCGCGCGAAGCTGGTCAGAGACGTCCAAGAGCCACCTTGGGCTTCGGTGTCGTAGTCGTCGCCGCCGCCGCGGCCGCCGTCGTCGCCGTCGCCGTCGTCGTCGTCGTCGTCGTCGTCGTCGTCGTCGTCGCCGTCGTCGTCGTCGCCGCCGCCGCCGCCGCCGACGTCGTCATCGTCGTCGTCGTCGTCGGCGGCGTCGTCTTCGTTTTTTTTTGGCGTCGTCGTCGTCGTCGTCGTCGTCTCTTCGTCGCTCGCTCTGGTAGGCACCAGGAGCTCAGCGAGGAGAACGCCGCGCTGCGCGAGTGCCTCGAGCGGGCGGGCGTGCTCTGCGAGGAGGCACCCCGGGGCGCGCGGCCGCGGGCCTTCCCGCGGAGCGGCTGCCCTCCCCTCCCCCCCCCCCCGGACGCAGGGAGGGGGCAGGCAGCCAAATTCGGGGCACGCTCAACGGGGGGTGGTGGGCCTGTTATCCACCACCACCACCATATGTTGGAGTGGGAGGGGGCCCTCCTCCTCCTCCTCCTCCTTCTCTTCGTCCTCCTCCTCGTCGTCCTCCTCCTTCCCCCCCTCCAACTTATGGTGGTGGTGGTGGTGGAAAACAGGCCCATCAGGGGGGGGCGGGCAGCGCTGAGGGTCAGTTGGCCCCTCTGGTTGACCTGGCAAGGGGAAGAAAGCGAAAGCCTGGAGAAGGCCGGCGACTGAAGGGGGAGACCATCACGGACCGGCGGGCAGGACGGATTGCGCAGAGCCCGTGGGAGAGCGTGCCAGCCACAGTGGAGTTGCGAGTGCGGGAACGGCGGGCGTGCATCTCTTGGCGGCAGGTGCGCCCGGGCGAAGCGTGCGAGCTGGCAGTGTGCTGCCAGGTCCCGAGAGAGAGAGAGAGAGAGGGCCGACAAGCAGAGACCTGCAAAAGGAGGGTGCGCTGGCCGCAGGGCGAGAGGAGGCGGGCGCCGCAACCCCAGCCGCCCACAGGGCGCAAGGGGGGAGCGCATGTGGGCCCAGGGGGCGCGCCAAAGGACGCTGCTCCTGAGGAGCGGATTGCGGCAACCGTGTCAGCACGGCGGCAGCCCAGCAGCGGCAACGGTGAGCCTTCTGGCACTTGATGGAAAAGATCGCCAGGGCCCAATGATCCGACGAGACACCCACACATGCAAGACAAGCAAAGAACAAAAGATGCTTGAACATATCCATCTTCGGACGTCGACCCTCACTCCTCCTCCTCCTCCTCCTCCTCCTCCTCCTCCTCCTCCTGCTCCTGCTCCTCCCCCCCTCCTCCTCCTCCTCCTCCTCCTCCTCCTCCTCCTCCCCTCCTCCTCCTCCTCCTCCTCCTCCTCCTCCTCCTCCTCCTCCTCGAAGCTCGAGCATCGCATCCTGCTGCTCCTGGCCTCCCAGGGCCCGCGGGGCGGCGCGGGCGGGACGGGCAAAGGCATACCTGGCGCGCCTGCACCGGCGGCGCTTCGAGCGCGTGCTCTGGCAGGACCCGCCCTTTGTCGCCGCTCTCTGCCTGCGCCGCTGTCGCGGACAGCGACGCTGTGCCGATGCGGGGATCTGTGCAGTGGGAGCGCGCATCAAGAAACCATCTGCTTTTCGTCAGGGTAGCCCTGGTCTCTTCGCTCCTCGCGCTGCGCGGTGGCTTCCCGCAGCCGCTGAAGGAGCTGCTGCGTTCAGGGTGCTCCGGGTCTCCCCCTCAGGTGCGCTCCGCGCACGGGCTCGAAGGGCTGGGCTTCCTGCGGGGGCTTCTTGCGGCCGTGTCCGCACTGTACAGGACCACCGCCTGGAGGATCAGTGTTCGGGGACCTCGGCAGGCGGCGGATATGGATACTCTCGGGCCCCCCAGGGGCCAAAACATGTCCATGTCCATCGCCCGCTGGGGCACCAGGACGTCGGTTCCCAGGCGGTGGATTTGGATTGCATCCCCCAATCCCTGCCTCGGACGCTGGCCGTGTCGCCGGCGGCGGCGGCGTCGGCGTGGGCGTCGGCGTCGGCATCCGCATTGGACGTCCCTCGTCGCTGTCGTCGCCGACCCCAGGCCCCCCCGACGTTTGCAACGATCAGAGTGGACGTCTTTTCGCCGCGTTCGGCGCCTGCAGGTCGCCTCTGGGCCGAGATGATGTCAAGCACTTGTCCGTAATGAAAAACTATCCCGGGGAAGGCCTTCGTCGTCGGCGGCGTCGTCGGCGGCGGCATCTTCGTCGGCGTCGGCTGCGGCGTTTATCGTCGGCTTCGGTCGTCGCCGTCGCCGTCATCGCCGTCGTCTTCGGCGCCATCGTTGTCGGCGTCGTGGTCTTCGTCGTGAAGGTGGTGGCCGCCGTCGTCGTTGTCGAATACTCACTTCTAGAAAAGGAGCATTGCTGATCACTGGAAGCGGTTCCGGGCGCTTTCGCCTCTACGCTGGCTGAGTTTTCTTTGTAAGCGAGGTTGCCTTTCGAGCGCGGGTTCGGTTCCAAGTTTTCGTTACTGAAGCCTCAGCTACGACGACAACGGCTCCCGCTCGAGAAGTTTCTCCACGGTGTTCCTCGAGACGCCTTGGCCAGAGAGGCCCTGAGCTTAGGAACGCCGCTCTCGCTCGAGACCTCCTCGAAATCCAGTCAAGCTAGTGAGGCTCGGGCTGCGACGACAGCGGCTCCCGCTCAATACTTCCTACGATTTAGCCCGAGACGCCGTGTCCAGAGAGGCTTCAAAAATTAAGGAACGACGTTCTCGCCCGACACTTGATCGCAAGTCGCTCATTGCAGTGAACTGCCCGCGGCCGCGTTAGCTCTCATGACGGCCATGGCGGCGTGGTGTGCGTCCACAACGCGCCGCTGAACGTTTCTCTCCCACGATCGCCGCTTTTCAGAGTTCTGGGAGGTGTTCAATTCAGCGCTCTGGGTAGGGACTTTTCGGGTACCTCCTGGACCTTCATGGACTTTCGAATATTGCGGGCCTCGGCATGCTTGGGAGGCCCCTGGAGGTCGTCGCCGTGGTTGCTGGAGAGTTTTGAGGTTGTCGGATGTTTCTCGCCCTTGTTGAAGGCGCCCTCGTCGCCGCGGCTGGACATGGCCTGAAGTTCTGGCCAGAGTGCATCCCAGGACATGATCGAGGGGGTGATTTTCGAGTCCCGAAGCCAGACCTCGAGGCGTCGCGAACGCAGTCATGACGGCAGCGTTTTTGTTGCTCATTCCTGCGTGTGCGTAGCCGAATTAGTGCTTTGCGCGCCCCGCCTAGCTCTTAACCGGAAGAGGCCCGCTCTCTACCCGCAGACCAAAAAAAAGGCGTGTGCGTAGCCCGTGCGCCTTGCCTCCCTTCGTGGCCCGCTGGCCGCCGCTGCTGCTGCTCCCCCTTCCGCGCTCGCGGTCCTGCACCGGCCATGAGGTGCGCCATGGGCCACGACAGTCAAGGCGCTGAAAGAAGTGAACAGTTTGGGCTCGGAAGGGACTCGATGCTCCTCAGGTTCCTCCAGTGCTGCGCCTCTTGCCCTCCTTGGGCACGGAGGCGCTTACAGGGCCAAGAAGGGGTTTCGTTCCTTATTTAGCGTTCCTTCTTTCAGCGGCCCGACGGTACCTCGGTGTTCCCTTCCCCCGAGGTCGCTCCCCCAGGGATGGCTTCCTGGGTCGTCGCCTCTTCCAGCGGCCCCTCCGAGAGACGCCCGCACAGCGCGGCCCCACGTGGGCGAGCCCCGGGCCCCTCGCCGGGCCGCCTGCGCTGCTCGCCGCTCCTTGGGCCTCTGCGGGTTGCTGGGTGCTTCTCCGACGGCCTCGGCCGCGTATCGTTGCGGGCGTGGCCGCGACGCGAAAGAAGGTGCGTGCTAGTGTGTGTGTGTGTGTGTGCGTAGGAGGAGGAGGAGGAGGAGGAGGAGGAGGAGGAGGAGGAGGAGGAGGAGGGGGAGGAGGAGGAGAAGGAGGAGGAGGAGGAAGAGGAGAAGGACAAGGAGGAGGGAGCGTGGGTGCGTATATGCACGCTCGACAGTCGAAGCACGACCCGCGATGGGCAAGTGGGCCCGGGGATGGAAGGAGTCGAGAGTTCCACCGGGCAGCGCCGCAAGACGATCGCAGCGGGCGGTGTGCTCCAGCGTTCGGGCTCCGGGGCCGTTGCGCATCTGGGGCGTGAAGTACTGACGGGTTTGAGGGCCCCAGCCTTCATGTCTCACGGCGTTGTGCGTTTTGTTTCGCCACAAGGCGCGCCTTTGCAAGCACGTCGACTTCGGCACCGCCTGATCCCGAGGCTTTGCCTCCTCCCGGCCTCGCCCTGAGGCTGCGCTCTCCCCCCTTCCTCCCCCTCTTCGTTAATTCAAGCTTCGCGCGGCCCGCTTAGCTTCGACCGGAAGAGGTGCGCTCTCGACCCGCGAATCAAAAGCGTTTTGTTTCGCCACGGCCGCTTCCAGGGGAGGAGGGGCTAAAACAAGTAGGAGGAGGACACGGAGGCGGAGGAGGAGGCCATGGGCATGGGCGCCTGCCGCTGCGCCTCCCTGCAGCTCGGCCTCGGAAGGTGGCGCCTCCACCGTGGTGACACAAAGACATGCGGGCCCGGGTGCACAGAGCGGAAAACCACCTCCGAGCAGCGGGAGCTTCCACAGACGTGGTCGCGTGGCTGCCCCTCCTCCTGCTCCTCCGCCTGCTCACCCCTGCCTCCCTTGTCCTGCTCCTGCTCTCTCCGCCTGCCGGCCTGAGCGAGTCGAGCAAGGGAAGTTGCCCCGCTGGCACGAGGGCGGGCCCATGTATAGGGCGCGAGGGCGGGCCCACATAGGCCTGTCGGTTTGATCTCTCATCATATCGCTCTCCTCGCTCCTCTTTCTCCTCCCTCCTTCCTCCTGCTCCTTCCTCATCCTCCTCCTCCTCGCTCCAAACGCGCCCTTACACGGACACGATGACGCGCACCATCCGCCGCCGGCTCCCCGCCTCCTCCGCCGCACCTCCGCCGCCGCCGCAGCGTGGCCCCAAGCACGCATGCCACAACGCTAGGGAGGCACATGACGGTCCCCAAACACCAGCGGATCAGGTGCAGTATCGCTTTCAGTGTCGCCCTGACGCCTTGTCATCCTCTTGGTCGACGGGCATCCTCATGACCCCGTGCTGCAATCACGGGAGTCCCAGGGCCGACTGCTTGGGTGCGGGGCTCCGCGCTTCGTTTTGACAGCGAAGGGGGGCATGGTGCCCCCGAGCGCCCTGCGGCCACCGCAGTCGAGACGACCGTGAGACACGGCCATGGTCAGAGACCCGAATCATCAGGGGTAGCTCGGGTCAGGGCTAACTCGGGTTCGTTTTTCGGGAATCCGAGCCCGAGTTGCCCCGGGCCCGAGTTACCCCGGATAACTCGGGCGTCCAGAGCCCCAAATCGTCAGGGATAATTCGGGTCAGGGCTAACTCGGGTTCGTTTTTCGGGAATCCAAACCCGAGTTACCCCGAGCGAGCGAGCCAGCAGCCTCGTTTCTCGGGAATCCAAACATGGGCAGACCGCGAGCGAGCCAGCAGCCTCGTGAACGACCGCAGCATCAACAGCGCACGGGACCCGCCGGCATGGCGCGAGGAGTGCCCGCTTTGGCGTGCGCGTGCGCGGCGGCCTGCGGGCGCTGCGCCGCCAGACCTCGAGCTGCGGGGCCTGCGGCCGTCGACGGGTGAAGCTCCGCCCTCCGGGAGGGCAGGAGGCCTTATTGCGCAGGGGCCTCGCCGACGAGGATCGAAGGAGGCGTCACCTCGCTCTCTGCGGAGGGCGGCGCGAGGGGCGGCGACGCCTCGGCTGCCTGAGCGCGCTCCCTCCACACGGGGAGCGTGGGGTCGCAAGTCCCCACCGGGCGGTCCCGCACCGCTCCTGGCCTTGGCACGCTGGTGCTGCTTGGTATCCCTCGGAAGTGTGCACTTTTCCTCCAGGGGGGGGGGGGATTTTTAGGAGCATCCTGGAGCATCCTGCGACAAAAGCCACGCACGAAGCCGAGCATAAACACAGGGAATGGACGTCCGCGCGATGGCCAGGCTGAGTTGGCTGCTGGCGTGGCGAGGAGCCGGTCCTGCCCCGCGAGGCGGGAGCGCCGGGCCGGCGCCCACCCTCCCCAGGGTGGCATGCAGGCTGCCGGCGGCCGGCCCGCCAGAGCGCGGGCAGCAGGGCAGACGGGCCCCGTTGAGAGGGGGTCCGACTCGCAGTGGCTTGGCATCGCTCGGACGTGTGCATTTTTCCGTCGGCGAGGACCATCGAGGAGCATCCTTGATCATTTGGCGAAAAAGCCACGCACGAAACCGAAAAGAGCACAGGGAATGGACGTCCGAGTGATGGCCAGGTGGTGGTCGGATCCCGCTGGCACAGTGGCCGCCGTTACAGCCGCTCCGAGCTCGCCTCTCTCGTTTGAGTGGTGGAGCGACTACAAAATTGATCTGCTCAGAAACTGAAGATCATGCAGTAAATGAGTAAGTATTGATTCATTTACTCTGATTTGCTCAGTGTGACACGAGTCGTGTCACCCTCACAGAAGTGGGGGTGGCTGTGGGCGGGGTTTGGGGG
This sequence comes from Prorocentrum cordatum, assembly GCA_963575745.1. NCBI lineage: Eukaryota > Dinophyceae > Prorocentrales > Prorocentraceae > Prorocentrum > Prorocentrum cordatum. The sequence goes on along the minus strand of CAUYUJ010013780.1, from coordinate 431,202 downwards.
CTCTCGTCGGCGGAAGTGCCCGCGAGTTTGCATCGCCCGCCTGCCTGCGCTCCCCTGGGGTCCCGATCTAGCAAGACGTTGGGTCGCGGCGAGGCGACCGTTTCGGCTGAGTTTTTCCATGGGGCCCACCACGTAAGGTCCAGCGACAAGAGGGCGCAGCGCGTGCAAAAGGAAGGGCGGCGGAAGTAAACGAACAACGAGGCCGCCTCTGCCAGCGGAGGCCGGCGGAAGCTGGCGAAAGTAAAAGTCAGTCCCCCAAGAGATGGCACGTTTTTGGGGGGTTCAGGGTTATTGGAGCCCGCCGCATGAGCACCGACGCCTCGCAGGGCCACAGAGCTGCAGTGGCGTGTCGTCTGGCTCTGACAAGCTTCACTGCGCCATTCGTAATGTAGGGTTGTCGGGGTGTGAATTCGTCGGTCGGAAAGCATTTCTTGGCTGCCTCGTGGAGCATGTCGGTTGTCTGCTTGTGATGGTCGTTGATTGTTGTGCCCCATGTCCGAAGTCGTTGGTTGTCGATCATGTCGGCGAATGTTGCTTGCCTATGTGGGTTTTGCATCTTTGTTGGGTCGTGCGGTGTCGGTCGGCTGCTGGTGTTCTTGGTCGTGTTGCGTGTGTACTGCAGTGCGGCGTAAACTGGGAGATGTTCTTCGTTGTTTGCTCCTGAGCCGTGCTGGTAGTCGATGTAGAGTTCTTGGATGAATTGTGTCCAGTCGCTGGCGATGGCTGTGCAGTCGTTGCAATATATGAGTATATGGCCCTTGTTTTGCTTAGTATGTGTGTGTGCCTCGGTTCATGTTCAGTCGTAGCGTTGATGCACGTGTAAGGTCGTATGTTGTCTTGAGTAGTTCCTCCTCCTCCTCCTCCTCCTCCTCCTCCTCCTCCTCCTCCTCCTCCTCCTCCTCCCCCTCCTCCTCCTCCTCTCCTCTCCTCCTCCTCCTCCTCCTCCTCCTCCTCCTCCTCCTCCTCCTCCTCCTCCGCCTCATCTCCTCCTCCCCCCCCTCTTCCTCCTCCTCCCTCCTCCTCCTCCTCCTCCTCCTCCTCCTCCCTCCTCATCCTCCTCCTCCTCCCCCTCCTCTCCTCCTCCTCCTCCTCCTCCCCTCCTCTCCTCCTCCTCTCCTCCTCCTCCTCCTCCCTCCTCCTCCTCCCCCTCCTCCTCCTCCTCCTCCTCCTCTCTCCTCCTCCTCCTCCTCCTCCTCCTCCTCCTCCTCCTCCTCCTCCTCCTCCTCCTCCTCCTCCTCTCCTCCTCCCCCCCTCCTCCTCCCCCTCTCTCCTCCTCCTCCTCCTCCTCCTCCTCCTTTTCCTCCTCCTCCTCCTCCTCCTCCTCCTCCTCCTCCTCCTCCTCTTCATCCTTCCCCTTCCTCCTCCACCACAGAACCCGCGCCTTCCTCGTCCCCCTCTGTCCCCGTCCCTCTCCCGCCCGCCGCCTCCCTCGCCTCGTCCGTCCTCCCCTCGTTTCCCCCTCGTTGCCGACGCCGCCGCGGCTGCCGCCGCTGCAGTTCCCTGCAGGGGCCCAGGCGTGCTCTCCCGAGGCCCCCGCGGCCCCTGCAGGAACGCCCTGGGGGCCCCAGAAGCCAGGACATGGCGAGCCAGGACCTTGCAGGATCGGCGATGCAGGGAGGCTCGGAGGCTACCTGACAGAGCCCCTCACTGCAAGGCTCGGGGGCCACTACGATGCAGTGGGCATGCTCACTGCACAGTCCTGCGGGAGCACGCTCTGTCGAGTAGCCTCCGAGCCTCCGAGCCTCGATGGGACGGATGCTGCTTCGACACGCGCTTGCAGCTGTTAGAACCCAGGCCTCCATCCACGGGCCCCTGACGAGCGAAGGCCCAGGGACCCCGTCCGCGCGGGGGCCCCCGTGCGCCCGAGAGGCCTGAGCTTGGATCCTCTGCTGGGCCCCGACTGGGAGAATTGGGTGGGCGGGAGGGGGGCAAGGGACTGGTTCGGCTTTCGGCCCGTTTCGGCTTCGGCCCGTTTCGGCCTCGGCCCTTTTCGGCTTCAGCCCTCTCCGGCTCGACCACTTGCGGCTCGGGCCAGGACGAAACGGGCCGAAACCGAAACGGGGCGAAGACGAAACGGGCCGGTTGAGCTGAAACGGGCCGAAGCCGAAACGGGCCGAAGCCGAAACGGGCCGAAGCCGAAAGCGGCCTTTTCATGGGGATCGGGGGGGGACGCGCATGAATATGCTGCTTCCTCATCGAGGATGGAGTCCCTGACCTCCGACGTTGCGATGTCTCAGTGTCGGGCCTCCCGAAGTCCCAACCCTTTCCCCGGGTAGGCATTTCACCTTGTATTCCTCTCGGTCACGGGGCTGCGGACGGGGCCTCGGACGACGGTAAAACAACGAATGCCCCCAGTCTTGTTTCGGGTCGCCAGAGGCCCAGCGTCGTCTGTCGTCTGCCGCCTTCCGATGTCGTCCGCAGCCGCCGTCGCGTCGGTTGTACGTAAGATCAGGCGATCGCAAACATGGACCAAGGGGGCGTGTATTAGCGACAGGTCCCGCTTCCATGGGGGAGATCGCAGCTTTCCGCCGCCGAACGGGGCGGCACCGGCCGCATTTTGGTGAGGGGACCTCCCCCGATCCATGAATCTGGCGACCGCACGCCAGATCCGTGGATCGCTAATCCATGCTTGCGCGCCCCCGACAAAAGTGTCCATGCGCCAGAGTGGGAGGAGGAGGAAGAGGAGGAGGATCAGCGCGTGGTTGGGAGACGGGGTGCGTGCACCACGAAAGAGTCGCCTCCTGTGGAGGGGTGGGAACTCCAGGCAGCACGCGAGGGCCATCGACCTTTCGGCGGGCGAAAGTGGCCCACGCGCCTTCTAGGCAAGCAGTGAGTGGAATCCGATTGGCTATTCTTGCAACTGGAGTGAATTGATGCCACGCATAAAATGTTGCAGACGATGTCGCAGGGAATCACTTCACCTCCTGTGAGGCTCTCGACCTGCCTGGTCAAACTCTTCACAAACATTGAATTGAAGCAACACAAGGAGATCGGGGAAGACTAATCCCGCGGACATCTCCGCTCCAACAGGTCAATTCATCATTCAACGAAGCCTTTGCCCCGCCCCAGTCGTTCCGCGAGGTTTCTGCCCCGCTCCAGACCACATACCAGAGACACTGCAACACTTTGCATCATGCACAACTGATTCTGCTGGCCAGCCACATTGAAGGATGGCAGAAAAGGCGAAAAACAGCGCTCGGCATCTCAGAAGTACGCTGTATGTTGAGACACCCAGTGAGGCGATGCCCTTGTGGCACCTATTCCCACCGTCTACCAGGGACAGCGTCCTGGCACGGCGAGGCTTCTTATCGACCCTGCAGGACCTCATCCCACCGTCTACCAGGGACAGCGTCCTGGCACGGCGGGGCTCTCTTCAATAAATGCCCAGCTCGGTGAGCTCCTGGAACTCGCAATCAAGTTCGATGATCGCTGGCGGGATGCTCGCCTCTGATGTCTGCGAACGCATCGGGCCCGCCAGCCCGCGGTGGGATGCTCGCCCGCTGCGAACGCATCGGGCCCACCGCGGAACGGAACTCGAGATTGCCGAAGGAGACAGCTTGACGTGCTCGCAGTGACAGCGCTGCACCACGTGAAGGTGATGCCAGTACCTGGGACCACGATGCACATGGGGGCCATGAGGAAGGTGTAGCTGAACGGGTCCAGCTTGGAGTTGCTGCTCATGGCCGTGGGCGCGGCGACGACGGCTTTCGCAAGGGCGGCCACCTGGGATTCGCCCTGCAGCACGGGTCCGAGGAACTCGTAGTTGAGATCATTGTGAGCGCATGGGGAAAAGCCGCTGATGACCCAAGTGATCACGAAGACGCACTGCTGGTGGCGCTGTGGCCTGGCAGCGCGTCGAGGGTGAAGACGAGCACGACGTTCGACTTCTTCGTGATCTGCAGGAACACGACGTTGCAGCACAGGTAGGCCTTGATGGAGCCGTGCAGCATGATCGCATGGAGGAAGCCGGTGGGCGCCGAGATAGCTCAAGCAGCGACGTGGGGACATGCCTCTTCCGTGGGAGCGAACGGGGCGGGCCACGATGGCCTCAAGTGGCCAGGATGCGCGGGGCCTTGAACTTGGGCCAGGAAGAGGAGGAGGAGGAGGAGGAGGATGAGGACGACGAGGAGGAGGAGGAGGAGGACGAGGAGGACAAGGAGGAGGAGGAGGAGGAGGAGGACCCTGGATGCGTGGTGTCCGGGGGGCGCGGGGTGGGCCAAGCTCTGTCACGCAGATCGCGGCCGTCGCGCCGCACGCAGTGGTCGGCAGGCCGCGCACGCAGGAGGCCACTCGGGGCCAGGGTTTCGTGCAGCTGGTCGTCGTCGTCCGCCGCCGCCCCCGCTCGGAGAAACGAGTATGGCCGCCGCGCCCAGCACCCGCTGCGCGGCGCGCGGGGCGCCTCCCTGGAGGCGCGCTGCGCGGGTCCCGTCGCCCTCTGCCGTGGTGGTCGCCGTCGTCGTCGTCGGTCGGCGGTCCATGGCCGACGGACGTACAGGGTCCGGCTTGAATAAGGAGCACTTACATCTCAAAAGGGGCTCGGTCGTTCCTTTGGTTTGAGTGCGTTTCGCTACCTTTTAGGCGGCGAGTCCCCCTGGTGTTCCTTCGCACTCTCTAGAATTACTTGGAACAAAAGGGGCTTCGTTCCTTATTTATCGTTCCTTAGGTCAGGCCGACGGATGTAGGATCAAGAGCAAGAGTTTGGGGCGCGTTCGGTGTATCGTTTGACCTCCAAAGGCTTGCGTGCCTTTTTGTTGTTCGTATTCCTCCGTCGTCTCTCTCCTCCTGTCTCGTCCGTTGGCGTCGTGGTCGTCGTCGTCGTCGTCGCCGTCGTCGCTGCCTTCTGGCGTGCCTGGGTGCTGTTGGGTCCCGCTCGGGCCTCCGCGGGCCTCCTGTCGAAGTGGGACGCGACATGGCGCTGGCGGTGGCGTCGGAAGTACTCCAGATTTCGTAATAAAAGGAAGGGGGTCTGGACCCTCCAAGACAAGCCATTTCAGACCTCCCCCGTGGGAGAACCCTCCAAAACATCGTCCCCAGACCCCCCAGGCACTCCAAGATAGCCTGGAAGAGACCCCCCCCCGAAATGAGACCCCCCTCCCTTTATTACGAAATCTGGAGTAGTGAGATCAGAGCGAGAGGGGTGCCGAACGGTCTTCCACCATCCAGGAGGGAAAAAACACACACAGACTAGATGAATCGTCGATTCCCCAGAAAGTATGGGAAGATATGGGACGTGGGGGGGAAGACAAGCCCCCAGAAAAGATGGGGGAAATATGAGGAATCCGGTTATTTGTGTGTATTTCTTTGGGTGTCCCAGGGCCCCATCCAGTTGGTGGTGGCGTCGGAAGTAGATCGTGAGGTCAGAGCGAGGGGGGGCGAACGGTCTTACACCATCCCTAGGTGCCTGGGTGAAGCGGGATTTCGTGGCCGGAGTCTGCTTGTTTGTTGTTTGTTGTGCATCGTTTGTTTTGTTGATTGTAGTTTGTCGTTTTGTTGTGTGTTGTGTGTTGTGTGTTGTGTGCTGTTGTTGATGTTGTTGTTGGTGTTGGTGTTGTTGTTGGTGTTGTTGTCGCTGTTGTTCGCATTCGTATTATTATTCATGTTGTTGTTGTTGTTGGGTTCTCATTTATGAAGTGATATGGTTGGTCCCCCCTCGGGCGACAATCGTCTCTCTCAATAAATGTGCTCCTCCTGGGGCTCGCACTCTGTTTAGCTGCCATCTGGGCCCAAGAGATTGTCAGGGCAACGACACACTTATACACCGTCTTTCCACAGAAATGTGTAGGCAGGATTGACTGGGCGGAAGCCCGCATGCTAGCGCTGCGATGGATGACCACCCTCGCGCTGCTGCTCTACAATCCGCTGACGGCCAGAGAGGATCGCCTCCAGGATATCCTCGAGGAAACACACACATTTGACGTCGTGATCCTGACAGGCACCCAACGACTCCGACGAGGAACACAACCAGAACAACGGCGACTACAGCACACAAGGTACATCGATGCAGGGTGGCAGAGTGGCCTATTCACCAACCCCAGCACGGGCATCCTGTTGGCACGTCAACGACGATTACGAGGAGCGGACATCCTAGCGGTGCATGCCCCACCACCAGAACTCTGCGGCCGAGGCGTCGCACACGACATTGCGTACCACACCCTTCGACTGACGATCATAGGCTACTACTTCCGACCCCAGCCGCGTACGAAGGAGGAGGAGAAGAAGCAATACTACGCGACAGTGGCGCGACTTGGCACATCGATAGATACCATTGCGCAACAGCGCCCACCAGGCAGCTTACTGTTCACAGCGGGCGACCTGAATGACGGGATCGGCATCACGGCGAGAAGCCTAACACCACCGAGCCCGACAGTGGGCGAGCACCGCACTAAAGAACGACCACCAGGAGGTGCAGGACAACGAGCACGACAATACGCGGAGCGCCACCAATTCTTGCTCTTGGTAACGAGCAGCACCTCGCCATGGCGCCCGACGTTCTTTGGCACACAGGCACGGCGAGCTGCATCGACTTCATCATGATGCCGCAGGAACTCCCACGCAGCGTCATCAGCCAGGGACCCTTACTCCGCATGGGCACCAGATTACGGCAGATTCCCAGCATATACCACCGCGACCACGTACCAGTACAGGCAACGGTCACAGTGACGATACGCCGGCAACAAGTCCAGAGGCAGAAGCCAGTGAGATGGGACAAGGATCTACTAGCTCAAGCGGCCCGACACGGACAACATCGCAACGAGTTCATGGAAACGCTGGAGACTAGACTCGAGACGTACTACCCCGCTAACAAGGGCATTGACCAATTGTTCGCGGACATCAGCGATATGATCGCACAGACGGCGCTCCCCATATACGGACAAACGCCACCACCGACACCGGCCGATACAGACTTAAGAGCACGCCGAATGGAACTACTTCGACGACGCAGAGCACTACGGAACGACTCAGACGGGAGGGCGAAGCACTACGCATCGGGCCCATAGAGGGATATCAGATCAACAAGGCGCCGATCACCTCCGTTACTGAGCCCCCACCGACGGCCTGTGTGGCTACTGGGTCTTCACAGAGGACGTGTGTTGCTATTGTGTCTCCACCAACGGACTGTGTCGCTACTGGGTTGTCGTCTACGGCCTGCTTTGCCACTTGGTCGTCACCTACGGATTGCGTTGCTACTGGATCTCCACCCACGGAGCGTGTTGCTACTGGGTCTTCACGGAAGGCTTGTCTTTCTACTTGATCTCCACCGAGGGCGCGGGTTGCCACTGGGACCCCACCAACGGCTTGTGTTACTGCTACTGGGACGTCACCTACGGATTGTGTTGCTACTGGGTCTTCACCGAGGTACTGCGTTGCTACTGGGACTCCACCGATGTACCCAGCGGAAAGAAGACTGTGCGATATCGATGACCAACTGCGACAGATCACCAGGGAATGCGCGACCATGCGCAAGGTGTAGTACCAGAAGCTGACGGACGACAGAGTGACCGGATTGCACGAGGCGTGGGATTGCAGGGACTTAGCGAGAGTGGGCAGGCTGACCAGACTCATAGCAGGAGGCAGATACGGACCGCGGAAACGTGACTACTGGATTACTATTACAGCACAACCCACACGGGAAGAATGGTTGGAGTTCTGGAAATTACCAGGCGGAATGGGCGGAATGGAGGGGACGGAGCAGGACGACGGCACATTGGAGCCGATACCAACCCACGCAGAGGCACAAGATTACGACGAGAACCACTTATGGGAGATATAATCGACCGGGACATCGAACACATCAAGCACAGCCTCAAGAGGGCGAAACTACGACGACCAGCGCCTTCCGAATTATGGAGACTACTCCTGGGAGACTTCAGACCAGCACCACAACGACACCAAGGCCTGGGAGCGCCAAGCGCGCAGGCTAAACCAGACCACTTCAACAACTTATTTCGAGCGTCACTCGCTGCGATACGACTCAGCAACACTACTCCAGGACGCTGGCGCCAGAACGCGGCAACGGCAGTCAAGAAGAACAACGAACCAGGCGCAACATTCCCACATAGATCTTGTCAGACAATTGAACAAGTATTCAACCATGCCACCTGTGTACGAGTACGATATCTACATATTGGATGCTGAGACCTCTACGAAATACACTGGTACTGCGCACATGCTGCTGCCGCATGAGGCGTTTGACTGCCGGGCTGATTCCGCATCAGACTGGCAAAACATCCCGCAGGACAGCCCGCTCTACAGAGGCAGGCAATCCGGGCGCAGCCGCTTGTCTCCGTCGATTGAGGACTGCACCAACTTCGCGCCGCCAACTGTTTGGGAATATTCTGACCCACTCAGTAAGACCGACCCCCTGTGCGCGTTGATGCGGTCGGGCCTCGCTCCAGCAGCACCGAAGAAGCGCTTCTGGATGCCAATATTTGCGAAACGGCATGTCTGCGATTGCTGCCGCGCTGGCAAGCGCACGTTTGATTCAGTTATAATCGCGCTTGCGCGGTGTTATCAGGTGTGCCTCTCGGGGGCGCACCCCATTCATCGCCGCGACGGCGCGGCGTTTTCTGATCCGAAGCGGGCTGGGGATGCGTGGCGCGCCAAGCAGGCCCGCAAGCAAATGCGTGCGCAAGGATGTCTTCTCACGAGAAAAAAAGGCGACTGGTCATGGCTGAAACAATTGATCCGTTTACGGGTTTGGCGAGGTGGCGACGGACACAACGTGCGCTGGTTATGTGGAGCTACACAGAATGGCCCTCCCACGTTCACCGACGCGAGCCTCGGAGCAGCATGGCGGCAGACTTTCGTGAGCCACCGAGCCTACATGCGCAGACCCTTTGGGGCCAACGCATACGTTTGCCCTCTCTGGAACGCACCAGGGTTTGTTCTCTCAAGTGTGTCGCTTGATCGAATGCACATGTCGGATCTCGGCATTGTCCAGACGCTCTTAGGAACCGTTGCATTTGAGATTTGTCGAAAGGTTGGCGGGTTGACAACGCAGCCCCAGCACGGTCCCAACACAATGAACACTATGCTTCGGATTGCAAGTCGGAACAACGATGTCCAGGTCCCCATCCACAATTTGACGCTTGGCATGTTCAAGAGGGACACGCAAGCTCCACGGATGAGGACCAACGCAGCGGAAACCAGACACCTGCTAAGCGCATTTTGCTTCATACTCAGTGTTGCTGTCCCCCGAAGATGCCTGCGAGACTTCAAGCCCTCAATGTGTCAAGGCGTTGCATGACTCCTACGCTGAGCTAAACAAGTGGGGTTGTGGCAGTTCGGCGCGGGCTACGGCCCTCGGCCGAAACCATGTCATATCATATACAGATATGGCGCGTCATGATCTTTGCCAGGGATTGTGGCAAACACGAGGGTGGCACGTGTATCAGGTCAAGCCAAGACATCATCTGTTTTGCCACTTGTGCGACGCGAAATCAAAATCCCCGCGATCGGGAACCCCAGAGATATATGGTGTTACTTAGAAGGGGACGAAATTGGAAAAGGCTGTTGATCTTGCGTCGGCGTGCAACGGTAGGTTTCTTCACCGATCTTTGATCGACAAATGCAGGCTTTAAGGTTTGAGGCTGGAGGTGCGTCTGCAGACAAATTCATGCTCATGCTCGTGCTCCTCGTCATCCATCTGGAGGCCCCTCCACCACCACCCACAGTTTCTGCTCCTCCTGCTGCTGCTGCTGCCTGCCATCCTCCTCCTCCTCCTCCTCCTCCTCCTCTTTCTCCTCCTCCTCGTCCTCCTCCCCCTCCCCTCCTCCTTTTCCTCCTCCTCCTCCACTCTCTTCCTCCTCCTCCTCCTCCTCCTCCTTCCTCCTCCTCCTCCTCCTCCTCTCCTCCTCCTCCTCCTTCTCCTCCCCCTCCTCTCCCTCTTCCTCCTCCTCCTCCTCCTCCTCCTCCTCCTCCGCTTCCTCGTCCTCCTCCTCCTCCTCCGCCGCCCCCTCCTTCCTTTTTCCTCCTTCTCCTCCCTCTCCTCCTCCTCGTATTTTGTGGCTCGATTCTTTGCATGGTTAACCACCAGCGCTAAAGATGGGGACCGCATGTTTAAAGATGTGGATTTGAAGGATCCGCATCTTTAAGATGAGGACCAATGCGAATCTCAAGGACATATGAGGATCGGGTGAGCTGGGTAGTTGGACGGTAATGCGGAGTTGGGCTGGTTGCAGGGGGCGAGGCGAGGAGGAAGAGGAGTTGGGCTGGCTGCAGGGGGAGGGGGCTAGCTGCGGGGCGGGTGAGGGGGGGGGGGGGGGGGGGGGCGCGGTGCAGGAGGCGTGCCGCGCCGCGCCGGTGCTGGTTCCATGCCGTGCTGGAATACGATTGTCCACTGGCGATGGGGGCGCACTGGCTGTGGGGGGGCCACGAGGAGCTCAGCAGCTGGGCTGGCTGTGGGAGGGCATGGGGGGCGCAGTGTCGTGGTTGGGGGGCGAGGAGCAGCTGGGTTTGTTCACGGGTGCCGTGCCGTGCCCAGGGAAAAACCGTCGGAATTGTAGATACAGTTGCAAGAGAATAGCATCAATCAACCATAAAAGAAGAAGAAGAAGAATAATAAGCACGTGCATGTAGGAAAGAGGGAATGGAAGGACACCGCGGCCGCCGGGCGGTGCCAACGCCCATGGCACCGACGACCCCCGTGGCCCACGTTCCTGCACTCGCTGCTCCATCCCCCCTACCCTGCTCCTTCCCCCCTCCCTCCGCCCTCGCTCCCTTCCCTCCTCCTCCTCCTCCTCCTCCTCCTCCTCCTCCTCCTCCTCCTCCCTGCTCCCTCTTTCTCCCCTCCTCCTCCCCCTCCTCCTCCTCCTCCTCCTCCTCCTCGTCCATCCTCCTCCTCCTCCTCGCGGCTCTCTGGTCGGAGCCACTGTGGCTGCCGGGCCGCTGGCCGAGCCGAGAGCGGTGGTCGGCGCAGAGGCGACGGCGGCGGCGATGGTGAGTCTTGCTTCCGCCCCCCTTGGTCGCTGAGCCCTGGACGCGTCCATGGAGGTCACCTAGAGCCCTGCCTGGAGGCCGCGGGGGACCCGAGAGAGGCCCCAAATTTTAGGCCGGGCGCGTCCCCCCTACAGGCGGATTTTGTATGATAAATAAGACAGACCCCGAAAAATGCACCAAACGTGTTCAAACATTGTCAACAAATCGTCCCCGCATTATTTGTCGAAACTAGGTTTGAATAGTCCCCCCTGTAGAGGGACAGGCCCGACCTGAAACTAGTTCCCCAGAAAGCGAGCGTCGCAGCTTCTTCGCGCCAGGGCTCGCCCAGCGCCGGGGCCCCTTTCAGACCTCGGGGGTCCACCCGACTCCAGAGAAGTGCAGCGACAAGATAGGGCCCAGGGAGCTGGACTTAAGTCGGGCGTGTCCCTCCACAGGGGGAAGATCCAAAGATAATATTAAAAAATACTCTGGGGGCGACGTTTGGATCATTTTCGGATATGTGTTGACATGTTTGAGATATCTTTTATTTTCAGTCCAACATCCGCCTGTAGGGGACACGCCCGACCTAAAGCTGGACGTGATTCCCAGCGATGCTGCATCTGTTTTGCGACATCGGGCCTGAGGGCCCCCCGTGATCTCCCACGATGCTGCCTTTTCCCGCGACGTCGGCTTTCGGGGCTCCCGCTGCAGGCCGCCCCAAGCAGCCCCCCCTTCTTCTCGAAGGCTGGGGGCTAGGCTCAGCGTGCGGCGAGGCCTCAGTCGTCGCCGCCATGGTGGTGGCGTCGGCGACGTCGGCGGGCGGCAGCCGCGGCGGCGTCGGCGACGCCTGCGGCGTCGTCCAGGGCGTCGTGGTGGTCGTCGTTGTGGTTGTCGCCGCCGTCGTGAAGGTCGTTGTCAACACCGTCGTCGTCGTCGTCGTCGTCGTCGTCGTCGTCGTCGTCGTCGTCGTCGTCGTCGTCGTCGTCGTCTTCGTCGTCGTCTTCGTCGGCGCGCCCATCTGCCGCAGCGGCGGTTGGCGGCGAGGCCCTCTGCCGCACGCGCGAGCTCGCCCTCGTCGCCGCCGCGCTGGCGGGCCCCGGCTGCGTGCGGCCCTTGTGCGCCGCCTCGCGCGCCGCGGAGCAGAGGCGCGCCCTGGTCCGCGCCGTCGGCGGCGCCGCCGTCGTCGTTACCGGCCCGGTCGTCGGCATCGCTGGCGCTATTGCCATCGGCGTCGTGGCTGTCGTGGTCGTCGGCGTCGTGGTCGCCGTCGCGGATGTCGTGGCCGTCGGCGTCGTCGCCGTCGGCGTCGTCGCCGTCGTCGTCGTCGGCGTCGTCGTCGTCGGCGTCGTCGGTGTTGTCGACGTCGGCGTTTGCGTCGTGGCCATGGTCACTGTCGTCGACGTCGCCGTAGCTTGTTCAACATGCTTTTAGACGTGCCGGGGCTCGGGGGACCATTCCTGGGCCTCGGGGGACCATCGGGGACTCCAGAGACTTCTGGGTCTCCGAAGGCCCCCCGGAGGTCGTCGTCGCCGTCGACATGGTCGTCGCTCCCGTCGTGGCCGTTGCAGTCGTCGTCCTTGATAGCTTTCCGACGGTCACGGCCCCGAAACTGGCCTGCGGAGGCCGAAAATGGAGGGGCACCTCCATCTTGACATGTCTTCGGCCGGGGCCCGAAGACTCGAGGGGCGAAGCGCATGCACAGCGTAAGGAGAAGCAGGGGAGCATCCCCCAGACAGTCGAAGCGTCGAGCGGACCTCGGGGCCCTGCCCTGAGGCCCGACGCTGCGAGCATCTGGCAACGGCGTGGAGCATCGACCCGTCTCCCCGCGGCACTCCCCCGAGCCAGGTCGAGCCGCGACGGCCCCCGGGGGAGTCCGCAGCGGGGCGACAGGGCCCAGCACGAGCATGACGCAAGGCCGAGTCTCACGGCGTTCTCTTCTCGAGAAGATTTACCAGCCTCGAACAACTCCCTATCCCTAAGAGTGGCACGCCAGAGGGCGACGAGAACCTTGGGGATGCGCCCTCAAAAAGTAAGGGAGTCCCTGAGACTGGCACTGTGATGAGGCGATGCCCAGCACAGGGATAGGGATATGTTCCAGGCTGGTAAAAGATCGGCTCCCAGCGTGGGCGCCGTTGCGAGCGAGCTCTGGGACATGTTCCCGGCGGCCCTGTACTCGGTGGGCGGCGTCCGCTGCGGCGGGGGCCTGCTCTCCTCCGCGGAGCGCATCGGTCTCGGCGCGGACGCCTCCACGGAGACCGCGGCGACCGCGACGCCGCCGCCGACGACGACGGCGACGGATGCCGACGCACACGACGAGGACGACGACGACGAACTACGATAAACTACGACGACGACGCGGTGGCGTCAACTGTGGCGGAGGCGGCGGCAGCGATGACGGCGACGACGACGACGGCGGCGGCGGCGGCGACGACGACGACGACGACGACAACGACGACGATCACGACCTCGACGAGGATCAGCGGCGACAAATACGACGACGCGGTGGCGTCAACGGCGGCTGCTGCGGTGCCGATGGCGGCGGCGACGGCGACGGCGAAGGGGCGACGATGACGGCGACGACGGTGGCGGCGGCGGCGTCGCTGACGGCGACGGATGCCGTCGACGCCGGCGAGGAGACCGTGGCGTCTCTGGCCGCCCCACGTGCGGTGTGCGCCGCGGTGCCCCTCGCTGGCAAGGTCTACGTGGCCGCCGGCCGAGGCGCCGACGGCGCCGCGCTGAGCTCGGTGGCTCCAGGCCTCCTGGACGGGGTCGGAGTGGAAGGGATCGGAGGGTGGCGCCGCATCGCCGATGCATCGGCGATGCGGCTCGATGTGGAGCCAGGCTTCCTTCTTCCCGATGTCGTCGAGGAATCGCCGCTGCATCGCCGACGCATCGGCGATGCGGCGCGGTCCTCCGCCCCCGTCTACTCATTCCATCTAGGAGGCCTCTAGTGACCGCTGAGCACCGCGGCTGTCAATGGCCGCATCGAGCCCCAATCGCCCACTCAGCGCCGATAGCGGCCTAACAGCTCCACCCTCAGGAACGGGCGGATTCGCTGCGGTGGTACATCTCCGATACCAGGTCGATGGTTCCCTTCCGGAGCCTGGCCCCTCCTCATCGTTGTCCCCCAGGCTGGGGAATACGACCAGGACGACGGCTCCGACGACTACGTCGTCGTCGTTTCAGAGTTTCTGTTGGCAGGCTCTCTTCGGCACGGCTGGGCGCAGTTCGAAAAACTTGCCAGGCTGGACCCCAGGAAGGGTCGAAGGATCATTTTTGGACGGGCCTTGAATCCTGGGGAGTTGCGAGGATGCCGCGGGCGAAACGCGACAGACCACTTCTCGCGCGGCAGCTCAGCACTCAGAGTTGCGAGGATGTCTCATGCGAAACAGGCCAGACCACACCTCGCGTAGCAGATCGAATCTCAGAATTGAGAGAACGTTTCATGCGAAATGCGCCAGACCATTTTGCGATTGGCATATCGGAGCGAAGAGTTGCGAGGATGCCTCAAGCGAATCGCGCTGGCTCACCCCGCGCTCGGCAGCTCGGAGCCCAGAGTCGCGAAGATGTCTCAGGCGAAAAGGCCCAGACCACCTCTCGCACGGCAGCTCGGAGCCCAGATACGCGAGGATGTATCCGGCGAAATGCGCAGGACCACCTCGCGCGCGGCGTCTCGGAGCTTTCAGTTTTGGCGGACGTCTTAGGCGAAACACCCGATCCCGGCCAACTCAGAAACGAGAGTTGTGAGGATGTCTCAGGCGAAACGGCCCGGAACACCAAAGTGTTTCGAGGATGTTTCTGCTCGCGCGTCCCTTGACCCGAATTTGTTTTTGTCAAAACAGCACCCCGTTCAGCAAGCTGTTTGGGGAAAACGAGGTTCTGAGGGCAAGGGATCAAGGGGTTTCTGGTCGGTCGTGGTCGGCCTCTCGGTGCGCCTGGACGGGCTCTGGGCGAAACCGCAATCTCAGGAGAGAGGAGCCCCAGGGTGGGCCCGTTTCTCTCAGGGCCCCCCCCTCTCTTCCACGGCGAGGTGGAGAGCTACGACCCTCGACTCAACGTCTGGGGCGAGCTGCCTCACCTGCGCCGGGCGCGGGGCTGGGTCGCCGCCGCCGGCGTGTCGGGCCGCCTCTGCGTGCTCGGCGGCGAGGCGGACGACGCCATAACGCTCGACGTCGCCGAGCAGATGGACGTCAGCTCGCACGGCGGCTTCGCGAGCGAGGTGGCGGCGGTTTTCCCAGATCAGGCCTTGAGGGATGGTGCCCCGAGCGGGCAGGAGGTGGAGCACAAGCTGCACCTCCACTGTCCGAGGCCGCCCCCTCGCCCTCCAGGGGCGCATCTTTGGCTTCCTCTGGTCCTCCTCCTCCTCCTCCTCCTCCTCCTCCTCCTCCTCCTCCTCCTCCTCCTCCTCCTCCCCCGCCAGCGCGGAGCCCCCAGGGGCCGACACCGCGACCCGAAGGGTCCGCTGGTGGCGGCGAGGAGGTGCCAGCGGGCGCTGAGCCCACCCCGCCGCCGCCCGCCGCGCGCCGTAGGCGGACCAAGCGGGGGAGTGACGAAGTCACCGACCGAAGAGCTCGCGAAGAGCTCCTCCTCCTCCTCCTCCTCCTCCTCCTCCTCCTCCTCCTCCTCCTCCTCCTCCTCCTGCCTAGGTCCTATACAGGGCCCCCCGTCCCAGTCCCTCGGGGGCCCAGCCCGTGGACTCCCCCGCGAGGTGGCGGCCTGGGCCCCGCTGCCCGCGCTGCGGTGCCCGCGCTGGGCCGCGGCGGCCGCGGCCCTGCGCGGGTGCGTGTACCTGGCCGGCGGGCACCACGCCGACGGCTCGGTGCTGGGCGACGTGGAGCGCCTGGCGCCGGGGGCCTCGGGCTGGGAGCCGTCGGGGGCGGCCAGGAGGGGGTGATGACCAGGGGGGGGGGAGGAATTTGAAAGTGCGTTTTGAGGACGGATATGTTTTACGCACCTGTAGTGGGTTGTGCCGCGTCTGTCTGTCAAATTCTTAGGTCCGCAGCTGCAGAATTACTATCAAGACACTTGGCGGAACCGACCTCGAATGAAAACCGATGTTCGAGTGTTCAAGCTGATGCTTCAGTCATGGCAGAGGCCAGGATCTTTCCTCCGATCTCATGGCGCCTCTTCTTCTCGAGTTACGTCCCTGGCCCCCCACTATAAGCCGCGCACATGCCGCCGGCCATGATCTGCGCCCCCCCCCCCCCCCCCCTCTTGGACACCCCCTCTTGGCCCCCCCGAACTAGGGAGATGAACAATGACATAAACAGAAAGACTCGGAGGTCCGCGCGGATTTCTCGGATCCGCGCTGGACCCCCCGGAGGCGCCGCCCTTTGCGCGCTCCGCGCGCCAGGGAGGGGGGTCAAGCGCCGATCCGAGAAATCCGCGCGGACCTCCGAGATTTTATTACCTAACAGCGAAGACTGATAGGTTTCTAGTGGGGTCAAAAGAGAGCATCATGACTCCTCAGGGGGGTCGGGGCGGGACCCGGGGCGGGACCCGGTGCGGCTGCCGCCGCACTCGTTTTTCGCAAACAGTCACACACTTCGTGCTCTTCGACCTCCCAGAACTCCATTCCCGGGCCACATTCTGAATGCCCAGAGCCAACTGTAGGCCACTTCGTGCTCTTCGACTTCCCAGAACTCCATTCCCGGGCCACATTTTGGATGCCCGGAGCCAACTGTAGGCCACTTCTGCTCTTCGGCTGGAAGGCTGAGGCTGAGGCCAGTGCTGTAGGCTGAGGCTGAGGCAGGCTGAGGCTGAGGCAGGCTGAGGCTGAGGCAGGCTGAGGCTGACTGAGGCTGAGGCTGAGGCTGAGGCTGAGGCTGAGGCTGGCTGAGGCTGAGGCTGAGGCAGGCTGAGGCTGAGGCTGAGGCTGAGGCTGAGGCTGATGAGGCTGAGGCTGAGGCTGAGGCTGAGGCTGAGAAGGCAGCTGAGGCTGAGGCTGATGATGAGGCTGAGGCAAGGCTGAGGCAGGCTGAGGCTGAGGCTTGAGGCTGAGGCTCTGAATCTTACTAGGGGAATGCATTGAATCAAGGGGATGCTTTCATGCTTCTACACATCGCTGTTAGGTTGCTTTGCCGGGATAATGTCTATGTCATTGTTCGTTCCCCTAGGAGCGGCTGCACCCGCTGCGATGCCCGCGCGCCGCCTTCGCCATGGCGGCGCTGGCGGGCGCCCTCTACGTGGTCGGGGGTTATGGCCGGCAGGAGCGCGGGCTGCGGTCGCTGGAGCGGCTGGACCCCGCCTGCGGGGTCTGGGAGACGCTCGCCGCGATGGCCGCGCCGCGGTGGGGCCTCGGGGCCGCGGGCTGCGGCGGCTCGCTGTACGTGGTCGGCGGCTCCGCCCGCGGCCCCGGCGACGCCGACGCCGAGGTGAACGTGAGCGTGGTGACCCGCTTCGACCCCAAGCTGGGCGCCTGGAGCCCGGCGGGGCGGCTGCGGACCGCGCGGCGCTGCTGCGGCGTCGTGGCGTGCCGGTGAGCGGCGCGCGGGCAGCACCCGCCGGGTTCGCAGCGGTGGCGCGGGCAGCAGGCGCGCGGGAGTGCTGCAGGTCGACCAGCACGGCAGACGGCAGCACCCCACCTGCGGCCCTTCCTGCTGCGCTGGGGCCCCTCGGGGGCCGCGGCGTAACGCCGCGCAGAAGCCCACGCCAGAGGTGCTGGTGTGCGCTGAGCCCCGTGGGGCCGAGGGTGGGATGGTGTCGCCTGTCCTCTGGTCCAGCAGGTGGGCAGGGTCGAGCCGTCGGGTCTCGTGGGGAGTCCTCCGGAGGCCAGCCGAGAGGCGCAGAACAACGGGGCCGGCTTCGCCGACCTCGGCGCGCGAGCTGCCCGCGTAGGTTCGCGCGTGTCCTCTGGTCCAGTCCAGGGTGGGATGGTGTCGCCTGTCCTCTGGTCCAGTCCAGCAGGCGGGCGGGGTCGAGCCGTCGGAGTCTCGTGGGGAGGGCTTCCGGAGGCCACCCGAGGGGCGCAGAGCAGCGGGGCCGTCCTCGCCGGCCTGGGCGCGCGAGCGGCCCGCGTAGGTTCGCGCGTAGGCGCCCGCGTCTCCAGGGTAGCGCGCCGCGCTGGCGGCCCGCGTAAGCCGCCGCGTAGGGTTCGGGGGTGAACGGAGCCCCCAACAGTGACACGTCGATTGGTGAATTGTCCGTTTTCGGTTCTCGCGAGGGCGCCGCGGCCGTCATTTTCTAGGCTTGCGCCCGCCAGGTTTGGGCCTCAGGTCGTTTTCACTACACCACGTTTTGCTAAAGGGGGGTCTGTCCATCCCCGAAAGGTCGCTATGCCATCTCGCGTGAGACCCGCTTCTCTTCGGCGCCCATCTGGCCGCCCTTGGAGAAAGGCCGTGGTCCAGGGTCACCTCTGGGTGCGGCGCGCCGGGGCTACTGGCGCGAAGGGCTGGACCTTTCAAGAGGGCGGGGGACTCTCAGAAGCCCTGCCGGCTTCTGGGAAGCCATCCTGGAAACCTGGGAGCCTTTCGTGAAGAAGTACCTGCCGTCTCACAAGGCCGCCCTTCTCGCCGCCCCGCCAGGTGGAGAGGGATGAAAATCAATAGAAAGAGGGTGGGTCAGCGTGGTAACGCCGAAGTTTCCAGGACCCCGACGCCGATCTCCGACTCCCCAAACCAGTGTTGCATCGCTGAGCTTAGGATTCTGAGGAGTAGGAGGTCGGCGCCACTAGTGCATGGATGCATAGTGCATCATCTGTCGTTTATGCCGTGACCACTTGGGCAGAGGTAATTGGATGTGTCACGCGTGAAGGCTCTTTTCCCCGATAGCTTTGAGAGCTAAGAGGGCTTCATATTAGAAGCCGGCACGCAAGGGCAGCCCCAGAGCTCGTTCCAGCGTTGCTTCAGAATCCCGGCAGCGACATGCCTGTACTTGCAGCGTGTTCCTGCAGGCACTGTCTTACTGTTTTTCAGTACGTGTGCCGTCCAGCTCTCCAGAAGCTGCTTCCGAGGCTCTTCCCAAGAGAGCTTCGAGAGGCCATTCGACAGGGTTTCCGAAGGCCTGGCGCCCCGCTGTCCAGGTCTTGGACGCCGCAAGTATGTCGTCCCACCGATTCCGCGAGTACAGCCGGCCCGGATGAGTAGGTCGACCCTGCCAGCTCAAGGGTACCCTTGTGTCCTGTGCCTCGCGACACGTGCATTCTTACACTCCTTTGGCGATGTGGCCTTCGGAGGGGTCTTGCGTCCTCTCGTGTGTCCTGTCCATAGGGGGGAAGAAAAGTGGCATAAGCTAAAAACTCGGAGGTCCGCGCGGATTTCTCGGATCGGCGCTGGACCCCCCTCCCTGGCGGCGCCGGAGGCGCTGGTGGGGGGCCCCAGCGCCGCTCAGAAAAGGGGAGGAGAAGGAGGAGGAGGAGGAGGAGGAGGAGGAGGAGGAAAAGGAGGAGGAGGAGGAGGAGGAGGAGGAGGAGGAGGAGGAGGAGGAGGAGGAGGAGGAGGAGGAGGAGGAGGAGGAGAGGAGGAGGAGGAGGAGGAGGAGGAGGAGGAGGAGGGGGAGGAGCAGGAGGAGGCGGAGGAGGAGGAGGAGAGGAGGAGGAGGAGGAGGAGGAGGAGGAGGAAATGAGCTCCTCAGGAGTGGGGACTGAGGCTCCGAGGGCGGGGCCAAGGGCCCGAGAGCACGCCCACTCCGTGCCCAGAGGCACGGTGGCGGGTGATCTCAGCAGGGAGCAGGAGGAGGAGGAGGAGGAGGAGGAGGAGGAGGAGGAGGAGGAGGAGGAGTTGCGAGGAACGAGGATCGAGGAGCGAGGAGCGAGGCGCTATTGAACGATCACGGCTTTCCGACGGGCCAGGTCGACCCGTCCGTGAAAACCGACCCCGGTCGTTCACGAGGAACGCCTTTTCCGCGAGGCCCCGCCAGCAGGTCAGGCACAATCGTGGTTGGAAGGAGTTGCACGAGGACCTCCCCAGCCCCCCCCCCTCCCCTTCCCAGCCGCGTGCCGTTGCTCCCCCCTGCCTCCCTACTCTTCGTGTCTGGCGTCTGCTCCCCGTCTGCTTCCCGTCGTGCTGTTTCTTCCTGGGGGGTGGGGAGGGTTGGGGTGTTTTTTCGGCTGGGTTTTGGGGTGGCTTAGGGGTGTTTTCGGGGGTGCTGGGGTGGTTTAGGAGAGTTTGGGGGGGGTGAGGAGGTTTCGGGGGGTGTGTGGAGGTTCTGGATGGTTTTGGCGTGGTTTTGGAAAGTTTTTTTTTTTTTTTTGGGGGGGGGGGGGGGAGTGGGGAGGCAGGGGGATCTGGGCAGGTTTTGGGGAAGGTCTTGGCCCCTTTTCTCTCCCACGCCCCCGCTGCACTGCTGCAGTCTTCTCCTCCCCTGGCTTCAGGGACCCGTTCCTGGCGCCACGGCGCCGCCGCTCCGCTCCGCGAGGGGCCGCGCCACGGCGCGCATGTGCGGGCGTCCGTCCTCCTCGTCCTTCGCCCGGCGTCACCCTGGAGGAAGCTTCTCTCTTGCTGTGGTGTCCTCTCCTCCTCCTCCTCCTCCTCCTCCTCCTCCTCCTCCTCCTCCAGCTGCCCCTTTCCATCGAGCGACTCCAGGCAGCTGATCTCCTCCCACACTCAGCCGACCCCTCCATCCAGTCTCATGCAGGCAAGATGGCAGGGCCAGGAGAAGGGGGCGGCGGCGGTTGGCGACTTCTTCGGGTCATCAGCTACAACCCCCTCACTGCCGCGCCGCCAGGCCGCCTGAACGACATCAGCGACGAGTACAGACAGGCCGACATAGTCTGCCTTCAAGGTACGGGCCTGAGGGATCGAGGTGCACCGTCGAGAAGTACGACGTTGCACCATCATTTTTCCATGCTGGATATTCGAAGGGTGCCAATTCGTCTTGTGGTGTATCCATTGGCGTGAGCATCAAACGTTACCAGCCGCAGTATGTAATTAGAGTGCAGGCAGCGGGAGGACGGCTTCAGGGGCGAGGGCTCATGATCAGATATAGGAGGGGGAGACAGGACTTCGCAGCGTTCTCTCTTTACTACCCTACGAGGGGAAAAGGTCGAGGAGCTGCCGCCACTCAACGTCAGTTATCGCATGAGTTGACAGAATGGTTTCATGGACAGTTGTGCAAGCTGCCATCGCGATGCATCCCCGTCATAGGCACGGACTTAAATTCCACGTGTGCGACGGATCTGACAGAACAACCAGTCGCTGGAGCAGCAGAACCAGACAAAGATGGCATGAATTATGGTATCATCAAACCAGTTCTCAAAGCGCACGATCTACTATGAATTAACACTTTCTTTCAAGCTGGAGTTACGTATTTTGGCATCGCAGATGACTGCAGGAAGAGAATCAACTACATAATTCTACCAAGAGCCACGTTGGACAACGTGCAAGAATGCATGGTATCATGGCGGAAAGGGCAGAGACTGCAACACATCAGGTGCGCATCGGCCAAGGACCACTTCCCATTGCAGGTCTCCTTCTTCCACACCTTCGTGCAACAACAGAACTCACAGAAGGGGCGCAAACCCAACGCGGAGGCCTGCAACGCCATGCTGTTGTATGGGTACATAAGAGAAGCTTTCATAGAGAAGGTTGAGCACAGTTTATCTCAGCATCGTAATCAGTTCGAGCAATGGGAGTACGAGGGCAACGTAGATCAGATCAATGCGGGCATGATGGAATGTACCAGTGATGCAGCCAACGAGATGTTGACCTCGGCGCCTGGCTACACCGAGAAGAAGGAGCAGAACTTTTCACTGCCGCGTGAGGTAGCAGCGCTCTTGGCGCAGCGCAGACAGGCTAAAGAGGACGAGGCCCGCCACGACAGCATCTCACTGGACATAGTGCGCATCAGCAAGCAGCTCAAGCAGAAGAAGAAACTTATGCAGGATCAGCTACTTGAAAATAGGGTGGAGGCGTTATGGGAGGCATGGAAAGAGCGCAAGTTCTATGATGCACATCGGATATCACGTCTCATTGCAGGCAATTGTCGAGGTCCACGTGGCCGAATGTATGCAAGGGTACCAACCACAAGAGCATCGGCATTGGAATGGATCAGTCAGTTTCAAAAAAAAAAACAGGCACTCGAGCAGGAGCTAGCGCACGTGTTCTACACAGATGCCAGTCGCCCGATGTTGCCACTGGATTTTGGAGACGACCATTCTCATCGGAAATAGACCCGCACCAGATACAGTCGTTTTTAGAGTGGGTCAACCCGAATGACGACGAAGACGAACCCACAGACTACATGACAGCACACGTGGACGCGTTGCAAGATGTTGAAAAAACTACGACGAGCAATAAAAAAGTTACCGTCCTGGAGAGCAACACCAGCGTGGAGCGTGACAGGTGATCTCCTTCGGGTGCTGGCCATGCCCAACTGGTACTACAAGCGGCAGCAAAGACGGGGCATTCGAGGGGCAGAAGAGCATGTCACGCCAGAGCCACCCGACCATGGAGACGAAATTCAGCCACCAGTCTTTCGAAGAGGTCACCTCCTTCAAGAAGAATCGGCAGAGCTTCCCAGTTGCACTGGGTTGGGTTTTAATGGTTCGGAGTATGAGGATCCGCTTGAGGAGCTCGACAGGCACGAGCCGACGATCGCACCAAAGAGGCCAGCACAGACATCGACAGAGCGATTCGACACTGACAGAGAGCACGTGACCGAGCACGAGATTCAGGCCCCCATTTTCGAGAGATGCCTATATCTCCTTTGTCGTACGGCGCGACAAGCTGGACGCGTACCTGCAGCGTGGCATCAGGCTTCTTGCTGCAGGCTACCCAAGCACAACGACAAGGAGAACGCGGCAGGAGAGAGACCCATCATGATTTTCTGTGGGTTAGGCAGATCGTTCTTTAGATCACTCATGCAACCGGGGGCACGCTTTCCATACTGGGCACATGGTGGTATTTCACGCAGAAGAAGGGAAGATGCCATGTTGGTTCAGATGAACGGATCGGCCAGACTAAGAAGAGAAGGAATACACCACGTAACGAGGTACCATGACGCGAGCAATGCGTTTTACTGCATTCACAAATCCCGAGCAGAATAAGCAGCTGATGAGTTGGCAGACGAATCGCGGGTGGACCTCTTCTATCAGAGAATACACAACAGCACATTCACGATTGATGACGGCGTTCACAGCAGTCACATGACCAACCAGAGTGGTGTATTACCTGGCGACCACGCGGCAACCAAGCTCTTTGTCAAGGCCTACGGCAGTGGCGTGCAGAAGATGATCGACATCATGGACACCGACCCGTGGCAGCGAGCATTACATACGAGGCTGCCATGCCCACTTCGAGCTGAACATGATCTCACAGTTACTGATTTGGCCACCGCAGTCTTCGTGGACGATATTGCTCGAAAAATAGTGGGACTGAACATGCCCCACTTTGCCGAAGTTGCAAAATGGGAAAATCGTGTCATCGATCATGTAATGCAGGAAGTAGGGGGAGCCCAGAACGTTGAAAAACAGATGAATCTCGTTCAAGGTGCAGGTCAACCAGCAGGTGCAGTAAATAGAGCCTTTCACGAAAGAGCACAACACATGGATGGACAGGTGGTAGCTGAAGCGAGGTACTTGGGAGGTCGACAACATTTTAACAACGGTTTCTCGGCGGAGAAGAAGTTTAGAATGCAGGCCATCAGAACAGCGTGGCACAAGATGGGCAAGTTCTGGTACACCCCCAAGATCTCCATGAGGTTCAAAGGTATCGTGTTCTCAGGTCTCGTCATCAACGCGGCCTTGTCGGGCCTAGAGGCGTTCGTCCTTAACGTGCGCTCGCCCCTCACGGTTCAGTCGCTCGCCCCGCTGCAGCAACTAGTCTACGAGTTCGCGAGGGTGGTGCTCAGGGGGAAACACGCGAACAGGCAGCAGGACAAGATCGGGGCCCCCTCCAATCTAGAGGTTCAGAGGCACTTGAAGTTTGGGACGTTATTCACGGAGCTCCGCATCAGAAGGCTCAAGTGGCTTCAGGAGATCGTCACCCACCAGAAGGCCCACCAGCAAGTGACTGCGGCCCTCGTAGGGCGAGCTCAGCGCGAGAAAAAAGGATTACGATGTTGACCCAGAAGGCAGACTTTTGCCCACGGCCAACGCATGGCTTCAGCAGTTTTGGAATGATGTTCAGGCTCTCGAGGGGACCTCTGAGGGACCTATGTTTTTAGAAATCCAGGAGGGAAGTTTTTTGCAGTTGTTTACTGGGGAGGCCAGGGACACTTTTTGTAGGATAGATGCTCCTGAGCTTCGATCTCGTGAGTTAGCCAGTCAGATAGCGCCCCCCAGAGCACCCCATCGAAGTTGAAGTTTCTCAGCCTCCCCCCCCTGAGGGCATGGAAGAATCTCCCGGGGTGCTCTGTCCAGTTTGCGAGGCGAGTTTCATGGATAAGAAGAGCATGGTTTCACATTGTGTTAGAGTGTGTGCGAAGGGCCGTGAGGACACTGAAGCAATTTTGCGTCAGGCTTGCGCCACGGATCGAATCCCTCATTTAGCCACATTGTCGAATTACTGCATACTGTGCAACAGTAAGTTTGCGGATCGCGCCACAGCTCAGTGGCATCTAGCTGCATCCGTCGCCAACAGGAGGTGCATTCAGGATTTCAGCGTGAGGGCTCCAAATCGACAGGAACACCAAGTTACAACATGTCCGTTGTGCACGTTTGAGTCTCAGGATTCGAAGGCCCTCGACTCTCATCTTGCGAACGAATGCATTCTACCGAGCATCGAGCAGCACTTCCTACATTTTGATGTCGAAGTGGCTGGGGGCAGTCGCACAGGTGGAGGCGGAGACTGGAGGAGGACAGCAGCCCAACAAGAAGTCGAAAGGTGCAGGCGGCAAGGGCGAGGGCAAGGAGAGGAAGCTGATGCTGCAGCTGGAGGCACGGATGAGAGAGAGAGAGAGAGAGAACGAAACAAAAAAGAAAAACGGATGTTCACTTCAAAGGCCCGTCGGGCCACCCTGTATATTTGGGAATGAAGACGGCCACAACCAAGTACGAGGGTCTTGTTCGCGAGGCAGGAGCAGGGCACGAGTTTGGATCGCCTCATCTTCGCGCCGCCGCTGCTCTCCTTTCCACTCTCGCGTCAACCAACATGGAGGGCAAAAGCGACGAGGTGCAGTGCGTGTTCCTGGCCATGAAGCGTCTGGACAAGGCTCGAGAGGACTCCAGCCCCGCCGACCTCGAAGACTGGTGCATCACGTGCAGGGCCAGCGAGATGCAGACCAAGCAAGGAGGAGCACCTCAGTCCAGATTGGCCTTCAACTTCAACGGACACTGGCCCGTCGGGCTAACTCTCGCACAGGAGCAGCAGATGGCAGAGAAGTACCATCCGCAGGAGCTGAACACGGCAGACGGACACACGTGGGTGACGGTGAACAGAGTGGTATCATTGGCGTTGCGAGCAACGGGTTTGACGAAGCTTCCAGGCAAGGCTCCGATCGGCGGACAGGCCTACTCGCTGCGCAATGCCTAGAACCAGAACGCCCTCGCGGAAGAGAACGAGGCAGGCCCCCGCGTGTGAGGCAGCGTGAGCAGCTGGCAGTGAGTAGTTTGATTCAGGGAGTTCCCTCCCCTCCTCGTCCTCCTCCCCCTGGCGCCCTGCCTTCTCTTGTTTATCTCAGATCCCTCAGTGTGAGACCGTGGGAGGACAGGCTGGAGGCCCTACGTGCTAGAGTGAGGTTAAGAGAATTAACCTGTAATTCAGCGTAGAGCTACCCCCGCGCCACGGGACCACTGCCTGCGCTGCGCGCGCAAAGGCAGCGGTCTCAGGCCTTGCGTCCCCTTTTCAGTCCCGAAGGCCCCCTGGTAAACTATAAATCCAGGCTCTGCGGTGTCTACGAGCAGATAGCTTTGCTAGCTGATATGGACATCGAGGCAGATAGCAGCAGCAGCAGCTCCTCCTCCTCCTCCTCCTCCTCCTCCTCCTCCTCCTCCTCCTCCTCCCTCACCTCCTCCCCCTCCCCCTCCCCCTCCTCCTCCTCCTCCTCCTCCTCCTCCTCCGGCGTCGCCCTCCGTACGTGTCTTAGTTCAGTGCGTGTGCCGTTCAGCGCTGCGGAAGCTGCTTCCGAGGCTCTTCCCAAGAGTTTCGAGTGGCCCGTCGACGGGGCTTCCGAAGGCCTGGCGCCCCGCTGTCCAGGTCTTGGACGCCGCAAGTATGTCGTCCCACCGATCGGCGCCACCCCAACATACTCATACTATATGCGCGTCGCCCTCCCAGGGGCGACGGGCGCACCGAGAGATCTTCTAGTATATGCGTCGTGGCGGGCGCTTTCTGGCCACCCCGCTCGGGAAGCAATATACTACGAGATGGGTATACCAGATATTCGGGTCGGACATGCGCCTCCAAGGAGAACATATAGTACTAGTATGTCTTTGTGCGGCCTATTCTCCCTTCTTGCCCATACGGTGGGGACCCATGCCAAGAAACACCCTGCTCGCCTCCTTGGTTCCCTGGGTTTCTCGGGCCTCGATGGCTTCGCTCAGGAAAGCGCGGCGTCCCCACAACACCAAACATCCATGAGCGTCCTGGGGTCTCAGGGTTGGGCTTCTTGTGGAAGGTTTCTTGTGGTCGGGCGCCTACTCTACCCAGGCCTCCAACGTTTTGAAAGAGCATGCGCCGTAGCCCCCACAGTTGCGGCCAACAGCAAAGGGGCGGGTGGGGGTCGTCTGCAGTGTGCGAGCTTCGACGGCATGGTTTCGCAGGCGGCGATGTCCTACACGTTACACAACGAGCCCTCGGCAGGCGCCGGCTTTTTCGTCAAAGCACTGTGGGTGGGCCGCGGGTAGGTAGCGGGTGGGTCGCGGGCGGGTCGCGGGCGGGTCGCGGGCAGGGCCGCAAACGAGGGCGATTACAATAACAGAACATCACGAAAACAGCAATCATGTTCTTCGGTGCGCACGCTCCTACAGTGCTCGCTCTTCGGTGCTCACGCTTCTACAGTAGTAGGAGGAGGAGGAGGAGGGAGAAGGAAAAGGGAGAGAGCGAGGAAAGCAGGAGGAACTGATACAGGATAGGGGGGTAAGGAGGAAGAGTCAGGGCGGAGAAGATTTGGCAAAAGGAGGCGAGCGAGAGGAGCAACGATTCTGGCAAGCGGGCCCCGGCGGGCAGGTCAAGCTTCACGGGCGGTCCGGGCTGCCGATCCCCAGAAGGAGGGCGGGCGGGCGGCGCATCCAAGCGGGCCGGGGGGGGGGGGCGTCCGGGCTCGCGAACGTCCGGGCCCTGGCGTGCAGGTCGGGCGGGCGGGTCAAACGGGCGGGTCGGGCGGGCGGGCCCCAGCGGGGCGGGTCGGGCGGGCGGGCGCGAACGGGCGGGTCGGGCGGGCGGGCTGTGGCAGGCGGGCTGGGTGGGCGGACCCCAACGGGCGGGGCGGGCGGGCGGACCCTCGCGGGCGGGGCGGGCGGGCGGGCCATCGGAGCGGGCGGGCGGGCGTTCGGAGCAGGCAGGGCGGAGCGCGGGCCCTAACGGGCGGGTCCGGCACGTGGGCCTCAAGGGGCGGGTTGGCCAGGCACGGCAGGGCGTGGAAACAGTTTCGGGAAATCGTTGCGAAAACGCGCGCGGGAGCACGAGTCCGGAGTATATTGTTGGGAAGTCGTTGTGCGAGAGCATGGTTCTTGAACGTCGAGAACTCAGCGCCTTGCTGTATGGTAGGAGGTCCCCAGCGAAAGCGCGAGCGAGAGTACGGTCTCGAATAGATTGCGAGGGAATATGAGGCGGGAACCGATGTGGGGCGCAGTTCGGGCTGAAGACGTTCCTTGACTAGAGAATGTCAGTCGGCGTGGACCCCGAACAGTGCGTTCTTGCACTGGAGATGAAAGCGATGCGGTCTAGTGACAGATATACCGTGCTAGCTATGTGGTGTGAACTGAGGGGGTGGCATCTATGCGCTGTGCTGTGTACTTTGTAAGACATGTCGTTCGTGTGAACTGGGGGGGAAGCTGTGGGTGTAGGCTATGTGCTGTGATCTGTGTTGTTGTTGTTTTTTATCTATATACGGTGCGAGCGATGAGGTGCAAGCTGCATGGTGTAATATGTATACGTTGCATACGTGTAGTATGGTTGCAGCTATGTTGTGTGAGCTCAGAGCACGGGGCGCCCACGAGGCGGCACGGGCGGCACCGTGGCTCCACCTCGGCATGCCCCCCCCCCAGCGAGAGGGGCGCCCCTGAGGCGGCAGGGGTGCGACGTGGTGCAGCCTCGGCACCCCCCCCCCCCAAGCGCGGGGCGCTCACGAGGCGCCAGCGAAGCCGCAGTGGCCGCAGCACGGCGGAAACCTGGAAGGGGCTGCAGATCACCGGAACGAAGAGAAAGAGCAAACTTTTTTTGATCTGCGGGGCGAGAGCGAACCTCTTCCGCTAAAAGCTAGGCGGGCTACGCACAGCTTTAATCAGGGAGACAGGGAGACAGGGAGAAATAACAAACAAACTCGAAGTGCAAACGCTGCTTGGGGAACGAGGTGCGAGCCCGGAAGGGGGGGCACACCGATTGAAGAAGAGTGCGCGCCGGACTAGAGGGATCAACAACCTTTCCCGGGAGGCAGGGCATCAAAGCTGGCGGGCGGGCTTCCGAGCAGGCGAAAGGCCGGTCCCTGAAAGGCTGGTCGGGCGGGTGGGCCTCAACGGGTGGGTCGGGCGGGCGGACCCTACAGTGCTGGGGTCGGCCGGGCGGGGCATTGAAGCAATCTTCGCAAATTGTAGGAAAGCCGCAGGCGCGAGGGCGAGTCCTGCGTACATGGTGAGGAGGTCTCGTGCGAGAGCGCGATTCTTGGACGTCGAGAGCACAGCGCCTTTGCAAATTGCAAGGGCGTCCTTAGCTAGAACGCGATTCTTGAGTATGTTGCAAGGAGTCTTGACCGAGAGCGCGACTTCGAATAAATTGCGAGGATGTGTGAGGCGGGAGGCGTTGTTGTTGTAGTCCCATGTCCAGGGGCGCCCCCCGCGGCATGTCAATTGTGCACCAGACGAGGGGACCAATAATGATTGTTCATCATAAGCAAGAGATCAGCGCGCGCCGCGGATCCCCATTCAGCCACGCACCCAGGGACAATGTAAGGCCGGTCACCCCCCTCACTCTGATCAGAATTTGTCTTGGGTCTTCGGTCTCTAAAGACCGATTCTGGACGAAAAACCGGCCCCAGGAAAGGGGTCGGGTACTTCAGGGGGCCCCGTGAACACACGAAACATTGGGACGGTTTGGGTGCTCCCCCCTCCTCCTCCTCCTCCTCCTCTTCCTCCTCCTCCTCCTCCTCCTCCTCCTCCTCCTCCGCATCATCATCATCATCATCATCATCATCATCATCATCATCATCATCATCAGCATCATCATCAGCATCATCATCAGCATCATCATCAGCATCATCATCTTCATCATCATCATCATCATAATCATCATTATCTTCATTTTCATCATCATCTTCATCATCATCGTCATCATCATCATAATAATCATCTTCATCTTCATCTTCATCTTCATCATCATCATCATCATCATCATCATCATCATCATCATCATCATCATCATCATCATCATCATCATCATCATCATCATCATCATCATCATCATCATCTTCATCTTCATCTTCATCTTCATCTTCATCTTCATCATCGTCGTCATCATCATCATCCCCCTTCCTCTCACCTCCATCGTCACCTCCGGTCCTCCCTTGCTCCCCTCCGTTCCTTCCCCCCCCCCTTTATATCCTCCCTCCTCCTGCCCTCCCCCCTCCCCGCTGCCGCGGTGCTGTGCGCTGCTGCCCTCCTGGGCATCCCTCCTCACCACCGCCATCATCCGGAGGCATCTGGAGGCCCCCTCCAGAGAGGAGGAGGAGGAGGAGGAGGAGGAGGAGGAGGAGGAGGAGGAGGAGGAGGGAGGCATCTGGAGGCCCCCTCCAGGGGCATCCAGAGATACGATGTCCCAACCTGCTGTAGCCTTGACCACCAGGAAGAATTTCTCGAGCACCAGGAGGGTACACAAAAATTGAAAGGTTTTCACGCGTCGGGCCCTGGGAGGCGATCCTCGTTCGACACTGGTTCGACACTTTTCTGGGTGCCCGAAATTCTTCCTGGGGTTGGAACTTTTCTGGGTACGATGGGAGCAACATCAATTCAGAGTCCTCTGGGGCTTGTGGTGACCTTCCCGCGGAGGCATCCAAAGACCTCAGGGCATGCGGGACCTTTGCAGCCCTCGGCCCCAGCGCTCGTTGCCCAGCAACGCCACGTGAAACGGAGCACATCCCATACCACTTGTGCAATGTGATCGTTTTTTCATTCATTGTTTTGACGATCGGCGCGGGTCCTCGTATCCCCCCTCCCCCCCGCCTTGAGCAGATCTTGGCTGTTTTTTTGGCGCCTGCTTCAAGCAGGGGGAATCTGACGCACTGTCTCAAACAGTCCCGCTAAGCAGAGGTCTGAAGCCAGACCCCCCCCCCACCTTGCCTCCCAATGTGCAAACGCCGAATAAACAAAAACGCTCAGTTGTGCAATCCAGTCCATCCCATCTGGTGGGCAGTTCGGTGCGGAAGTGTGCGTCAATGGAGCGCGTCGCCCCAAAGTGGGGGGGCGGGGGCAGAATTGTCGATGTTATGATCCTCTGGTCCTCCTTGCCTTACCCTCCTTGCCTTTCTCATCCTCTCCTCCTCATCCTCGTCCTCCTTCTGCTGCTGCTGGTTCCCAGTTCCTGGTGGCTGCAAGATCCCCTGGATGTGGCCTCCCTCCCCAGGGCCAGCCGGCCCTGGGGGGGTGATCAAACTAGGTTTAAGTCGGGCCTGTCCCCCTACAGAGGGATTTTCGACGAAAATTAGAACATACCCCCAAAATAGTCAAAAAATAATACAAAAATAGTTTGGGCACTATTTTGGGGCTGTTTTTTGACCTTTTGGGGGTATTTTTTGTATATTTTTTATTGGTCGTCGAACATCCCCCTGTAGGGGGACACGCCCGACATAAAACTAGGTCCAGGTGACCCGTGGGGCACCGCTGCAAGAGCCACCGGCGGTAAGTGGGGGACAGACAGACAGACAGACGAGGACAGGGAGGGAGAGGAGGGACGAAAATAGATAAGCCATCATCCTAGGCTCGAAGGGGGGAGGAAGGACATAGGGAGCTGATGCGACAGCTGTGGCGGTGGAGAGGCAAGGAGCGCGTGCAGCGAGGGTGTGGAAGACGTGGGGGCCCCGGGGCCCGGTGCTGGGTCCTCCCCCTTCCAGGTCAAGTGGCCCTGCTGGGCCCTCCTCTGCGGAGGTGCCCATCTTGGAGACCTGCTGATGTGGGAAGGGGTGCCTTCGGGGCTCAAGAGACGGGGGTCGATGCAAACGGGGGTCAGCCAGGGCACCGGATCCTGCAGGATCCTGCGAAGACCCCCTCTGGCTGACCCGGGTTAGCGAGCCGCTCGTGGCCGCGAGGCGGCCGCGCATATTGGCTGACCCGGGTTTGCGAAGACCTGCGTTACAGTTTTTTTGTTTTCTCCTGCATTTCAGTTTTTTGGTTTCCTGCTGACCCGGGTCTGGAGTGACCCAGGTCAGAAGATCCCAGATGCCTCTGTTGCTGACGCTTCTCCTGCTCCTTCTCACCACTCTCCGTCTCTAACTCCTTCGCTGACCTTGCTTCCTCGTCTGCCTCCCTCCCCGGCTTCTCGACACCCTCGTCGAACTCTTATCCCCCCCTGCCAGGAGGAGGAGGAGGAGGAGGAAGAGGAGGAGGAGGAGGAGGAGCAGGAGGAGGAGGAGGAGGAGGCGGAGGAGGAGCAGGAGCAGGAGCAGCCGCAGGAGCAGGACCTCCGATACCGATATCTTGATTTGGCCCCTTTTTCTAGGCCAGCTCTTGATCCTGAATCCTGTTTTGTCTGAGCTGGTGCCCGGAGCGGGCCTCCGTTTGCCGAAGCAGAGGAGAGGTCGCCAAGCTTGAAACAGTCACGGCGTCCGAGGTCGGGGCTCCTCCTTCTCCTCCTCCTCCTCCTCCTCCTCCTCCTCCTCCTCCGCCTCCGCCTCCTTCTCCTCCTTCCCCTCCTCATCCTATCCGCAGCCATTTTGGCTTCAGGCGCTCATCTTCCCCCCTCCCCCTCATCCATCGCAGCCATTTTGGGGTCGGGCTGGGCCCCCAGACCCCCGCAGTCTTGACCCGAATCAAGGCGGGGGTGTTTTTGTTCGCCGTCTTCCATGTCCGGAGGCTGCTTCTGGGCTCTGGGGATTGCGCATTTCAGGAGGGGAAACACACACACAGACACAATTAATCGTCGACCCCCAGAAAATATGGGAAAATATTGGAAGTGGGGGGGAAGACAGAAACCTAGAAAATATAGGAAAATATGGGGAATCCTGTTATTTGTGTATGTATTTATTTGTGTGTCCCACGGCCCCTTCAGCATTGACAAAATCAAGACGTCGGAGGTCTGGGATCGGCGCCCCTCTCTGCCCGACTATGGAGCCGGCCTCCCCAGTGTACACGCCTGCGCTGCTGCAGGCAGAGCCCCCCCGACAAGAAGAAGCCCACGTTGGCGCAGAGGTTCGGACGTCCGCGGGACGCTTCTCCGCTGGCGCGAACCCCCTCGGCGGCCCTGTCCGTAGCGCGATCGGAGAGAGGCTGCAGGGAGGGGAGGGGGGGCTGGCGCCAGCGACGAGCCGTCCGCGGAGGCCCGAAATGTGCATCGAGCAACATCAAATGAAGGCCCGCTCTCGCCTCGTCAAGGGGTCATGACCGCGCCCACGCATGTGTGCGTATGATTGTTGCTTTTCCCTCGCAGGGGGAGCCGCCTCCATGGGCGCACCCCACGCCGTCGCCATCGCCCCTGGTCAGGCACCGCGGCGAGGGCTCGAAAATGGGCGTCGTGAGCTCAAATGATTTGGCTTCGAACGATCCCACGCATCAGTTCCAGCGCGTGTCCTTTTACCACCCACAGGCATTACGTTGACTGATTACGGCAATTGCCGTTTCGATGTTTGTTTTTACAGCTACTAATATTGGTACGAATTCTACGACGCTACGGGTATTGGTAGTCACGCTACAAGTTATTTTTCCACGATTGCGATAACTACTACTACTACTACTACTACTACTACCACTACTACTACTACTACTACTACTACTGCTACTGCTACTGCTACTGCTACTACTACTACTATTGCTCATATTGCTGCTGCGACTGCTACAACAACTACTACTATTACTACTACTACTACTACTACTACTACTACTACTAATTCGATCACTAGCATTACAAATACTACTACAACTACTATTACCACTACTACTGCAACTACTACTACTACTACTACTACTACTACCACAACTAATACTCCCACCCACTACTACAACAACTACTACTACTACTACCACTGCTACAACTACTGTTATGACAACAACTACTACTACAACTACAACTACGTCTGCTACTACTACTATACTCCTGGTACTGCTACAACTAGAGCTACTACTACACAGCTACTACTACCACTACTACGACTACTACGACTACTTGTACGACGACTACGACTACTACTACTACTAGTAGTACTACCTTTACACGTCACCGCTACTACTACTGCGACTACTACTAGTACTACGGCTACGACTGCCACTACCACCGCTACCACTACAACTGTTACTATTACTACGACTACGACTACGACTAATACAAGTTTCACTTCTACTACAACTAATTCGGCTTTACGACTACGACTATACTATTACCGTTACTGGTACTACATCTCTACTACCACGACCACTACTACTAGCACTACTAGTACAATCGCTAAACCTACTACTACGACTACGACTACGACTGCTACGACTATTTGTTTTATTCCTACTACTACTACCATTAATAATAGCACGGCTACTGCTACTACTACTACTACTACCACTACCGCTACGACTACTACTACTTCTGCTTGTACGACTATTGCTACTACTACAACTAATACTTGCACGACGAGCTAGTAATATCACTACTACCGCTACTACTATTACTACGACTATTACTACTACTACTAGTACTACTACTACTATTACTACTACTACTACTACTACTACTACTACTACTACTACTAATTCGATCACTATCATTACACGTACTACTACAACTACTATTTCCACTACTACTGCAACTACTACTACTACTACTACTACTACTACTACTAATTCGATCAATATCATTACAAGTA
Source organism: Prorocentrum cordatum (assembly GCA_963575745.1). Classification (NCBI taxonomy): domain Eukaryota; class Dinophyceae; order Prorocentrales; family Prorocentraceae; genus Prorocentrum; species Prorocentrum cordatum. The sequence goes on along the minus strand of CAUYUJ010013780.1, from coordinate 397,197 downwards.
CTACTACAACTACTATTACCACTACTACTGCAACTACTACCACTACTACTACTACTACTACTACTACTACTACTACTACTATTACTACTACCACAACTAATACTCCCACCCACTACTACAACTACTACTACTACTACTACTACTACTACTACCACTGCTACAACTACTGTTCTGACAACAACTACTACTACAACTACAACTACGTATGCTACTACTTCTACTACCCCTAGTACTACTACAACTAGAGCTACTACTACACAACTACTACTACCACTACGACGACGACGACGACTACTACTACTACCACTACTACGACTACTACGACTACTATTACGACGACAACGACTATCACTACTACTAGTATTACCACTACACTTCACCGCTACTACTACTGCGACTACTACTAGTACTACGGCTACGACTGTCGCTACCACCGCTACCACTACAACTGTTACTATTACTACGACTACGACTACGACTAATACAAGTTTCACTTCTACTACAACTAATTCGGCTTTACGGCTACGGCTATACTATTACCGTTATTGGTGCTACAGCTCTACTATCACGACTACTACTACTAGCACAACTAGTACAATCACTAAACCTACTACTACGACTACTACTACGACTGCTACGACTATTGTTTTATTCCCGCTACTACTACTACTACTACTACTACCATTAATAGTAGCACGGCTACTACTACTACTACTACCATTACCGCTACGACTTCTACTACTACTTCTGCTTGTACGACTACTGCTACTACTACAACTAATACTTGTACGACGAGCTAGTACTATCACTACTACCACTGCTACTACTACGACTATTACTACCACTACTACTAGCACTGCTACTACGAGTGCTAGTACAAACAGTAGTACCACGACTAACATTACTACTGCCACTACTATTAGTACGACTACTAGTACTACGACAACTTCTAGTATTAGTAGTAGTAGTAGTACTACTACTACTACTTCACATACCATTATTTGTTGCTAATACTGCTATACTACGACTACTACCGCTACTAGTTTATCTGCTACTACTACGACCACGACGGCGACTACTACTACTACGGCTACTACCACTACTAGTATTACTACGACTACTACTACTACTACTACTACTACTACTACTACCACTACCACAAGTATTCTGCCTATCGCCAGAGCCTCTTCTAATCCTACGGCTACCACGGCTTTTTTTCACTACTACTACCCTTGCTCCTACTACTACTACTACAACTACTACTACTACTACTAGAACTACTAGGGCTAATACTACTATTGCTGCTACTACTACTACTACTACTACTGTCACGACCACTCGTGTTACTACTACGACTACGTGAACGACTACGAGTACTACTATTACCACGACGATTACGGCGACTATTATCAGCATTGATTGCTAGTACTGCTACTATCATTTTTACCGCTACTACTACTACTACTACTACGACCATTCCTACTCATATTTCCCATTCTATTTATACGACTACTACTACTACTACTACTACCACTACTACTGGATTGCTGCTACTGACCTGCTACTACGGCTACGGCTATTTTCTACCATGGTTACTACTACTACCACCACCCTTACTATTACTCGTTCTACGAGTACGACTGTTATTACTAGCGCTCCTTCTACTCCAGCTACTACTACTAGCACTACTACTACTACGACTACTACTACTACTACTACTACTACTACTACTACTACTACTACTATTACTATTACTAGTACTACTACTACTACTACTACTACTACTACTATTGCTACTGCTACCACTACTACTACTACTACTACTGCTACTACCAGTAGTACTACGTCTACTACCACCATTACTGCGACTACTCCTACGACTTCGACTCCCACTTTTACTTCTACCACTATTATTACTACTACTACTACTTCTATTACGACTACTACTACTACTACTACTACTACTACTACTACTACTGTTGCTACTACTACTACTACTATTACTACTACTACTACTACAACTACTACTACTACTACTACTAGCACGACTACTATTACTATTACTACTACTACTACGATTGTTACTACTACTATGACCACTATTACTAATACTGCTACTACTACTACTATTACTATTACTACTTCTACTTTACTACTACTACTACTACTACTACTACTACCACTACTACCACTAGTACTACTACTACTACTACTACTACTACTAACTACTACTACTACGACGACGACGACGACGACGACGACGACGACGACGACGACGACGACGACGACGACGACGACGACGACTACGACTACTACTACTACCATTACTACTACTACTAATACTACTACTACTACTACTACTACTACTACTACTACTACTACTACTACTACTACTACTACTACTACTACTACTACTACTACTACTACTACTACTACTACTACTACTACTACTACTACTACTACCACTACTTCTACTATTATTACTGCGGGTGTCGCTTCCAGTACTTTTTCCAAATAGAGTTTGCACTTAGGGGCTCTAACTTCTTGTCGAAAGTTCTGGGTCTGGCTGCCAGTCTAAGTGTTTTGTTGTCGCCGTCGCCGCACTGTCGCCGCTTCGTCGCCGCACGTCGTCAAGGCCTGGCTGGCGGTCTGGCGCGCTTCTTGTCGCCGCCGCTAGTCGTCGCCGCCCTTCGTCGCCGCTGCTTCTGGGCCTGGTTGGTGGTCGCCGCGCTTGTTGTCGCCGTCACCGCCGTCCGTCGCTGCTGCTTCTGCGAGTTGCTGTCGGTCGCCGCGCCCGTTGTCGCGGTCGCCGGCCGTCCCCGCTGCTGCACAGATTCTCATTTCTAAAAAGAAATAGACTCTACCCCCCCCCCCCGACTTATCGCATCCCCTTGGGATAGTATATTTTCATGTATATTCTGCACACTCGTCCATCCTAAATATGAAGTCACACTATCCCAGCTAGGCCGGGTTCCCCCCCTGAGGTTCCCTGGTAAAAATTCACTATGCGGTGACATTTTTTGTTCTAACATAGCACTTTTTCGCGAATCCCTTGAAAAACATGTGACGAAGTGCGTACGCGCGCGTCGTCGCGCGCGCATGCCAAAATCATTCAAAAACCTTCGGTGCCGGAAGGATTTCGCAATCGAGTTTCCCAAAAACATACAAAAACACAGGGTTTCGCAACACTGATTTGCTAAAAAACTTCCGCGCGAGCTCTTGCGAAATCTTAAGAAAACGATGGGTTTTTCAAGATTTTTGCAACATCCTATTAAACGGGCTTCGCGCGCGTGCATGTCGAAATCTGTCGGACGCCCTTGCGCGTGTGCCGTCGCGAGAATCCTTTGCAACAAATGAGACGAAGTGCAGACGCGCGCGTCGTCGCGCGCGCGTATGCCGAAAACCTTCAACACCCATCGGTTTCGGAAGGATTTCAAAATCGTGTGTCCAAAAAAACATACAAAAACCCAAGGTTTCGCAACACGCATTTTCAACAAAAGCGTGCGCGCGCGCTCTTGCGTCGTCGTCGTCGTCGTCGTCGCCGTCCTCCCTCCTCCCGCGTCGTCGTCGTCGTCGTCGCCTACGTCGTCCTCTGTCTTTCCTCGTGTTCGTCGTCGTCGTCCTCTTTGGCGTCGTGGTCGTTTCCGTCGTCGTTGTCGCCGTGGTCGTCCTTCCTCCTCCACCCACGTCGTCGTCGTCGTCCGTCGTCGGCGTCTCGTCGTCGTCCCTCCTATTTCGTCGCCGTCGTCGTCGTCGTCGTTGTCGTCGTCGTCTTCCCTCCTCCCTCGTCGTTGTCGTCGTCGGCGTCGCCGTCCTTCCTCCTTCGTCGTCGTTCGCGTCGTCGCCGTCCTCCCTCCTCCCTCGTCGTTGTCGTCGTTGTCGTCGTTGTCGCCGTCGTCGTCCTTCCTCCTCCCTCGTCGTCGCCTTCGTTGGCGTCGTCGTCGTCGTCTTCGTCGTCGTCGGCGTCGGCGTCGTTGTCGTCGTCGGAGACGTCGTCGGTGTCGTCGTCGTCGTTGTCGTCGGTGTCGTCGTAGTCGGTCTTAACAGGGTTTGCAAACCAAGTTGCGGGTGGGTGGGTGGGATGTTTGTGCGAGCAGTGGAGATGACGACTTCAAGCTCAGCAGAGTGGGTTACAACACCTAGATCGCACCAGATTGATTGCACCACTGAGATTGCACTGCGTAGATAGCACTGCATAGATGCTCGTTTCTGGAAAGGAGATAGATTCTACCACCCTCCCCCCCGGGGTTAAAGACTAACTTTTTCGTTTTGCAATTTACCTATAATTCTGCCCCATCGTCCGCCCGATCTGTGAATCCAGACCCCAGCCAAGCTGGTACCGCCCCACCCACCATCCTCTGCAAGAGTCTGATGCGCGCCTCCCCTTTATCAGATTTCACAGGTTCTCCAGAATCCCTTACAACAAATGGGACGAAGTGCAAGCGCGCGCGTCGTCGCGCGCGCATGGTTTCGCAACGCGGGTGTTCAAACAGAAACTATCGGTGTTTCAACATTTTCATCACATGTTACCAAACGGGCTTTGCGCGCGCGTGCCGACATCGTTCGAACGCCCTTTGCGCGCGTGCTGGGGTGGCACGATTCGTGTCAAATAAGACCATGCGGGCCGCTCTCGCGCGTCTGCCGCGCGCGCGCGTTTCGAATTCGTTCGAAAACCTTCATCATCGACGAGAAGACGCCGTCATCGTCGTCGGCGTGATCAGCATCGGCGCCGTCACTGGCTTCCGTGTCGTCGCTGTCAGCATCGCCACCAGCATCGCTACTATCATCTTAGTGTCCACCGTCGTCGACGTTGCCGTGATATCGCGCCCGCCCAAGTCGCCGAGTCGCACTGATGTGCCTTCTGGGATGTGCCCAGCGGTCAGCGCCATTGCCTTCGCGTCGGTCGCGCCAAGCTATCTGGCCGTTGCGCGCGCAAGCAGCCGCGGGCTAGCGCGGCCGCTGAGATGCACCAGTCAACACCCAGCATTCAGCGCAATCGCTCCCGCATGGGTTTTGAAAGCCAAGTTGCGGGTGGGTCGGTGGGATGACTGCGCGAGCAGCGGAGTGGACAACTTCAGGTTGAGCATTGGTGAGTTCTCGTTCCTTGAAAAAAAAACTTCGGTTCTACCCCCCTGACTTAAACATCACCCTTTGCGTATTGCAATGTACATATGGTCCTGCCCCATCGTCCATCCGAAATATGAACTTCACCATCCCAGGGTGGCCGGAATCGCCCCCCCCGCCATCTGCAAAAAACTATTGCACGCGCGTGCTCGTTAATCACAAATCACAAGTTTTCAGAACCCCTTGCAAAAAGTATGACGAAGTGCATTCTCGACGCTAAGATGCGCCCCCTGAATTTAGTTCATTTTGTTCTGTGCATGTGCAGCTGCGAGCTTTCGCAAATTATTTGGCTCTGTGCCCCAGTCAGCCCGATTGACCCGCCCTGTGGACTCTTCCTTGCGGGCCGCATATCAAAAAATATATGACGAAGTGCACACGCGCGCGTTGTTGTGCGCGCATGCCGAAATCATTCACAAACCCTTCGGTTTCGGATGGATGTCAACATCGAGTTCCCAACACACACATACCAAATCACCAGGTTTTCGCAACACTGCCTTTCTAAAACAACTTACGCGCGCGCTCTTGCGAATTCTGAGGCAAACCATAGGTTCTTCAATATTTTCAAACATACTACCAAACGGGCTTCGCTCGTGCGCATATCGAAATCGTTCGAACGCCCTTGCGCGCGTGCCGTCGCGAGAAACCCCTGCAAAAAACGGACGAAGTGCACGCGCGCGCGTCGTCGCGCGCGCATGCCAAAATTCTTTAGGAAACCCGCGGTTTCGGAAGGATTTCAAAATGGAATGCCCCAAGAAAATAAAAATAACACCGGGTTTCGTAACACGGATTTTCAACAAAAACGTGGGCGCGCGCTCTTGCGTCGTCGTCGTCGTCGTTGTCGCCGTCCTCCTTCCTCCCTCGCCGTCGTCGTCGTCGCCGTCGTCGTCCTCTTTGGCGTCGTCGTCGTTTCCGTCGTCGTTGTCGCCGTGGTCATCCTTCCACCTCCCTCGTCGTCGTCGTCATCGTCGTCGGCGTCTCGTCATCGTCCCTCCTATTTCGGCGCCGTCGTCGTCGTCGTCGTCGTCGTCGTCGTCGTCGTCGTCGTCTTCCCTCCTCCTCCGTCGTTGTCGTCGTCGGCGTCGCCGTCCTCCCTCCTTCTTTGTCGTTCGCGTCGTCGCCGTCTTCCCTCCTCCCTCGTCGTTGTCGTCGTTGGCGCCGTCGTTGTCCTCCGTTTTTCCTCGTCGTCGGTGTTCTTCGTTGGCGACGTCGTCGTCGTCGTTGGCGTCGGCTTCCTCGTCGTCGTCGTCGACGCCGGCCTCGTCGTCGTCGCCGCCGTCGTCGTCGTCGTCGTCGTCGGCGTCGTCGACGTCGTCGTCGTCGTCGGCCTCGTCGTCGTCGTCGTCGTCGTCATCGTCGTCGGCGTCGGCGCCGTCGTCGTCGTTGTCGGGGGCCGTCGTCGTCGTCGTCGTCGTCGTCGTCGTCGTCGTCGTCGTCATCGTCTTTGTCGTCGTCGTCGAAGTCGTCGGACACGTTGTCGGTGTCGTCGTAGTCGTCGTCGGCGTCGTCGTCGTCGTCGACGTCGCTGTCGTCGTCGGCGTCGGTGTCGTTGCCAAGTGCCATGTGGTACCTACCGTCACGGTCTTCGGAGGTGTCGCAACCCAAGTTGCGGGTGGGTGGGTGGGATGTTTGCAAGAGCATGGGGTGTGCCAGATCATGGGTTAAAGTCGATTGCGCCACTTGGATGGCTCCACATGGATTCTTCTTTCTAAACAGGAAACAGGTTTTACCACCCTCCCCTCCCCGGGGTTAAAGATTCACCTTACCGTATTGCAATGTATGTATGCTTTTGCCCATCGTCCATCTTAAATATGAGTTTACTCCATCACAGGGCGGCCGGTATCGCCCCCCCCTGCCATCCTCTGCAAAAAATTCTATGCGCGCGCACGCGTTTATTGTCAATCACAAGTTTGAAGGTATTTGCAAAACATGGGGCGAAGTGCGCAAGCGCGCGTCGTCGCGCGCGCATGCCGAAATCCTTCGAAAACCATCGGTTTCGGAATACTTTCAACATCGAGTGTCCAAATTATTCACTGCGTGGAGCTCCCCATATGTGCATCTACTCGCATGGACCTGTCCGCCGTGAATGTCTAGGCGCAAGAGCTTTCGAATATTAACGGGCTTCAGCTGTGACGGTCTGGACATCAATCTAACTGCGAATGAATTGGAGTGTGAATGAGCCTCAGTAGTACGAGCGCGTCTCTGTGCATGAGCCTGGGGCCTCCTGGGGCCTCCTGAAACCTACTGGGGCTTCCTGGGGTCTCCAGGAGCCTCTTGGGACCTCCTGGGACCTCCTAGGAAGGTTTCGTGCCCCAGGGGAGGCGCAATCTATAGCAACAGACGTACATAAAACATTGCGGATTAGAGCCACAGGAGAAGGGCAATCTATAGGAACACGCGTAAAACACCAAGGACTCGTGCCCCAGGAGAGGCCCAATACATAGGAACATGAGTAAAACATTTAGGATTGTGTACACAGGAGAAGGACCATCTATAGAAACATACGTAGAACATCAAAGAATCGTGCTCCAGGTGAGGCCCAATCGATAGGAGCATACGTAAAACACATGGGATTGGAGCCACTCCTGTTGCCTTCTGAGGCCTCCTGCTCCTGGGGCCTCTCGGGGCCTCCTGTTGCCTTCCGAGGCCTCCTGGCGCTTCCTGTTGTCTCCTGGGGTCTCCTGTGGTTTCCTGAGGCCTTCTGGAGCTTCCTGGGGCCTCCTGGAGCCTCTTGGGACATCCTGTGGCCTCTTGAGTCTTTCTGTGGCCTCCTGATGCCTCCTGGGACCTCATGTGGTCTCCTGGAGCCTCCTGGAGCCTGTTGGAGCCTCCTGTGGCATCCTGAGAAGAATCTGCGCCCACGAGCCTGGCCACCAAAACTAGCAAACCGATCGAGACATCCTCAAAATCTGGCCCACCTGGGGGGTGAAAATGAGCGCCTCGCTCGAGACATCCTCCAAATCTGCTCCGAAAGCGAAGGATGTTGGGCACAGAAACAGGCAAACCGCCTGAGACATCCCCACAAAATGGCCGCGAACGAGCCCGTGCAACCACCCCTGGCGGCTCCCCTTAGGGGTGCTGAAATGAGCGCCTCGCTCGAGACATCCTCCAAATCTGCTCCGAAAGCGAAGGATGTTGGGCACAGAAACAGGCAAACCGCCTGAGACATCCCCACAAAATGGCCGCGAACGAGCCCGTGCAACCACCCCTGGCGGCTCCCCTTAGGGGTGCTGAAATGAGCGCCTCGCTCGAGACATCCTCCAAATCTGCTCCGAAAGCGAAGGATGTTGGGCACAGAAACAGGCAAACCGCCTGAGACATCCCCACAAAATGGCCGCGAACGAGCCCGTGCAACCACCCCTGGCGGCTCCCCTTAGGGGTGCTGAAATGAGCGCCTCGCTCGAGACATCCTCCAAATCTGCTCCGAAAGCGAAGGATGTTGGGCACAGAAACAGGCAAACCGCCTGAGACATCCCCACAAAATGGCCGCGAACGAGCCCGTGCAACCACCCCTGGCGGCTCCCCTTAGGGGTGCTGAGTATGAGTAAGTCTGTGTATGAGTAAGTCTGTGTATGTGTACGTCTGGGTATGACTAATACTGTGTATGAGTAAGTCTGTGTATGAGTAAGTCTGTATATGAGTATGTCTGAGTGTGAGTAAGTCTGAGTATGAGTAGGTCTGAGTATGAGTAAGTCTGAGTATGAGTAAGTCTGTGTTTGAGCAAGTCTGAGTATGTCCGACAGGAGGGGAGGAGAAAAGAGGAGGAGGAAGGAGAAGGAGTAGGAGGCGTCCAAGTAATAACAATAACCCCGTCTTAGGATATGGGGAACAACATATAAAAACGTATGGTTTCGCAACACGGGTTTTCAAACAGAGCGTGCGCGCACGGTCTTGCGAATTCTTATGGGAACTATAGGTTTTTTTCAAGATGTTCCAAAAACCCTGCCAAACGGGCTTCGCGCGCCCGCGTGCCGAAATCGTTCGAAAGCCTTTGCGCGCGTGCCGTCGCGAGAATCCCTTGCAAAAAACCGGACGAAATGCACGCGCGGGCGTCGTCCCGCGCGGTGCCGACATTTTTTCAAAACCTTTCGGTTTCGGAAGGCATTGAAAATCGAGTGCTCAATAAACCTATAGAAGCAAAAGGTTTCGCAACACGGGCTTTCAACAAAAAAGTGTGCGCGCGCTCTTGCGAATTCTTAAGAAAACCATAGGTGTTTCAAGACTTCCAAAACATGCTACCAAACGGGCTTCGTGCGCGCGCGTGTCGAAATCGTTCGAACGCCCTTGCGCGCGCGCTGGGGTGGCACGATCCGTGACAACTCATGCCATGCGAGTCACGCTCGCGCGTCTGCCGCGCGCGCATATCGAATTCCCTTTGAAACCGTCACACCAACCCATCTCGGCTCAGACCAGCTTTGGCTCTGGCGCGCTAGCTGCCTGCGCCGGAATGGCCCGAGGCTGCGCCACAAGCGTACTGGCTTGAGCGTTGGTGGCGGACTACTTCTAAGCAGTTCTCCGTCGGTGAACGTCGGGGTGGGCGGCGCGGTCAGCGCACCGTTCCGCGTCTGGGCTCCTTGCGGCGACTTCGCGTGGCTGAGCCTGGCCCAGGCCCGTTTGGGCAAGTAAGGTTTCATTTTTTCGTTCATCATTGCAGTTCTGGATATGTGTTTTAATTTGTTTTATCTTGCAAGTGCGAGATGGCTTGCACTCATCGTCTTCATTTCCGCTGGGTGGGTATTTATAGTGCGCTGCCGTATGGCGCGTAGGTTGAGCGACGCCTGTATCCGCGGATGCTTATCGGCACTGTTGTCTGTCTGTATGCGCTGGGCGGGTCGCGGGGCTTCGGCGTCTTTCTTGCTGCGGCCTGGCCGTTCGTCATCTTTGTGCTGGCCCAGCGTTGGCGCGCGGCGTCGTGCAGGCCACTGTGCTTTCATCGTTCATGCGTTATGCTCGAGGCGGGCCTCGCTATACTTTCACTCGCGCGCGGCTTTGACGAGGACGCGGTGCAGTATTTAGGCCTTGAGTTCTCCTGGGTTTCCCCGAGGTCTTGGCGGTGCTCATGCTGGCCACTCCCGCGTAGCATTTATTAAATCGTCGATGGCAATGAAACACATTCTGCCCCATCGCCCATGTTAAATAGGAACTTACACCATCCCAACTGACCCTGTCGGCATCGCCCCCCCCCCCCCCCCCTCCTCCTTCGCGCAAAAAACACGCGCGCGCATTCCTTTATCAAAAGTGATCCAGAAGCCATTGCAACAATGAAGGCGGAGCGCGCGCGCGTCGTCGCGCGCGCGCGCCGGCACCCTTCCAACACTTTTTGGTTTCGCAAGCGTTTCAAAGGCGAGCGTCAAATAAACGCGCAGGAGCACATGTTTTCGCGACGCGGATTTTTAACAAATGCTTGTTTGCGCGCCCTTGAAATTTTAAAGCAAACCATTGTTCTTAATATCGTTTTCAGAAAATGCCACCACATGGGCTTCACGCGCGCGCATGTCGAAATCGCTCGAAAGCCACGGCGCGCGAACCGTCGCGAGAATCTTTTGCAGAAGATGCGACGGAGTGCGCGCTCGCGCGTCGTCGCGCGCGCATGCGGGAATATGTCGCAAAATTTTCAGGCTTCGTAAGGGTGGCAAAATTGAGCGTCCGAGAAGCATGCAAACAAATGGTTTCGCAACAACAGTTGTCGAAACAGCGCGCGCCCGCTCTCGCGCGAGTGCTTAAGAAAACCATGTTTTTTTTCTCGAGCGTTCATTTGAATATGCTAGAGGGCGTTCTGGCGCTGCGTGCCGAAATCACTCGCGCGCCCTTGCGCGCGCGCTGGGGGGGGGGGGGCGCGATCCGCGTCGAAGAGGGCCGCGCGGGCCACTCTCGCGCGTCGGCCGCGCGGGTACGTCGAACTCTCTACCAAAACCTTCATGACCGACGCTGGGACGCCGTCATCATCGTCGGCGCGATCAGCACTGGCGCCCGCACTGGCCGCGCCGTCGTCGTTGTAAGCATTGTCGCCAGCATCGCTAGTATCATCGTGGTGTCTACCGTTGTTGACGCTTCAGGATGACGCGCCCGCCCACGTTGCCGACTCGCACTGAAGTGCCCGCGGGGATGTGCCCAGCGGCCAGCGCATGTCGAAATCGTTTGAACGCCCTTGCGCGCGTGCCGTGGCGAGAACCTTTTCTGCGACAAATGCGACGAAGTGCTTGCGCGCGCGTCGTCGCGCGCGCGTGCCGAAATCAGTCAAAGACCTTCGGTTGCGAAGTGGGTTCAAAATCGAGTGCCCGCATGGTTTTGCAACGTCAGTTTGCCAAAAACGCGCGCTTGCGCTCTAGCGAATTCTCTGGGTGGTCATTTTTTCTTTAAGAAATTGTTTTAACCATGGAATTCTGCCAAGCAGGCCTCTGGCGCCGCATGTCGAAATCGTTCGCGCGCCCTTGCGCGCGTGCTGGGGAGGCGCGATCCGTGTCAAATACTACGACTCGGGCCACTCGCGCGTCTGCCGCGCGCGCCGAACTCTTTCCCAAACCTTCATCGCCGACGCGAGGGCGCCGTCATCGTCGCCGGCGCGATCAGCATCTGCGCCCGCAGTGGCCGCGCCGTCGTCGTCGTCGACTTCGCCACCGGCGTCGCTACTATCATCGTCGCGTCTACCGTTGTCGACGATGCCATGGCGCCGCGCCCGCCAATGGCGCCGATTCGCATTGGAGTGCCCGCTGCGACGCGCCTGGCGGTCAGCGCCACCGCGGCCGCGTCGGTCGCGCCAAGCGAGGCGGCCGCTGCGCGCGCTTGGGTTGGCGGGGTCAGCATCGTCACCAGCGCCGATGCTATCATCATCGCGTCAACCGTTGTCGACGTTGCCATGATGCCGCGCTTGCCCAAGTCGCCGACTCGCACTGAAGTGCCCGCTGGCGCGTGCCCAGTGGTCAGCGCCGCCGCGGCCGCGTCGGTCGCGCCAAGCGAGCTGGCCGCGGCGCGCGCAAGCGGGCTGGCGCGGCCGCAGAGACGCACCACCCAATGCAGAACACTCATCGCAATCGCTGCCGCATGGTTTGGCAATCCAAGTTGCGGGTGGGCGGGTGGGATGTTCGCGCGAGCACTGGAGGTGGCTGGGCGCGGTGCAGGGGGGGTTCTTTTCTACGCCCCCCGATTATCCGCGCCTTTTCTCGTATTGCAATGTACAAATGATTCTGCTCCATCGTCCATCCTGAGTACGAATCAGACCATCCCAGCCGGGCCGCCATCACCCCCCGCCGTCTTCTGCAAGGAAAGCCGTATGCGCGCTATTGTTTATCAGCAGTTATCAGATTTCAAGAGTCCCGTGCACCAATTGAGACGAAGTGCACAGGCGCGCTGTCGCGCGCGCGCCGCAATCCTTCAAAACCCTCGGTGTCGTAATGATTTCAATATCGAGTGTCCCAAAACATATATAATATTATGTTCCGCAGCATTGGTTTGGTTGGTTGTGGAAACAAATGTGCGCGCTTTCGCGAATTCTTTAGAAAACCGTAGTTTTTACCTAACAGCGAAGACTGATAGGTTTCTAGTGGTTTTAAAAAAGAGCAGCAGATGACTCCACAGGGGGGTCTGGGCGGGTGCCGGACAGGGTGCCGCAGAAGTCGTTTTAAGCCAATAGTCACACACTTCGTGCTCTTCGACCTCCCAGAACTCCATTCCCGGGCCACATTCTGAATGCCCGGAGCCAACTGTAGGCCACTTCGTGCTCTTCGACTTCCCAGAACTCCATTCCCGGGCCACATTTTGAATGCCCGGAGCCAACTGTAGGCCACTTCGTGGTCTTCGAGTCCCCAGAACTCCATTCCCGGGCCACATTTTGAATGCCCGGAGCCAACTGTAGGCCACTTCGTGCTCTTCGAGTTCCCAGAACTCCATTCCCGGGCCACATTTTGAATGCCCGGAGCCAACTGTAGGCCACTTCGTGGTTCCCAGGGCTTTTGAATGCCCGTAGCCAACTGAGGCTGAGGCAGGCTGCTGCTGAGGCAGGCTGAGGCTGAGGCTGAGGCAGGCTGAGGCTGAGGCAGGCTGAGGCTGAGGCTGAGGTTGAGGCTGAGGCTGAGGCTGAGGCAGGCAGGCTGAGGCAGACGCTGAGGCAGGCAGATGCTGAGGCAGGCTGAGGCTGAGGCTGAGGCTGATGCAGGCTGAGGCTGAGGCTGAGGAAAAGGTTGAGGCTGAGGCTAAGGTCGAGGCTGAAGCTGAGGCTGAGGCTGAGGCTGGCAGGCTGAGGCTGAGGCTGAAGCTGCTGAAGCAGACTGCTGAGGCTGAGGCTGAGAGGCAGGCTGAGGCTGAGGCTGAGGCAGGCTGAGGCTGAGGCTGAGGCAGGCTGAGGCTGAGGCTGAGGCTGAGGCTGAGGCAGGCTGAGGCAGGCTGTGGCTGAGGCAGGCTGAGGCTGAGGCCTGAGGCTGAAGGCAGACTGAGGCTGAGGCTGAAGCAGGCTGAGGCTGAGGCAGAGGCTGAGGCAGGCTGAGGCTGAGGCAGGCTGATGCTGAGGCAGGCTGAGGCTGAGGCTGAGGCTGCAGGCTGAGCCTGAGGCAGGCTGAGGCTGAGGCTGAGGCTGAGGAGGCTGTGAGGCTGTGGGCTGAGCTGCTGAGGCTGAGGCTGAGGCTGAGGCTGAGACGCTGAGGCAGGCTGAGGCTGAGGCAGGCTGAGGCTGAGGCTGAGGCTGATGCAGGCTGAGGCTGAGGCTGGCTGAGGCTGAGGCCGAGGCTGAAGGCAGACTGAGGCTGAGGCTGAAGCAGGCTGAGGCTGAGGCCGAGGCAGGCTGATGCTGAGGCTGAGGCAGGCTGATGCTGAGGAAAAGGTTGAGGCTGAGGCTGAGGCAGGCTGAGGCTGAGGCTGAGGCAGGCTGAGGCTGAGGCTGAGGCTGAGGCTGATGCTGAGGCTGAGGCTGAGGCTGAGGCTGAGGCTGAGGCTGAGGCTGATGCAGGCTGAGGCTGAGGCAGGCTGAGGCTGAGGCCGAGGCTGAAGGCAGACTGAGGCTGAGGCTGAAGCAGGCTGAGGCTGAGGCTGAGGCAGGCTGAGGCTGAGGCTGAGGCTGAGAGGCAGGCTGAGGCTGAGGCTGTGACTGTGACTGCCGTTGCCACTGCGACTGTCATCGCGAATGCGACTGCGACTGCGAGAACAGGAGAATTCTACAACTGGATTCTCATCTGGATTTTAAGGGGAATGTTTCCATATATGCTTCTACACATCGCTGTTAGGTTGCTTTGCCGGGATAATTATTACCTAACAGCTTGTTCTGATAGATTTCTAGTGGGGTCAAAAGAGAGCAGCAGATGACTCCACAGGGGGGTCTGGGCGGGTGCCGGACAGGGTGCCGCAGAAGTAGTTTTTCGCAAACAGTCACACATTTCGTGCTCTTCGACCTCCCAGAACTCCATTCCCGGGCCACATTCTGAATGCCCGGAGCCGACTGTAGGCCACTTCGTGGTCTTCGACTTCCCAGAACTCCATTCCCGGGCCACATTTTGAATGCCCGGAGCCAACTGTAGGCCACTTCGTGGTCTTCGAGTCCCCAGAACTCCATTCCCGGGCCACATTTTGAATGCCCGGAGCCAACTGTAGGCCACTTCGTGCTCTTCGAGAACTCCATTCCCGGGCCAACTCCTGTAGGCCACTTCGTGGTCTTCGAGTTCCCAGAACTCCATTCCTGGGCATGATTTTGAATGCCCGGAGCCAACTGTAGGCCACTTCGTGTTCTTCGAGTTCCCAGAACTCCATTCCCGGGCCACATTTTGAATGCTGAGGCAGGCTGAGGCTGAGGCTGAGGCAGGCTGAGGCTGAGGCAGGCTGAGGCTGAGGCTGAGGCTGATGCAGGCTGAGGCTGAGGCTGAGGCTGAGGCCGAGGCTGAAGGCAGACTGAGGCTGAGGCTGAAGCAGGCTGAGGCTGAGGCTGAGGCAGGCTGAGGCTGAGGCTGAGGCAGGCTGAGGCTGAGGCTGTGACTGTGACTGCCGTTGCCACTGCGACTGTCATCGCGAATGCGACTACGACTGCGAGAACAGCACAATTCTACAACTGGATTCTCATCTGAATCTTAAGGGGAATGCTTCCAGATATGCTCCTACACATCGCTGTTAGGTTGCTTTGCCGGGATAATATAAAAAAGAAAAGAGATAGCAGCCAAACGGGCTTCGCGCGCGCGTCGATATCGTTTGAACGCCCTTGCGCGCGTGCCGTCGCGAGAATCCTTCGCAAATAAATGACGAAGTGCACGCGCGCGAGTCGTCGCCCGAGCATGCTGGAATCCGTCAAAAACTAGCGGTTTCGCTCCGATGGCAAATCCGAGTGTCAAACAACACAAAAAAACACACGCGGCTCCGCAATATCATTTTTTCTAAAGCGCGCGCTCGCGCTCTTGCGGATTCTGGAGAATAATACAATTTGTTACCTAACAGCTTTTGCTGATAGGTTTCTAGTGGTCTCAAAAGAGAGCAGCAGATGACTCCACAGGGGGGTCGGGGCGGGACCCGGGGCGGGACCCGGCGCGGTTGCCGCCGCACTCGTTTTTCGCAAACAGTCACACACTTCGTGCTCTTCGAGTTCCCAGAACTCCATTCCCGGGCCACATTTTGGATGCCCGGAGCCAACTGTAGGCCACTTCGTGCTCTTCGATTCCCAGAACTCCATTCCCGGGCCACATTTTGGATGCCCGGAGCCAACTGTAGGCCACTTCGTGCTCTTCAAGTTCCCAGAACTCCATTCCTGGGCATGATTTTGAATGCCCGGAGCCAACTGTAGGCCACTTCGTGTTCTTCTAGTTCCCAGAACTCCATTCCTGGGCCACATTTTGAATGCTGAGGCAGGCTGATGCTGCGGCCGAGGCAGGCTGAGGCTGAGGCAGGCTGAGGCTGAGGCCGAGGCTGAAGGCAGACTGAGGCTGAGGCTGAAGCAGACTGAGGCTGAGGCTGAGGCAGGCTGAGGCTGAGGCTGAGCAGGCTGATGCTGAGGCAGGCTGAGGCTGAGGCTGAGGCTGATGCAGGCTGAGGCTGAGGCAGGCTGAGGCTGAGGCCGAGGCTGAAGGCAGACTGAGGCTGAGGCTGAAGCAGGCTGAGGCTGAGGCTGAGGCAGGCTGAGGCTGAGGCAGGCTGAGGCTGAGGCTGAGGCAGGCTGAGGCTGGGGCTGTGACTGCGACTGCCGTTGCCGCTGCGACTGTCATCGCGAATGCGACTACGACTGCGAGAACAGCAGAATTCTACAACTGGATTTTCATCTGAATCTTAAGGGGAATGCTTTCAGATATGCTTCTACACATCGCTGTTAGGTTGCTTTGCCGGGATAATTGTTTTCATCATTGTCATGGAATTCTGCCAAACGGGCCTCTGGCGCCGCATGCCGAAATCATTCGCGCGCCCTTGCCGGCGTGCTGGCGGGGGCACGATCCGTGTCAAATACTACCACGCGGGCCATTCTCGCGCGTCGTCCGCGCGCGCGCCGAGCTCGTTCCAAAACCTTCATCGCCGACTCGAGGACGCCGTCGTCGTTGCCGGCGCGATCAGCATCCGCGCTCGCGCTGGCCTCGCCGTCGTCGTTGCCAACATCGTCACCAACATCGTTACTAACTATCATCATCGCGCCAACCGTTGCCGACGTTGCCATGATACCGCGCCCGCCCAAGTCGCCGACACGCGTTGAAATGCCCGCTGGGAAATGCCCGGCGGTCAGTGCCATCGCGGCCGCGTCGGTCGCGCCAAGCTACGTGGCCGCTGTGCGTGCGTCCATGCGCGGGTTAGCGCAGCCGCAGAGATACACAAGCCAACGCAGAGCACTCATCGCAATCGTTGCCGTAGTGGTTTATATACTGACCAAGTTGCGTTTGGGTGGGTGGGGCGTTTGCAACAACATGGGATCATCCAACTCGTTTGTTAAAGTCATTTGCACCGCATGTGTTGAATGTCGCAGTAGGCTAAAGTACACCGCTTAGGGTCACGCTGGCAAATTGGCTGTTCTTTCGCATGTGGTTGCCGCGACGACGACAACTCTTACGATTCTGTTTACGACGAGCATTATTCCGAACCCCGTTATTGCATGATCTGTGTACGTGGCCAGGGCTTGATGTTTGTGAGCATTATTGTTGTATGTGGCAAGTGTATGTTACTGGCGATTGTTTGGGATGCGTGCCATTGGTGTATGATGGCGGTAACGCTTGATTTTATGCTGTTGGACGAGGTGACGCCACGACTTTTGCGATGCCTGTGTTGATGTATGTCATGTGGTTGTGACCGTGTTATTGATGTTTGTCATGGATGTGTCTTGTCTGCTTGTGTTGCGTACGTTTCGTGATTTGTGCGATTGGTGTGGCAAGTCCACCGAACGACGTCAAAGTTCGTATGTTTGTGATGTCTGTGTTCTCGATCCACGTATGTCCTGTGGGTTATGATGCCATGTTTTGAACAATATTAATGGTGAGTGTCGTCCAGGTGTATTATTGCTGTGTGTTGTTGGTGTATGTGTTTGCGGACTGTTATTGCTGCGTGTTCTGAGCGTGCCTCATTGGTGCCTGCTCCCGGTATGGCATACAACATTTGGTCGCCAATCATTGTTGTCATATCGATGTATGTCCTCGGTGTATGTTATGCCCGTACGTTATTGACAGGAGCGCTGCTTTTACGGTGTGGTGTTGGCGCTTGTCTTTCATCTGCCATGTTTGTACGTGCTCTCCATGTCTGGTCTGCATCCCTGACATGTCTAGACATCTACATCCTGACGGCCGCGGTGTGCAGGGCCAGAAACCACCCGGGATACTTTGAAACCGTCGGCCGTGGTGTGTGTGGAGCTGGCCCGGCGGCAGTCGCATGGACCATTCGGGGTACTTTGAGTCCGGCGGCCCTGGTAGTTGGGGCTGGCGAGGCGGAAGTCTCAGGGACCACTCGAGATGCTTCGGGCCTGGCGGCCATGGTATTTGGGGCTTGTTAGGTGGGAGTCTCAGGGACCACTCGGGAGACTTGGAGCCTGGCGGCCGCGGTATGCAGGGATGGCGGGGCAGGCCTTCTTTCCAAATCAACCAACCCCATCCTGTCGGGCAATGGAAAGCACAGTCGGGCATCTCTGCCCCGCTGTCGGGCCCGTTCGGTCCGGCTCTCAAGCAAGACCTTCGTTTGTTTTCTTCGAAATCCATGGGCCCCAGAGCCCTCGGCCCAACATTTGACCAGTCTATCGCCAGGGGTTGTTCCTTGGTAGACCCTGGCCGGACGACTGCAGGTATACATCGACACTGGCACTAGGCAGAGTTATGATGTTCCATCCTACTTTAGCCATGATCACCAGAAATAGTTTCGAGCACAAATAAGTACCGCAACTCGAGGGTTTTCACGCGTCGGGCCCTGGGAGACACTCGTCCGACACTGTTTCGACACTGTTTCGACACTCTTTCGACACTCTTTCGAAACTCTTTCGACACTCTTTCGACACTCTTTCGACACTTTTCGGGGTGCTCAAAATTATTGCGAAGGCCTTACGGCCGGTGCCGCCGACCTTGAGGTTGGGGAGGAGGGCGCGGAGCATGGGAGGAAGATGAAGAAGGGGACAGGAGGAAGAGGCGGATGAGGAGGAGTAGAAGCAGAGGGGGGGAATGAATAGGAGGAGAGTGAGGCGAGCAGGGTGGTGGGGGGCCACGAAGGAAGGACAGGGCCGAGTAGAGCGTGGCGATCATGAGGAGGAGAAGGAGGGAGATACTGGCGAGGATGTTGACGATGTTGACGACGACGCCGGTTGCCTTTCAGGACCATTCGGGGCGTCTTGGGGCCCTCCTGGGGCGAATTCCAGACTTCGTTCGATGTTTTGAGCTAGGTTCGGCATCTTGGGCATCTGGGAGGCCACGGAGGTGTAGGTAGATTTGGAGGGCGCTGCAGCATGGAACCCTGACCTGGGCCAGGGCCGGGGCAGGAGCGGGCCGGGAACCAGGGCCAGGGCCGGGGCCGGGGCCGGGGCCGGGGCCGGGCCGGGGCCGGCCGGGGCCGGGGCCAGGGCCGGGGCCATGGCTGGGGCCTGGGCCGGGCGGAGGAGGGGGATTGGGTCCGGGGCCGGGGCCTGCGAAGCGGGAGCCAGGGCCGGCCAGTAGATTGGGGCCAACCCAGAGGAGCACTTGCAGCTATAATTTCAGACCCTTCCATATTATAGAATCCACTCGGTTTTATCGTTACAAAGCGACGCCATATTTTGGAAATGCCGAAAGGAGATAAAGACGGCACGTGCACATTACCCCGACGCGAGGGGACGAGGAGGAGGAGGAGGAGGAGGCGGAGGAGGAGGAGGAGGAGGAGAAAGAAGAGGAGGAGAAGGAGCGGAGGCGGAGGCGGAGGCGGAGCAGGAGGAGGAGGAGGAGGAGGAGGAGGAGGAGAGGAGGAGGAAGAGGAGGAAGAGGAGTAGGGAAGGTGGAGGGGGAGGGGGAGGAGGGTGGGGGAGGAGGAGAAAGGGGAGGAGGTGGAGGAAGAGGAGGAGGAGGAGGAGCACGAGGAGGAGGAAGGGGAGGGGGAGGAGGAGGAGGAGGAAGAGGAGGAGGAGGGGGAGGAGGAGGAGGAAGAGCACGAGTAGAAGAAGAATAACAAGAAGGGGAAGACAAAGAAAAAGAAGCATAAGAAGAAGAGAAATAATAAGGATGAACACGAGCAGGGGGGGCACTCAGGCCATTTATGCGGGGGTCCACCCACCCCTCTTCCACCCCATTCGCAACTGTTCTCAACAGAACCGATTTGCAAGAAACGGCGTCTCGGACTCGATAGGAACCGTTGCTTCGTGCCCCCCCCCCCGACGGAAAAACCACCCCCCCCGACGCCACCCCAAATCAGTAGACCATTTTGGTCCGAGTTTGTGCGCGCACTTCCACACATGCCGGAAACGGAGAGTGTCCAGATTTCAGACGATGATATGTGCAGATGCTTGTCAGATTCCATTCCCAAGTCAACTGATGTCCGAGAGCTGTGGTCTTATTCAAAAGGAACGGCGACTGACTGGGAGAAAACAATTGTTTGGTCAGAGGCTCGCAAACACAGGCAGGCACTTTCAGATATATTCGTGTTGAGTGGTGGAAGGCAATTAACACCCAAGCCGATGTTGAAACAAGTGATGTCATGGGCAGCCACCAACAACACCCGTTGGGAGGCACTTCCAATTGAACAGGCAGTTTTCCGTATGAGAGCGATGATGGCGCATTTGCGAGATTCCCGTCGAAGCCAGCTCAAAGACCCCAGCAAGGTGCCACCAAAAGGTTTTGAATTTTTCGGAGGTGTGCTGGCATCCATACAATGTGATGTACAAGAGAGCCCGTGCGACAAAGACGAGGACAAACTTGGTGACGATAGCGAGTTGAGTTCTATCGAGGAAATTCCCATTCCCAAGAAGTTCGTGCCCACGATTGACCTCGAATCCGACGACGTTGACATGTCCGTGCAGGGGGCATCGACCATGGACCTCGAGAGCTTCCTGAGCGACCTCGAGCAGACTCTGTTCAAGAGCAGCGGGCCCGACAAGACCAAGGCTGTACAGGGCCCCCCGCCATGTGTAATTAGACCGTTGCGTATCCGCTTGCGAGTAAAGACTTCAATGACGCGGAAGCCACCGTCTGCAAGCCTCTCGGATCTCCTGGCCCTCGCCGACACCGCGAGGGCCCCGACGCCAGGCGAGTCCAAGGACTTGATGGCCAAGCAGAAGTTGGAGAAAAAGCTAGGAGCAATGAAAACAATGAAAGCGATGAAAGCAATGAAGACGACGAAAGCAAAGCCAGCCAGCAAACCAAAGTGCCCTCCAAGTGCGCTTCTCGTTGGGGGCGTGACGAACGACATGTTCGCAATCCTTGAGATGTACAAGCCTTCCAATAACCCTGGCGTGCCGCTCTCAACCCTTGGAAGCGGGCGCGCTCGAATATGCACGCCGACACGAGAGCCAAGTTCAGCAAAGTACCTGATAATGAGGCGAAGGCACGCGGTCGCGAGGCAGCGTCCAAATTCTTGGCGCTTCGCGCATCCCCACCGCCCCATCCAGAAACGATCGGCAGGGGAGTTGGTGAATCAAGGGCGGCAGAACGCATGCAGAGCTTCCCGCATTGAAGTTTAAGATGGAAGCCAGTGCAAATTACGATGGTGCTTCGATGGGAGGTGGGAGGTATGTCGATGACTCGTAATGGCTGTTGCACTGCTTTGTATCTTAAACTCGCGTGCGTTCCGAAACTTGGAGGCATCTTGGGGCCCTCTTGGGAGTCTCTTGGGCCCCTCTCGGGGCCTCCTGGGGCTCTTTCTTGGGGCTTTCCTGGGGTCCCCCTAGGGCCTTCTGGGGGCTGCTTGGAGCTCGTTTGGGGCCTTCTTGGGGCCCTCTTAGGCCAAAAACCAGCGTCATTTTTTTAAAAAGGACGCTCGATTTTGGGCTGTTCACGGCCCTATCTACACGCGCACTAAGAAAGCCCGTTAACAAACATGTAGTCGTGGGCCCGCTCTTGGAGCGCTCTTGGGCGCTCTCGGGGCCGTCTTGGGGCTCTCTTGGGCCCCGGTTGGGCTTTACTGGGCCGTCTTAGGGGCCACCTTGAGGCCTCAAGAGCCCTTCGGCGGCGAAAAAGCGAGAAAGCAAACAACATTGATTGCCTTTAGGTGTTTGGATGAGTTTGGCCTCTTGGGGGGTCCTCGGAGGCCTCGGAAGGCACTTGAAACCGTCTTGGGGCCGTCTTGAGGCATCTTGGACGCGTGTCGGAGGCTATCGTGACCCGTCTACCGTTATCTTGGGCCACATTGGAGGCCATCTTGCGCTCTCGGAGGCCCTCTTGGAGCCATCTTGGGCCATACTGGACGCTGCTATGGGCCCGCCCCCCCCCCCCCGTCCAAACGCAGGGAGGGTGGGGGGAGGTAAACCTCCCGAGCAGGGAAAGGCACGAGGTTGGAAAGGGAAACGCCCTAGACCACCTGCGCCCAGAGGGCTGGTTGGCTTCCAGCTCTTCTGGCCGGCAAAGGTAGAAGCATGTGCGTAGTGTGCGCGTAGTGGCGCATAGGGGCTAGTTCTGTTGGCACTGCGTGGCAGTGCTGTTGGCACTGCGTGGCAGCGCAGTCAGTTCTCATCGGGTCACGCGTTTTGATTTGCGGCGCCATTGCACAAATACTAAGAGATGCATCCATGATAGTGAAAGCGGGGATCGAGATGACAGAAGTAGGAGTAGGAGTAGAGGTATGAGTAGGAGTACGATTAGGAATAGGAGTCGCGGTTGGGCCAAGGAGCAACGGTTTCAGGCTGCACTAGCCCAAGAGGCATCAGCCCCGGAGGGTAAGAGCCCCAAAGAGCCCAGTGAGAGCCCCAGAGAGCCCCAGATAATAGGAGCGCCCAGGAGTAGGAAGTAGAACGTCGCGCCTCACCCATGTGCTCACTCAGTCACCCACTCAGCCACTCTCACTCAACCACTCACGCACCACCATCTCAACCTAAACCAGCCATGTCGTTATCAGCACCATCGCTCCCACGAAACAGCGTAGGTCATCCCATCGTGATGCAATGCAGTGCGCCGGCACTAAGCAGCCAAACGTGACGCCATGGGGCAACCCATGGGCGAACCTATGGCAAAGCTCAAACGCTGCGCATGTAAGCCGTGCTCGTCCAAGCTTCAAAGTGGAAACGACAGGAGGGGAAATAGCGAACCACATGAGCTTCTGGTGCGTTATTCCCCCCCCCCCCCCGTCATCTCCACTTCTAGCCAAACCCGCCCCTTCGGTGTCGACGCAGCCCCCGCCCACGACAGCGAGAGCAACGATTGGATAGTCTAGCCGCAGCCGCTTTAGCTTCGAGCGTCTCGCTGATTTGAGATCTCGAACGACGCGCCCGTCAGGGGATCGGCAGTTTCGACCTTTTCCAGGGGCCAGGCTTCCGAATGGGGGGCTCGCTTTTGCCCGTGGCAGAACAGATCACGATCGATGACGACAGCCAGCCTGCGCGACCGCCCGTCGACGACGACCTTGCTTCGAAGCTGACCGACATGCAGAGCGTTGCCGCCTCGCGGGCGCAAATCCTGCCAGCTCGCGCGTACATGGAGGAGGTGCGTTCGTCGATCGATGTGTTTCTGGTGCAGGTTACCTCCGCTATTTCGGGCATCGGCACGGACTCGTCACCCACGCAGCAGGACCTAGACCACATCGTCGAGAGCTACTTCGAACTGTCCCAGGACGTCGGCCCGATCGTGAAGAACATCCTCGGAACAGATTCTCGAGATGATGAGGGCACCGATCAGGGGGATCCAAATGAGCGCGCCGGCAAAATGGCTCGCAAGGCTTAGGCTCCCTTGCACTTCAGTGGTGCGATTTTTGCCATCCTGACTACCGTCGGAGTCGTTTTTGGGCGCGTCCTAGGCTCTCGGAAAATTAGCTGACCTGTCGCGGGATTTAATTGTGGTATTTTTGTGCTGGCCCAGGGCGCTTGAGCGACAACCCAACAAAAACTCCCGCAAGCTAACTCCCGTGAAGGATCAGCAAACTTTGCGAAGGTCGAGGGCCACCGAAGACCTGACGATGCCAGATCGGTCGATCATCTAGGGCGCACCGCCCAATTGTCAACGTGTAGACAGAACTGCGCCGACGTCGCACAGTGCAGCCCCCTCGGCCCGTCGAAAAAAAGCCCCGGAACTCAGATCTCTCCGGAACCCAGGCTCTCGTTCCGGACCAAGGCGCCTGCGACGTTCAAGGTTGACACAATTGCCGATCCCATGCTTCTGAGAGGCCCCGAGAAAACCCAAGAAATGCCCCGACAGAGCCCAAGAGAGGCCCCGAGAGAACATCAACGTACACAACGAACAAACAAACATACGACGCACGACAAAACTGAACAACACTCGAGCTAAGGTGACCTTTCGCGCAAGTCAAACGTCAAACATGCACTTCATTTTTGACACATTTTTGATCTATGTTTGAGTTCTGTTTGACGTAGTGGTTTTCGTGTATATATATATATATATATATGGTTTGCGTACATTTTTGACCGAGTCAGACATGAGTCAAACATCAAAAATGCATTTTGGCATGTTTGACTTGCGCTCTTCGTCTTGACAGATTCCTTGGGGCTCGGGGGGGCGAGGCCCTGACACTTGAGACGATTGAGAATTAAGCCGCGTTTTACTTTAGGAGCCGCGTTGAGACGATTGAGACGATTGAGACGATTGAGACGATTGAGAATTGACGATTCAGGAGCCGCGTCCGCAGCTGTTTACAGCTTAGGCATTCGAAGTTCTCGGCCTTTCAGAGTTGCCAGCTACCATGCCTAAGGCCCTCCCTGCAACCGCGCTGTCTTCAGTGCAGCCCACCAAGGATGAGCTGGAGGAGGCAAGGAAGATCTTGGCGAAGGCAGACAAGAAGGAGACGAGCTCTAAAATGGGATCCCTTTCGCACCACCTGAAGCAGAACCCTGACGAGGTGGCAGGGAAGTCTCGAGGCGATGCCAGGGCGAAGTACCTCGAGAAGTTCGCGGTGCTTCAATTTCGCCAAAAAGCTACGACGAGCACTGCTTCGTCGTCGCGCGAGGTGGCCGTCAACCGCTCTTCAGGGACGAGGTGGCCCTGGGCCTCCTGCGAGAGGATGGATAAGGTCCTTGGGGAGCTCAAGGGCAAGCGCTGGAGGGAGTCGGCGAAGCTCGAGTCCCGACCAGACTCGTTGACGGGTTCCACGTTGCCTGAGCTGATGGAGTACAAGATGCCAGAGAATTGGGAGGCGATGTCTGGGGACGGCCTGCGCAAGCTCGTTCTCCAATCCACTGGAGCGGCCGACGAGGAGGACTACGAGAACATCGCCAGCGCTTCGTGGACGGCCAGCGGCGACGCAGGCGACAAGACGGGCGACGTCAAGGTTAAGGTCGAGGAGGCCAGCGAGCTTGAGAAGCTCCAGAAGAGGATCAGCGAGCTGAAGGAGAACCCTCGCGGAGCCTTCGATCACTTCACTACCGTGGGAGTGGAGGCCATGAAGATCAAAACGAACGGCCAGAACAACCAGGCCGCCAAGGCCTACGCTGGCGCGCTGATGTCCGACATCGAGAAGCACATTCCGAAAGTCACCAGGGTCGCGAAGCTGCTCGAGAAGACGCTGACCGACGATGCCGACGAGTCCGCATTCCCGAAGCTCATCGGCATGATGGGCGAGATCAGGCGCAGCCGCGACAACATCCTCGAGTGGGCGCAGAGGTTCGGGCTGCACGACGCTGCCTCGAAGCGTCAATCGAGGAAGCGCAAGCAGTAGACGGCAAGCTACACATGTTTTGGTTTCGGTTGAGTCGGCAACTCATGCGTTGAGGTGGGGCCAAGAGTTGCACGCAGATTTAACCACTTGGGGCGCTAGACGAGAATCCAGAAACGGTGCGAGTGAAAACCATACAATGCAAAACGCCCAGGGAACCATAATCCCACCAGCCCTCTGGGCGCAGGTAATCTGGGCCCGTCCCCTTTCCAACCTCATGCATTTCCCTGCTCGGGAAGTTTACCCCCCCCCCCTCCCTGCGTTTGGGCGGGGGGTGGGGGGGGGGGGCGGGCCCATAGAAGCGTCCAAGATGGCCCAAGATGGCTCCAAGAAGGCCCCCGAGAGCATGGCCCAAGATAGCGGTAGACAGATCAAGATAGCCTCCGACACGCGCCCAAGAGGCCTCAAGACGGCCCCAAGACAGTTCCAAGTGCCCTCCGAGGCCTCCAAGGACCCCCCCCAAGAGGCCAACATCATTCAAACACGCAAAGAAAATCAATGGTGTTTGCCTTCTCGCTTTTTCGCCGCCGAAGGGCTCTCGAGGCCTCAAGATGGCCCCGAGCCGGCCCACTACAGCCCCAATAGGGGCCCAAGAGAGCCCCAAGACGGCCCCAAGAGCGCCCAGGAACGCTCCAAGAGCGGGCCCAAGACTACATGTTCGTTAACGGGCTTTCTTAGTGTGCGTGTAGATAGGGCCGCGAACAGCCCAAAATCGAGCGTCAAACTTTTCAAAAATATTGACGCTGGTTGTTTGGCTTAAGAGGGCCCCAAGAAGGCCCCAAAAGAGCCCCAAGAAGCCCCAAGAAGGCCCCAAGAGGACCTCAGGAAAGCCCCAAGAACGAGCCCCAAGGTGCCCCAAGAAGGGCCCCAGAGAATCCCAAGAGGGCCCCAAGATGCCTCCAAGTTTCGGAAAGCACGCGGGCTTAAGGTACAAATCAGTGCAACAGCCATTACGAGTCATCGAACTACCTCACACCTCTCATCGAAACACCATCGTAACTTGCACTGGCTTCCATCTTAAACTTCAATACGGGAAGCTATGTGTGATGCTTGTGTTCTCGAAGACGGCTGCGCGACTGCATGCGTTCTGCCGCCCCTGATTCACCAACTCCTCTGCTGATCGTTTCTGGATGGGCTGGTGGGGGTGCGCGAAGCGTCGAGACTTTGATGTCCAGTGCTCCTTAGCTCGTCGGTGCGCCAGTGTCAGCGATTCGTTTCTTCGAGTCATCCGCGATGAATGCCGTTGGGCTGCCCAAACCATCCCAAATTGAACGAGTCCCCTCGTAGGCCAGAGATTTCTCCGTAACTATTTGGGCTCAATTTGCAGATGAGGGGAATATTGCGCTTACTTCTTTACATACCATGCTTTTCCACGCAAGCAAGCTGCACGCTTCGTCGCAGGCTTCGGGAGGCAGAGGCTCCGCTACCAACTGGCGA
This sequence comes from Prorocentrum cordatum, assembly GCA_963575745.1. Classification (NCBI taxonomy): domain Eukaryota; class Dinophyceae; order Prorocentrales; family Prorocentraceae; genus Prorocentrum; species Prorocentrum cordatum. The sequence goes on along the minus strand of CAUYUJ010013780.1, from coordinate 370,446 downwards.
CGGCGAGGATCGATCGCGCTCAGACGGCGCCCCCACTAGTTTGCACAAACGGCTTCGCGCAGCAGAAGCCGCGTCGTCGTCTTCCTTTGTTTCCCACGGGCCGTTGCCCTTGACTCAGAGTCTCCGTCGGGATTGGGCGAGGGGGAGGTTGAACAGTCGTCGAGTGCAAGAGTGCGCGGCCAACGCAAGGTTGCAGGGGGCTGTTGGTCTTGATTCAGCCGCGGCTGCTGGGGCCCATGGCAAACATCCATCGTCGATTCATCGTGCCATCATGGGCCTTTCGGGAGACCAGCTGGGGCCCCAGAGCTAGATTATGTCGAATTACCGAACGCAGCTTCGAAAGGCACGAGACCGCGCCCCTTCTTGCTGCCCCATAAGTTTTTTCAACGGCTATACAGTGAGAGGCCGCAGTGCTGGATAAAATGCATGAGCGGCGGCCCTGGCGCAGCCTTGGAATACTGGGGCAAATTTGCGACCGCGCCATTCGTGCAGCACCGCCCCGTGGTGAGACCTGATATGTTCGCCCGTTTGGTCCCAATCGGGTTTCATGGTGACGCTGGAGGATTTACAGAACATGAGTCTCTGCTGGTGTTGTCTTGGAACTCGTTGTTGGGTTCGGTGTCTACTCGTTACAAGCGTTTCGTTTTTACGGTAACCCGCAAGAAGGATTACAACAAGCACATCCTGAATATCATAATGTCAATTTTTGTTTGGAGCGCGAATGCGCTGCTGACGGGAGTAACGCCGCATGTTGATTTAACTGGGCGGCCGTTTGCAGGGGGAGGACAACCAATGGTAAGTGATTGGTTGGGGTGCCTCTGTCAAGCCAGAGGGGACTGGCAATGGTATTGCGAGCTGTTCGACTTCCCAAAGTGGAACGAGAACGAACGGATGTGCTGGATGTGTTCGGCTAGCGCGGCTATACCTTTGTTGTTATATACAGATTGTTCGAGGGGGGCACGGCGACGATTCACATAATTCACACACGAACCATTCGTATCTTACATGAATGCGAAGCGCCTGGACCTGCCGTGAGTATTCTTGCAATTGGTAGGTTTTCGATTGGAGTGCGTGTTTGTGGACGTTCTCCACGCGGCAGGCCTCGGCATGTCGGCATCGATCATAGGGAATGTCCTCTGGGAATCAGTTGTGCATCGTTGCTTGGGGGGCACCACGATCGATGAAAACGCCCGCAAGCTCAGAGCAGATCTAGAGGCCTGGTATAAATCTACAAGGTGCCCTGTGCGCCTGCAGGGGGGCCCCACGAAAGAACGACTTCGCCCAGATGGACAATGCCCAAAACTCAAAGCAAAAGCAGCAGCAACGAGATATCTCGCAGAGTACGCACTTATCGTGGCTAAACGTTTCTCCAGCGGCAGCGGCCGCGATTGTTTGAAGGTAGCAGTGGCAGAGCATTTAGTCGATTTTTACAGCATAGTGTCGGGGGCTGGCCAATTTTTCACGGATGATGAGAAAACAAAGTTTGCGGCCGTCGGAGATAACATGTCGAGGCTCTGCGCAATTCTGTCGGCGGAATCTTTCGCGCGAGGCGAGAGATTATGGAAGTACGCCCCGAAAGTCCATCTGATTGAACACCTCGCGTGTGGCCAGGCCCCGATAAGGGGGCAACCCGAGATACTACTGGACATGTGCAGACGAGGATTTGGTAGGATTGCTGGTAGAGATTTCCGAGAGTTGCCACGTTCGCACTTTGCCTACCGTCGCTTTGTGCAAGTGGTTGATCATTGCGTTTGATGATGACTCAGAGTCTAAGGGAAACATTCTGCGTTACGCTTCGCGCTGGCACGCCCCGACTATCATCGCTTCGCGTTGGTGCGCCCCGATGTAATTACATCGTTTCACGCTGGCACGGCCCGTTCAACTTGCCAATGCATGCATTGTTTTGTTTGGTGTTGTTCGACACAAGAAAAACGACACCATTTCAAAATAGAGACGATGATTACAAACAACAAAACAAACGAAGAACACCAGCACAAAACGACCACTAACACCAACAACACCAACACACAGCAACAGTAACAACCAACAGAGACCACAACAAACACCAACAACAAAACAACACGAACCCATGCCGACCAAGAGCAATAATGCATCACTCCTGTGTTTTCCTGGTCAACGCACTCTATAATATAGATATAGGTGCCGTATCCATAAAATGGATTCTCCTCACTAGAATTATAGCCTGATTTCACTCTATTATGGGAGATTTCCCATATTATAGGTTGAATTTTCTATAATATAGAGGGGCGCTGACCCATAATATAGCGGTCATCTTGGTTTATGGTGATTCGCCATAAATGTGACGGATCTGCTCCTCTGGGAAGGCTGGGGCCGGGGCTGCTGGGGCTCGGGCCGGGGCCGGGGCCGGGACCCCCAGGGGGGGAGTCGCGTCTGACGAGGGGCCCCCCCCGGGACCCCCCGGCGGGGACCCCCCAACCCCGCCCCGGCAGGGGAGGGATCGAAGGGAAGGGGCTTCCCTTCGACTCAATGACAGCGTTGCTCTTGAGGGGGAGGCCCTGGGCAAGCGGGAGGAGGGCGGCGACGGGCCCACCATGCAGGGAAGAGGGGGAAATGGGGAGACGGGCTCAGGGAAATGGGGAGCGCAGGGACAGGAGACGACTGGGCCAGGGAAAGGGTGGACGCAGGGGCAGGAGCCGACGGAGACGACGAAGAACGAACGACGGGAACGGACAAGCCCTTCACAGACGCCGACACAGGGTCGGCGGATTTCTGGGATGCGGTCGTCAAGTACGATGGGGATATGATAACCCTGGAGGCAGAAATAGCAGAAAACAGCAGGCAGGGGCGGGGAGAACTCCAGTCCCATTCTGGCGACGTTTTGTTTTCTTGTCAATCAGGAGCTGCGTGGCCCTGGCACCTCTCGACTCTTTCCCTGCGACTCACTTCCCATTCCCGAGTTTACGACCCCAGGTGCCGAAACTGGAGAAAGCCTCCCTTCTGATTTTGCTCAGGACGATGGAGATTTGGGAACGTTGTTTTGGTCGCACCGTCGAGGCTCCCCGGCGGGCACGACTACGGCGCTGGCTCTGGGGGCGGCGCCGCGCCAGAGCAGAACTTCCTCTTGGGCGAGGAGCAGCTGTGGGGCATCTGCGAGCCCTACATCCAGGAGCCTCAGGTTGGCGGCCAGTCTTCCCACGCTGTCGGACTCTGTCGGCGCAGCGGTAGGCCCTGGGGTCAGCATATCCAGGCATCGGCCCAAGAATTGAAAAGCCAGAAACCAGACCCCAGCGTGGGGCGAGGAGCTCCTGGAACTCACGTTTCGGGCAAATCTGTTTTGCGACGCGCCGTCCACGATTTCAAACCACGACCCAAAATGGCCGACGTCACGATTTTGCGGATCGTTACGTCGGGTGTTCAGGAGATGATCCTGGGCTTGCAGCAGGAAATCCAGAGGGCGGCGCAGGCGCTGCTGAACCAGAGCAGAGCGGGCGGTTCCCCGTCGCGGATGCCCCCGAGGCAGGGAATGGGACGTCGTGGTGGCCTGCCGCTCACGCAAGTGGACGCTTTCAACGCCATGCCTTTCGGCTCGCTGCTGAACTCGCCCAGCCCGGGCAACCGCGCGGTCCCTTGCGAGCCGCTGCGCGAGGAGGCAGACGCGCTCTCCGCCCATGGGGCGGCCGGCCAGGGAGGCTTGGACGATGGCAGCCCTCGCATGTCTGGCCTCGGCGAGGGGCATACGCAGGATGCCGCCTTCCGTCGCACACCGACCAGCGTGTCGCCAGCAGTCCCAGCGGCCCCAGAGCCGCCGCCGGACCCGACCGACGGATGGCCCCGCACGTCACCAGCAGAGCAGGGCTCCGGGGCGTCCCGCGGGCGGGCCGTACTGCTCGCCGACTCCGGGACGTCCACGGCGCAGCCAGCGTCCAGTCGGGTGCTGCCGGAGGCGTCCCTGGCCGAAGTTGTCCCCAGGATTTGCACGGAGGTCCCCGCGGCCTCCAGAGCACCCCTCACGAGGCCCAGAGGGCCCCAGGGGCTTCAAATTGGAGCGAGAAGCCGGGGAGACTTTGGGCCCGAGACACCTTCAGCAACCCCCGATCCATGCCGCGCGGCGCTATACCGTCTGCGCGGAACCAGCGACGGACACCCTCGGTGTCGCCGCAGGCCCCGCTGGCGCACCCCCATGGCTACAGCGCCGGCTCCGTGGACGACGCGCCCCTGGATGCTGACAGGAGCGTGATGGTGTGCCGGCACTGGAGGTCGAAGGGCTGGTGCCGCCTGGAGGGTGGGTGCAAGTTCTTGCATCCAGACGGCAAGAGGGGCACTGCCCCGAAGAAGGGCGGCGGCGCCGCCAGGGACGGCGCTGGCTCGACCAGCGACGGCGTGCCCCCTGGCGGCGCGGCGGCCGCCAGCGGGAGTGCAAGGGCCACGGGCACGAGGTCGTCCAGGCGTCTCGGGCTGGGCAGGGGCGCTCGAGGCCAGCACGCCGGCGGCGCAGCTGGCCCAGGCGACGGCCACGCGTCGGCTCCTGCGCCAGCGCACGCGGCGGCCATGCAGGGGGCCCCGCCGAGCGGTCCAGGTCGGAGTGACCAGGGCAGGCACGGCAGGTGAGCGGCTGCCACTCAGAGGGCGAAGTGTCCACCCCCGAAGCCGAGTCGGACCACGTACCGTACCGCCTCGTCAAGCAGCCTGACCTCTGCGGGCTACATCACGGATAGCTTGGTCTCGCTTGGTTCCCGCTAGGAGGCGAGTTTTTTTTGTTGCTTCAAGAGCGCGCTAATTCGTCTCGGTTGCATCTTGGCCATGGAGCTTGCACGATACTCCCATACACATTGCATTGGGTCACACGCGGCGGCGCGGACATAACCGGGCTTCGCGCGGCGCCCCCCGCGGGTTGGAGAGGCGCCGTTCTCTCCAGGGGGCAGCGCGAGAGCACGACGATCACCGCGCGGCGCACAGTACTGCAGGGCGCGATGTACAGCTGGCCAGCAGGTGGGCCCGCCATGCTATATCTGGCCACGCGCAGAAGGGGGTAGGGGGAGGGGGGAAGGCTTCTTAGAAGCACCCCTGCTTCTTAGAAGGCGCGGGCCTTCTTTGTAGATGTAGGTAAGGCCGGCACCTTTAAGAAGCAGCCTCCCTCTAAGAAGCCTCCCCCCCTCCCCCTATCCCCCTTGCGCGCGCCGCCAATCTGTTTTCAATGATTTTTGTTGTGCTCTATTGCCTCTCGCAGGGCACCCCACAGGCCCCTCGGCCGAAGGCCTTCCGGCAGCCTCAGCACCCACTGTGCCAGGCGGCTCGGGAGCGCGACCTGCGACTCCAGGGCCACGGAGGCAGGGCACACGCCCCTGCCCTCGTCGCCCGACGCCATCGAGCGACGGAGGCGTACGTCCCTGCCTCGCCCGGGCGCAACTGCGAGATCGTTCGACCCTGTGAGGGGGGCGGAATGCGTGCGTGCAGAGGCCCTTCGGGTGGCGTGCATGCGGAGCGGCTGCTCCCAGCACTGGCCCCATAGTTGGCGGTGCTGGTGCATGCATGCGGCTCTTGGGGCAGGCCCTGCGGGTGGGGGCGGGGAGAAGGGCAGAAGAAGAAGAAGAAGGGCCGCCAATCCCTTTCTCGCCTTCCAGCTTCGCCCCCTCCCTTCGCTGAGGCGGAGACGCAGATGGACGAGGACGAGTCAACGGGCCCTTGGGCCGGCTAGTTCCCTCGGAGGTGCGGTCCCGCCGAGCACGCCTCCGGGCGTCGCTCCGCCGGGCCTCCCGCCGAGCGCCGCCAGTTTGGTTGGCGCTCCTCTCTTCTTAGATATAGTCGTGCCACTCTCGTTGCGTGGTTTTAGCGCTGTTGCCGCGATTGGGCCGGCTAGTTCCCTCGGCGGTGCGGTACCGCCGAGCACGCCTCTGGGCGTCGCTCCGCCGAGCCTCCCGCCGAGCGCCGCCAGTTTGATGGCGCTCCTCTCTTCTTAGATATAGTCGTGCCACTCTCGTTGCGTGGTTTTAGCGCTGTTGCCGCGATTGTGTGCGCCATCTTCGGTTTTGTGCGCTCGTCGTTTGTTTGCCCTCGATGGCGCTCTTGCTAAGCCCACGGGGCTGAAGCTGGAGCTGCTTGGGCAGCCGTGTGTGCTGGCATTACTCTCTGCTCGCTTGCAGGCGCTGCGTCATCAGGCTGGGAGGATGTGGGTCCCTAAAACAACACGACTGGTCGTCGGCGTTGCCCCCCATCCTGGTTCCCGCTGCTCCTTTGATTTCCGCATTTCCTCCCCCCAGTCATGTTTTTCCTCCTTCAATTTCCTGTCGCCCACGGCCGTCGATGGAGAGAACGTCAGACATGGCTAGTATGTGCATCACGTTTTGCTTGCCCACCTTCCGTGTCCTGTGTTCCCATCCCCTCGTTTCTTCCGGCGTGTTCCCTTGTCCCCATCTGGCTCGTCATGCTTACCGGGGCATGCTATTGTGATGATTTCTCTCACTACCTTCTGGAGGTAAGAAGTGGGTATGGTATACAGGGTTGTCGTGTTCATCCATGTAAAGGGGACTCTGGCGATGTTACTCATCGCGGGTAGCATCGCCATTTCCACGATTGGCTTCATACCCCTTTCTCGGGGATGGACAGACCCCCCTTTAGTAAAACGTGGTTTCGTGAAAGCGACCTGAGGCCCAAACCTGGCGGGCGCAAGCCTGGATAATAACGGCCACGGCGCCATCTCGAGAACCGAAAACGGACAATTCACGAATCGACGTGTCACTGTGGGGGGTTCTGTCCCCCCCCGACTTTCTGCCACAATTCTTTCCGACCTCCAGATGCCTCTTCCCCGGGCTCCGACGGATGGCAAACGCGTGCTCCGCAGCGCGCTCGCCGCCCGCCCCATGGGCCGCCTCCCGGGCGACAGCGGATGACCCTGACCGCCGTCCGACGGTGCTCTCTGCTCCGAGGGGCCCCGTGCGGCAGGTGGAAGAGGTACTGGTCGATGTTCCACGAGCTCCAGAGGCACCGCCGGCCGCTGGCGGAGGCCCACCCCGCCCGCCCCGTCCCTCTGCGAGGAGGGATTCGGGGAGCAGGGAGCAGGGAGCAGAGCACTGCATCGCCTTCCTCCTGGCCGTGGCCTCCTGGGGAGGGTGCGCAGCAGAAGCGAGGCCGGGCAGCATTTCGGAAGACCGGTGCTGGGCCGGAGCGTCTGATCAGCTGTCAGTCGCATCGAGCAGGGCTCCGGGTGAAGGGAGCCGGTAGGAAGGAGGGAGATGAGAAGGGAGCATGGGGGAAGGGATGCTGCATGGGATACGTGAACCTACGCCGAACTCGTGGGACCCCCCAGAGCCAGGCCTGCGACCATTCACTCTTCTTCAGCTGCCCGAGGCCTTCCCAGCCATTGTTTGCCACAATGTCGTCCAGCCATGCCGCCCGCTCTTTGAACGTTGAGCTGAATTCGGGATTTGCCTTGCCTCCGGCGCTGCCCCTGGCGCGCCCCGCGCGCCAGGGACGGGGGTTCAGCGCCGATGCGAGAAATCCGTGCGGACTTCCGAGTTTTTATGCTTATGCCATTTTTCGTTCCCCTAAGACTGCTGCATGACCCGCGCGACCGGGGCGCAGTCGCTAGCTTCAACGCGCCCCCCCGGGCCCCCGATTCAATGTTGGCTGGCGTCGCCAGCAGGGCGCTCCTCCTTCTCTTTTTCCTCCTCCTCTTCCTCCTCCTCCTCCTCCTCCTCCTCCTCCTCCTCCTCCTACTATTGGCAGCTCCCTATCGGCAGCTCCCTTTTCCAGCGCGTGCTGGCGCCCTGTCCTCGCCTGGCTTCGGAGCTCGACGAGGTCTGCCCCGCGTGCCTCGCCAGGTCCGCGGCCTCCTCCTCGCCTCGACCTGCCGCGTCGGCGGAGGTTCTCGGCGGCCTGCTGACTGCAGCTAGCATTATGTCGGGCATGTCCATCTACAGACGGAATGCTCGAAGATATAAGAAATATCTGGAGATGGTTTCTTGACTGGTTTTGATTATGTCTGAGCCCGTTTCGACTATTTCTGATATCCGTACGGGCTTCGCCCCCTGCCGCCGGCCCCCTCTCTCGGAGAATGGGCCATGGAAGAGCTAAGTCATGAGGCCTTGGCGCTGTCGTGAAGCAGTATCGAAACTTCATGCGAAGCCGATTCGCAATCAGCAAAACCAACTGATCACAAGAGGGGTTACCACACCTGGCGATTGGTAAGACGTGTATGGTTTACGGGCTTGGTTACCACACCTTGCGATTAAAGGGCCGAGGGAGTTCTCGCAGTTTGGGTTACCACGCCTTGCGATGGATGTGCGTGAAGGGTGGCACCGAATTTCAGAAATGTAGCAAATCTCCTGTGTTTTTGGACCCTGACCCCGCGGATCTGCGTAAGGGGTGGCGCCGAATTTCAGAAATGTGGCAAATCACCTGTGTTTTTGAACCCTGACCCCGCGGATCTGCGTGAGGGGTGGCACCAATTTCAGAAATGTGGCAAATCCCATCTGTTTTTGGACCCTGACCCCGCGGATCTGCGTGAGGGGTGGCACCGAATTTCAGAAATGTGGCAAATCCCTTGTGTTTTTGGACCCTGACCCCGCGGATCTGCGTGAGGGGTGGCACCGAATTTCAGAAATGTGGCAAATCCCATGTGTTTTTGGACCCTGACCCCGCGGATCTGCGTGAGGGGTGGCACCGAATTTCAGAAATGTGGCAAATCCCATGTGTTTTTGGACCCTGACCCCGCGGATCTGCGTGAGGGGTGGCACCGAATTTCAGAAATGTGGAAATGTGGCAAATCCCTGTGTTTTTGGACCCTGACCCCGCGGATCTGCGTGAGGGGTGGCACCGAATTTCAGAAATGTGGCAAATCCCTTATGTTTTTGGACCCTGACCCCGCGGATCTGCGTGAGGGGTGGCACCGAATTTCAGAAATGTGGCAAATCCCTTGTGTTTTTGGACCCTGACCCCGCGGATCTGCGTGAGGGGTGTCGATTTCGAGCCCCCCCAGCAATTCAGACAACGCGCCCAGGAGACGCTAAAAGTCTTGTTTGGGCCTCCCCCCCCCTCGCGCGGTCAATCAACTAGTTACAGTAACCAGCAAGAATCAACTAGTTACAGTAACCAGCAAGAAGCAGAACTGTAACACTGGAAACTACAAGCTACAACTGGTACAGGAAACTGCGAATCACGGTCCTACAGCCTGGTGGCCCCACAAGGGGGCCGGCGGATTTCTGCCAGAGTCCGCCTGTAAGGGGACACGCCCGACCTAGAGCTAGCAACGTGGCACAGAAGCGATATAAAACTGTCAACAACTTTGACCAGTCGAGACGACGACGACCACGACCATGACGACGACGACGACGACGACGACGACGACGACGACGACGACGACGACGACGACGACGACGACTACGACGATGCCGACGACGACGACGACGACGACGACGACGGCGACGGCGACGGCGACGGCGACGGCGACGGCGACGGCGACGGCGACGGCGACGGCGACGGCGGCGGCGACGGCGACGGCGACGGCGACGGCGACGGCGACGGCGACGGCGACGACGACGGCGACGGCGACGGCGACGATGACGACGACGGTGACGACCTCGACTACGACGGCGACGGCGACGGCGGCGGCGACGCGACGGGGACGGCGACCTCGACGGCGACGGCGACGGCGGCGGCGGCGACGGCGGCCACAACGGGGGCGACGAAGACGACGGGGGCCACGGCGGCGGCGACAGCGACGCTCGGTGCCCATGCCCATGCAGGCCGCCGTGCACGCGACCGAGCCGACGCTGGAGTACGCGGCCGGGCGCCCCGAGCCGCAGGAGCCGCGGCGCATTCGAAATGTTCCAGGAGGCCACTGCAGGGCTTGCAGGGGCTCAAAACCGACGGCGGCCACGGCGGCGACGGCGACGGCGGCATCGACGACGGCGACGGCGATCACCATAGCGACGGCGGCGACGGCGACGGCGACGGCGGCGACGGCGACAGCGATTGTGACGGCGGCGACGACGACAACCGTTACGGTGGCGACGACGCCAACGCCCCCGTTCTCGGTGCGCTCAGGACCAGCTGGGGCAGGCGCCCGGGCAGGAGCCGCCGAGCGACGACTGCTGGCGGCACCGCGGCCAGAACCGCAGGCCGTCGCCCCTCGGGGGTCGTCCCCGTCGTCGTCGTCGTCGGATCCAGCTCTTCGCTTCATTGTCTGCTCCCCCCATCCTTGGGCCTCGGGAGACTGGGGATTATCTCCAGAGGCATCCGGAGGCTTCTGGATGCACGCGCGTGCTGTCGTCGTCGCGGAGGCGGAGGGGAGGGGCCCGTCCGACCACAGCCATCCAAGATCTCCTCCCTTCTTGGAGGCTGGCCGGCTCATACGCCTTGCATTTGTCGCGCAGCCACGGGGCGTCGCAGGAGAAAGCAGGGCGCGAGCACCAAACGCAAGGTGCGCCCCGCCCTGAGCAGAGGTGCGACCCGAGAAGTAGAAGCGGGCCTCTCATTCCTGGGCGGGCGACATGGAGGACTGGAACAGGGGGGGGGGGGCGAAACTTGTGGCGTGCGGCTGGTTTCTCGGAAACCGGAACGTATGCATTACCAGTGGCGGGCTGTTTTCTCAATCCCAGGATTTCTTGAGGGTCGAGGACGACGCTGGGGTGGTGTGGTGTATATTTTCTTCCCCGATGTCCCGGGGAAACAACGAAAAATGTATACACCGGGGCCCCGTATACGCCAGGATCCGCTCTCCAGTGCAAATTCTGATGCAGGCCCGGAAAGAAGCGTCGGTGTATAGAGTTTGATTCCCTAGTTTCTGCTCCACCGCCACGCGCGTTCCTCAACTCCTGGCCTCCTCCACCTGCTCCTTGTGCCTCCGCCTCCCCCGCCTCCCCAGCGTCCCCAGCGTCCCCCGCCTCCTCCTCCTCCCTGCTCCTCCTCCTCCTCCTCCTCCTCCTCCTCCTCCTCCTCCTCCCTCCCCCTGCCCTCCTCCTCCCCTCCTCCTCCTCCTCCTCTTCCTCCTCCTCCTCCTCCTCCTCCTCCTCCTCCTCCTCCTCCTCCTCCCTCCTCCCTGCTCCCTGCTCCGCCGCCGCGCGCGCTCCTTGAGAATTCGTGGCCACCTCCGACGCCATCGGGCGCCGAGCCGGCCCGCCGCGTGCTGCCGACGTGCCCCTGCGCGCGGCTGCCTCAAGAGCGACCCTCGCCGAGAGCGCCCCGTGGTGCGGGCCCACGGGGGCCCCCCGGACCGCTGCACGCGAGGCGGACCGCCGCGCACGCGCGCGCGCGGCGGGGCGGCGTGCGCGCGTCGGGCCGGATGGGAGGGGGGGAGACAGGGAGAGGGGGGGGGGATAGAGGTAGAGGGGGGAGAGGGGATAGAGGGAGAGGGGGGGGGGATAGAGGGAGAGGGGGGGATAGAGGGAGAGGGGGGAATTAGAGGGAGAGGGGGGGGGTGACGAAATTGGCGGCATGCAGCTGGCCAGCAGCTGGTGTCGGCCCCGCCGAGGGGCCCATTCCTCGACATGCATGGCCGCCTCCGGCGCCGGGAGGCGCCGGGGAAGTCGGTTCCGTGAGCTGAGCCTCAAGCCCCCCCCTTTGCTATCCCTCCTTTTCGCCCAGCCCGAGCATGGCGGGGTGGCGTGCGTGGAGCGAGGCCCATAACGCTGGCTTGGCATCGCTCGGACGTGTGCCTTTTTTCTCGGCGGAAACCATCGAGGACCATCCTGGACCATCGAGCAAACAAAAACACGCACGAAATCGAAAAATGCACGGGAAATGGACGTCCGAGCGATGGCAGGCTGGAGACCCATGCCAAGGAGCACCCTGCCTGCCTCCAGGGTGCCTTGGATGTCTTGGGCTCCGAGGCGCTTTTGCGAGTGGAAGCGTGACGCTCCCACACCAGAATTCATGTTCATCCCATGGGGTCTCGGGGTTGGGTTTCTCGTGGAAGGTTTCTTCTGGTCGGGCCCCTACTCTATGGAGAAACTGAGGGGTGCCGATGCCGCTACCCCCCGCATCTCTCCCGGGGTGCGTCCTGACCAGGATTTCGGGGGGAATCCAGCGGTGGCGGCGAGGGCATCCCAGGAGGCCCCAAAAGGGAGGAACGAGGGAAGGGTAGCGATATGGGTACCTTTTCCTCCCGTATTACTTTGAGCGTAGGGCGTCGTAGCGTAGGGCATCGTAGTCGGAAAAAACAAGTAACAAAACCATTCCCCCCCTCTGCAGGGCTCATTTCGATTCCTCCGATTCGTTTCGATTCGTTTTTGATGGATACCGATTCCGATCCGATTCGACTTCGGATTCCGGTTTGAATCCCGATTCCTCCATGGAGGCCTACTAGCCTGCCGATTCCTGCCGATTCGACCTCTCCCGACGTGGCTGCCGATTTCCGCCGATCCGCTCCATCTCGATCCGATTCTGGGCTCTCCTGCCTTTTTGCGCGAGGCCTCCTGCCCGACCACTCCGTGCCCGACCCGCAGCGCTGCGCCCCTGGCAGCCACTTGCCGCTTCGCCCGAGGCTGGTCTCAGCTGGGGGCCGCGGGCGCTCTGCAGCGCCCGTGGCGGCCATGTGCGCCCACACCGTGAGGCCTGGGCAGTGGCGAAAGCGGGCCGCCCGCCGGCGGGCCAGTTTCATCCTTTACCGCAGAGGCCGTCGCACTTGAGCAGGCCGTGGATTCTGTCCGGGACCTTTTTTTGAAAACAGGAGCATCGACCTGCGAGAGTTCTCTTGAAGCCATAATACAGCGACGATGTCGGGCTGGTGCCATCGCGCCGCACGCCTTCGGAGAACAGCAAAAAAGAGCACGGTGTGCCCCGAAGGATTGCAAAAAAACCCAGGATTGCAAAAAAAAAAAAAAAACACTTGAACGAAGGATTGCAAAAAAAAACCTTCGCGTGGAGCAGACTGCGGCCGGCCGCCGCCCGCGCGCGGCGCCCGGAGGTCCCACTTCCTCGGGGAGTGCCGGCGGCCGCCCCCGCGCCTCGGGCCCCCGCCCCGGTGGCCGCCCGCGCCGCCGCCGTGTGCCGAGGCGCGGGGGGGGGGGGGGAGGAAGCGAAGGAGAGAGGAGGAGGATGAGGAGGAGGAGGAGGAGGAGGAGGAGGAGAGGAGGAGGAGGAGGAGGAGGAGGAGGAGGAAGAGGAGGAGGAGGAGGAGGAGGAGGAGGAGGAGGAGGAGGAAGAGGAGGAGGAAGAGGAGGAGGAGGAGGAGGAGGAGGAGGAGGAGGAGGAGGAGGAGGAGGAGGAGGAGCAGCGGGGCGGGAGAGCGGCCTCGCGGCGTGTCGAGCGAGAGGCGCCGTGGCCCGGGTTTCGCCGTGGGCCGAGGCGGGGCGAGGATCGGGCCGGACGAAAGGGGGGGGATTGGGAAAGGGGGGGTTACGAAATTTGCTGCATGCAGCTGGTTTCGGCCTCACCGAGGGGCCCATTCCTCGATACATAGTCGCCTCCGGCGCCGGGAGGCGCCGGGAACATCAGCTACGTGAGCTGATTCTCAAACCCCCCTTTGCTATCCCCCCCTTTCGCCCGACCCGAGAGGATGGTGTCAGGAGGGGGAAAAACTTCAACACGCTGTTTTGGTCTGCGGGTCGAGAGCGAGCCTCTTCCGGTCCAGAGCTGGGCGGGCCAGGCAGAGCTCTTATGGGGGAGAGAGCACAGGCGGGCATCGAGCGAGGCGCCGGGGCTGGGGGCTCCGGGGGCCGAGGCGGGGCGAGGATGATGTCAGGAGGGGAAACAAAACACACAGACACAAGTAATCGTCGACTCCCAGGAAAATAGGGGAAGATGTGGGAAGTGGGGGGGGAGACAGGAACCCCGAAAATATAGGACAAATTTGGGGTTTCCCATTACATCTGTGTGTGTATGTATTTGCGTGTTTGTGGGCCCCTTCAATTATGCTGCTGCCATCGTACTTAAGGACCACATCCCAGAAATAATTCGGAGCACCCGGAAAAGCGTCGAAACAGTGTCGGGCGAGTGTCCCCCAGGGCCCGACACGTGCAAACCCCCTAGCTTCGGCCCTTTTTTTGGTGCTCGAAATTTTTCTGGTGATCGATGCTAGAGTAGGTGGGAACATCATAAGGCCAGGAATCGGAAGCCCCCAGGCGGTGTGGTCAGGGGAACGAGCAATGACACGAGCATGAGAACTCGGAGGTCCGCGCGTGTCCTGGATCCGCGCTGAGCCCCCTCCCTGGCGCGCGGAGCGCGCCAGGGGCGGCGCCAGAGGCGCCGCCAGGGGGCCCCAGCGCCGATCCGAGAAATCCACGCGGACCTCTGAGTTATCGTGTTTATGTCATTGTTCGTTCCCCCAGTGGTGACCACACCGTGTGGTGAGTCGGTGGGAATTCGGGGTCACCGCACTGTTTTGGGGCTCGAGTCCCTCTCCGAGGATGTCTCGGTCGACATGGGCCTCCAAGGTCCCAAGGCCGTGAAGTGACGGACCGTGCGGTGAGGTCTTTTGGTTCCAAGGTCACCGCACGGTCTGTCACCACACGGCTTCGGGATCCCCAAAGGAAGAGGTCCACCGTACGAAGTTCTGTTCCCAGACCTGCGCGCGTTGTGAAAGAATCACGACGGGAGGTTTTTCATCATCTTCGGCCTCCGGGGGCCCTTACTCGGCCTGGAGGCCTTTTAAGAAACGGCTCAGGATGAGAAACTGGTCCCGAAGGCCACGACATGCTCGAGCTACTCTTAAGCATCGGCCTCGCACTCCTACTCCTCCCAGCTGCACATCCCGCGCAGCCCCTCTGCCATGGTGCCTGTCCACGGCCGTGCGCTCCGTCTCTTGTGCTGTTCGCTCTGGCTCGGATCCCCATCGCACGTGCACGCAGCTTTCCGTGAGACGGAGTAGTCAGGTTCGCCACGCCTCGTTGCTTCACAGGGGAGCCCCTCGTCGATGATCTACGCAGAAGTCGAAGAGACACTGCTGGATTCGCGCACGGAACATGCGGAGGCCATTGGCTTGATACGCACAAGCAAGGGTGGTTGCCGTATCCGTGCACACTACTGCCCGCAGGGCCGAGAGTTGGCCAGACGTGCGGCCACACATTTGCCAAGCTCTCGCCCGAGCCGGCCACCTCGTGTGTCCGGCTTCCGGGAGCAGAGCACCGGGGAATGGTGCTGTCTGCCGCGTCTCGTCGACGGCGAGCGTTCGTGCCGGGCCCCAGGCGTGTCTGGAGTAGGAGAAGGGAGAGGAGGAGCGCGACGACGACGACCGCTGAGGCGACGACGAAGACCCGAAGAAGCTTCCGCAGGTCCAGGGAGATGCCGAGGACCCCCAAACTCCTCCAGTGCCGAGCCTCCAGACGGCGGCGGCGGCGAAGCCGACGATGCGACGGTGCGTCGCGCCCTCGAGCCTCGAGACGGTGACGGCGGCGGTGGCGGCGGCGGCGGCCGCGGCGGCGGCGGCGGCGGCGGCGACGACGACGACGACGACGATGACGACGACGACGACGACGACGACGACGACGACGACGACGATGACGACGACGACGACGACGACGACGACGACGACGACGACGACGACGACGACGACGACGACGACCACCACGACGACGACGACGACGACGACGACGACGACGACGACGACGACGACGACGACGACGACGACGACGACGTGAGGTCCCCAGGGGATTATTGACGCTGGAGGTCGATCCCGCGTCGGCCTCGCGGAGGCCTCCGGCGGCCCTCGGAGGCCCAGAAAGGGCCCGAGACGCGCTGAAGCATGTTCCGTCAGAGGAGGGAGGCCAAGAGTATAGATCCAGTAGGAGCAGGCAGCAGGAGGAGGTCGTTGTCTTTGGGGTGGTGGTGGGCCCGAGACGCTGAAGCATGTTCCGTCAGAGGAGGGAGGCCAAGAGCATGTTTAAGTCGGGCCTGTCCCCCTACAGGGGGATTTCCGACGAAAAATAGAAAGTACCCCAGAAATACCCCAAGAAGGTCAACACATAATAATAGAAAATAGGCCCTAGACTATTTTTGGATTATGTTTTGGCTATTTTTGGGTTTTTTTTCTGTCGAAAATCCCCCTGTACGGGGGACAAGCCCGACTTAAGAGTATATCACAGTAGGAGCAGGCAGCAGGAGGAGGTCGTTGTCATTTGGGGTGGTGGTGGGACATTCGGCAGGAGGAGGCGGCGGCAATGGCCGCGGCGGCGGGATTCGCCCACAAAAAAATAAGGAAATCCCTGAGATTGGCATCGTGATGAGGAGATGCCCAGCATAGGGATAGGGATATGTTCCAGGCTGGTAATGGCGGGACACTCGGCGGGAGGAGGCGGCGGCGGTGGCGGCGGCGGCGGAGGTGCCCTCGGCGGCCGCCGCGCTGCCCGTCGGCGCCCCCACCTCGCGCCCCGCGCCTCCCCTTGGGGGGTTCGGCGCTGTGGGGCGCTTGTGCCGGGTGCAGATACATGCAGGAGGCTCCGCGCGGCCGCGGGGCAGGGAGCTGCATGGGAGAGGCCAGACCCCCCCCCCCCCAGAGGAGAGGGGCGAGAGGATCACCCCCCAGGGGCCTCCAGAGGCCCAAACGAGACCAGACGCGTCGAGCACAAAGAGCTGCCCTGGAAGCTTCCTGCCCCGTGGCCCTGCGGTTCCTGCGGGAGGGAAGATCCATGCAGGAGGGAACAAAAACACGCAGACACAGTGGATCGGCGGCTCCCAGGAAAAGATATGGGAAAGCAAGTATGGGAAGGGGGGGGGGAAGACGAAGCTCCAGGAAAGATTGAGACATGTGGGGAATCCTGAGATTCGTGTGTGTGGTTGGTTGTTTGTGTGTGCTGGGGCCCCTTGATGGACGGCATAAGCGTCCACCTTCGACGCTCCTCGCGGATCCCGTGGACCCCCCCCCCCCGGCGGCGCCCCTGGCGCCGCCCCTGGCGCTGCCCCTGGCGCCGCCCCTGGCGCGCTCGGCGTGCCAAGGGACGGGGCTCCAGCGCATGCCCAAGAGAAATCTGCGCGCACCGTCGAAAGTGCATGGTCATGCCGTGTTTCCCTCCTCTCATTGTCGGGCCAGAGTGGAGGGGAAAGAACATCCAGCGAGATGTCTGAGACCAGACGTTAAGAACGAATGCTCCACCTCGACTAGGCACAACCAGAGCCATTGATCCCATTTTCCTGCCACATTTCTCGAGCTGGATCGACCCGCGGGGGCCCAGTGGCCTGACACCTGACGACAACGCATGGTGTGACAGCATTGCTCAGGCGATCGCAAACATGGATCAAGGGGGCGTGGATTAGCGACGGGCCCAGTTTCCACGGGAGATCGCGGGTTTCCGCCGCCGAGCGAGGCGGCACCGGCCGCATTTTGGGGAGGGCATGGATTTGGCGACCGCGCCCCAAATCCATGGAGCGCTGATCCATGTTTGCGTGCGCAGATGTCATAGCGAGCAGTAGGTCCGTACCCCAGGTTTCGTAAAAGAAGGAAGGGGGTCACAACCCTCCCAGACGAGAAGTCTTAGACCCCCCCAGACCATCCATGAAAGGGTGGCCCTTTGCCCAGACCCTCCCGAACCCTCCAAGACAGCTCAAATCAGCCCCCCCCCCAAAATGTGACCCCTCCGCTTTGTTTTGGAATCCGGAGCAGCTGTTGTGGCTAAGTCGATGTCCCGAGGCAGATCGGATCGGATTTTACCAGCCTGGAACATATCCCTATCCCTATGTTGGGCATCGCCTCATCACGATGGCGATCTCAGGGATTTCCTCAGTTTCTGAGGGTGTATCCCTAAGATTGTCATCTCCTTTTAGCGTGTCAATCTTAGGGATAGGGATAGGTTCGATGCTGGTAAGGATTGGCCTGGCTCGGCTTGGATATGGAACCGAGGAGGAGGACTGGACTGGCTCGGACGGGATGTTTCAGGGCAACGGAGGTGGCTCGGGCCAGGAAGGAGCGGCACGGTGGCACCCGGGCCCCGGAGGGGGATGGGGCGGGAGGCACGCTTCCCCCCGCCCGCCTGCGGTAGCTCACGCGCGTCGCGCGTCCAAGGCAGCACCCTGCTCGAGTACCTGCGCAGCTCGGTATCGTTTGACGGATCCCCATCCCCATCCCCATCCCCTTCGAGACCCCCACCAACTTACCACCCCAGTTGGGGATACACCCCTCGAAGTCCGAAGGGAACGGCCTATCGGCCAGTGGGGCCCAGGCCACGCAGCTGGGGATGAGGATCGGTTAAACGATACTCAGCAGTTCCGAGGTAATGAAGAAATCTGGAGCGAGCGCACACGATATTCCGTGCAGCTCGAGCCCCACATGGGACTTCACAATCCACATGGCGGGCAGGAGACCTTCCGTCCCACCGCACGACCTCTCGTCGCGTGGCAGACGCGCTCACTTCCAAGTAAAACAAAAGATGCCATCAGCAGCGGTGGAGCATGCAGTCTACAGCGTGTTACCCTTCGGGGGCAATAGGGGGGGATAGGCACAGGGGGGGATGCATCGACCCCCGATCGCCCACGCCAACAGATAGGGGCCCGACAGCCCCAACCTGCACAGCAGGGTGCGGATTCACCGTCGGGGGCCTGTCGCCGATCTATCGGCGATGCATCGCCGATTCCAGGTCGATGCACCCCCCCCTATCTAGGGGAACAAAAAGTGGCATAAACATAAAAACTCGGAGGTCCGCGCGGATCTCTCGGATCGGCGCTGGACCCCCCTCCCTGGCACGCGGAGCGCGCCAGGGGCGGCGCCGAAGGCGCCGCCGGGGGGCCCCAGCGCCGATCCGAGAAATCCGCGCGGACCTCCGGGTTGTTATGTTTATGCCACTTTTCGTTCCCCTACGATCGTTGCCCCTCAACCCTTGGGGTCACGCAGGAGCTCGCGCACCACCTCGGGGAGGCCAAGGGACCCTGCCCTCGCGGGGGGGGGGGGCCGCGCCTGCCCGCGGTGCCCCGCGGCGCTTCTCAGAGCCGCCTAATTGTGGGCTCCTCCGGCGGGAGGCCCAGCTCGGCCAGGCCCCACCTGGTGAAAGGGGCAGGGGAGGGGGCGCAGGGAGGGTTGAGGAGAGACGAAGAGAGAGGAGGAGGAGGAGGAGGAGGAGGAGGAGGAGGAGGAGGAGGAGGAGGAGGAGGAGGAGGAGAGGAGGAGGAGGAGAGGAGGAGGAGGAGGAGGAGGGGGAGGAAGAGGAGGGGGAGGAGGAGGAGAGTGAGGGGGAGGAGGTGAAGAAAGAGGAGGAGGAGGATAATGGTGATGTTGATGCTGATGCTGATGCTGATACTGCTGATAATGATGATGATGGTGATGATGGTGATGCTGATGCTGACGATGATGATGATGATGATGATGATGATGATGATGATGATGATGATGATGCTGATGCTGATGATGATGATGATGATTGATGATGATGATGAGGATGATGATGATGATGATGATGATGATGATGATGATGATCATGATGATGATGGTGCGGTTGCTGATGATGATGTTGATGCTGGTGGTGGTGATGCTGGTGCTGGTGATGGTGATGGTGATGGTGATACTGGTGAGGATGATGCTGAGGATGATGCTGAAGCTGAAGACGATGCTGGTGATGGTGATGGTGGAAGTGATGATTATGATGATGATGATGATGAGGAGGATGCTGCTGCTGATGATGATGCTAATGCTCATGCTGATGCTTATGTTGATTATGACGATGCTGATGATCATGATGATGGTGGTGGTGGTGATGATGATGATGATGACGAGGAGGAGGAGGAGGAAATGACTGTTTGTCGGTCCTCCCTGTTCTTTTACTGTCTACTTCTACCAGCCGACGGCTCCTGGAGCGGTGCTCCAAGATTCGCCCGGCTTCCGTTGGATCAACCCCTCCAAGGCCGACCAGCCCTGGGGAAGGGGGAGGACGGCGACGGCCCGACTCTTGCGCCTTCAGTCCACAGTCCACAGGAGGAGGAGGAGGAGGAGGAGGAGGAGGAGGAGGAGGAGGAGGAGGAGGAGGGGAGGAAGGGGAGGAGGACGAGCTAGGTGCGCTCTCGTCATAACTGACGTCCGACCCATTTCTCCCATCCCTTACCATGACGTAGATCTCCTCTCTATTCGCACAGGCGGACGTCGAGCAGGGCAATGATCGCGAGAGGGTGCGCGATGCATCGTAGAGCACGGCATGGCATGGTGTGGAAGAGCACGGCAGAGCGTAGAATGTCATAGCATGGCGTGGCATTGCGTAGTGAATCATTGCATCACAAAGCGTTGCAACGCAAAGCATGGCATCGCACAGCGGCGCAGAACAGAACACCGGGGCCTTCTGCGGCCCAAGAACTCAGCGAATCGACACTGGATGTGTAATCACTTGCGATGTATTTTCCGGCGGTGATGTCGTAGATTTGGGGCCTATTTGGAAGGACCGAAAACGCCCGCGCTGCAGCGCCTTCCGATTCCTCATGCCCGCAATCTGCTGGGCCCTCGGCTTGAGCGGCACCAGGGCAGCTTTCCACCGTGCTGATCTCGTAGCGTGCCTCGTTGTCGTTCATGCCAGCCGTCTCCGACGCGATCGCCGACATTGCCAGCGACTCCACCTTCTGTCGGGCCTTCGTGCGGTACGCCGCCACTCGGGACTCTTCGGTCGGCCGCGGGTCCCACGTCAGGCTGGCCTCTGCCTCCTGGAGCGATATAGGAGGGACGACCGATATCAACTTGTTGATGGATGCCATGGAGGGCTGCAGAATCTGAGACTGGTCCTGCCACGGCGACTTGTTGGCGCCCGTGCTCCTAGGACGGCGCGCCCACACCAGACTGATCCTCTGGTTGAAGTGGCCTCCGCACTTGTAGTTCCCACTTCGTGATCGACTCATTGTCGCCGCATGGGCACCTCCACCCCGAAGCCCGACCCGACGTCTTCTTGCTGAACGACTCTCTCTGCCGACTGGTGAGCTCCCAGCTCGCGCCTGGCGCTGGCCAAGCGCAAGAGGGGGGTACGACACCAAGGCCTATGCGAGCGTGATCGCCTGTGCCAGCCGCGGGCCTCGAGCCGCGGACGAGAATCGTGGTCGAGGGGCGCGTGTCCGCGACGCACAGAACGGCTGGGCCGGTTCTGCCCTCCACCTGCCCCCCCTGCGGGCGAAGCGCAGCCTCGGCCAAACGCCCTCGTCATTCGTCGTCGTCCTCCCCCCTCCTCCGCCGAAGAGAAGGATTCTAGGAGCTTTCCTCTTCCCCGCCCGTCTTCACCCCCCAGGTGCTCTGAGAGGAGACTGGATGTGCCCCCAGTGCGGGGACCACCAGTACGCCCGCAATTCGCACTGCAGGACGGGGGGGACCGTCAGATCGATAGTGACGTATGGATGCGCGATATTGTATAGAAGAGCCCGGGCCGCAGACATTGTGCGTTTCTAAATTGGCGTCACCTCGAAGTCTCCGCGTCCAGAGGCCCGTTTCGTACAGTCCTGGCCACCGAAAAAGATTCCAGGATGAACAGTTGTCTTGGGAACAGCTTGAGAGGTCTGTGGCCCACGCATGGAACAGATCGCGACACTGGACATCTGGGAAGGAGGAGGGGAGGAGAAGAGGGGGCCTCGCCCACTTGCCAGGAGGCCATCATTCGCAGCCCATGGCATGTGGGTGGCATCCTTGATCATTTGGCGACAACACCACGCACGAAACCTACAAAAACACAGGGAATGGACGTCCGAGCGATGGCCAGCATGTGGGCGGCACGAGGAGTTGTGGGCCAGCTTCGGCATCCGCCGAAAACAACTTCCGTGCATTCCGCGCGCAGTGCTCCGTGCTTTCGGGGCCTTCCTTCCCCACCTCCTCGGGGCCTCCTCGCGCCACGCTCTCGTCGCCTTTGGCGGGGCCGGGCTCGGAGAGATGGGCGGAGTGGCGCCCAGGGAGGGTCAGTGGGCTCCTCCTCCTCCTCCTCCTCCTCCTCCTCCTCCTCCTCCTCCTCCTCCTCCTCCTCCTCCTCCCCTCCTCCCTCCTCCTCCTCCTCCCCTCCCCCTCCTCCTCCTCCTCCTCCTCCTCCTCCTCCTCCTCCTCCTCCTCCTCCTCCTCCTGCTTCTCCTCCCCCTCCTCCTCCTCCTCCGCCCCCTCCTCCTGGCTGGCTGGGGGCAAAGACGGATGGTGAGGAGGTTCGGCAGGCGTGCGCCGCAGCCGCCGACCCCCGGGAAGTGCAGATAGGTTCCCATGGTTTTTTTTTTGGGGGGGGGGGGGGCTGCCGCGGTGATGGTGATGTAGATGAAAGCGAGAGGAGGGCGTCGGAGAAGGAGGAACATGAGAAGGAGGAGGAAGAGGAGGAGGAGGAGGGGGAGGAGGAGCGGGAGGAGGAGGAGGGGAAGGATGAGCAAGAAGAGGAGGAGGAGGAGGAGGAGGAGGAGGAGGGGAGACAGAGAAGGAAGATATCTTGGCCGGGCGCCCATATCGTCAAATATCGAATGGCCGTCGGTACATCCGCCACCGTGCGTGGAGGAGAAAGGAAGCTTCGGGCTCGTTCCATGCGTGCTTGCCTGCTGTCAGCCTCGGGCGCTGCGCGAGCATAACAGCCCTGTCTGCTAGAGAGGAAGTATAGGGGGCCGGGTGCGCTTGCGTGTACGTGTGGGCGTGTGGCTTTGGCTGTGGTTGTGCAGACCTGTTGCGGTGCAACCTCGCAGCTCAGACATTTGGGTTTGCTGGCGGCCTCAGGCTGTGAGAGGCTATCTTCACAACCCCCGCCTGGCGAAACCCGTTTCGTATTTTTCGCTTCGTGTTGTGCGAGACGTGATTGCCAGATTGTGCGTTCCTAAGGGCCCCCTGAGCGCCACTGGGCGCTGGCGGCCCAGACTTCGTCGTCGTCGTCCTCCTCTTCCTTATCCTCCTCCTCGTCATCCTTACCCTCCTCATCCTCCTGAAGTCCTCCGGCTGGCGGCCTGCTGGTGCGTGCACCGTGGTGTCGCAGTGTCTTCGGGGTGTCCACCGCGGTGTGCTGTGCTGTTTTCCTTTTCCCCGAGCGCCCCGCGGCCACCGTGCGTCACGGGGGCTCCTGCTCGGTGCCTCCACCGGTGCGCGCGCCTCGGGCGCCCGCCGCGAGGTGTGCAGACACGTGGGGCACGTGCCCCCCAATAGAACCCCTCACGCACCCCCCACCCTGCTCCCACCGCCCGCACAGCCTCATTCTCCCCCCTCCTGTGGGAAAAAAGCACACACTGTGGGAAAAGCACACACAAGTCTGTGGGGAAAAAAGCACACAAAAAACACAAAAAACACAGAGTGTGTGTGTGTGTGTGTGTGTTTTCTCCACAGTGTGTGTGTGTGTGTGTGTGTGTGTTTTTGTGTGTGTGTGTGTTTTGTGTTTTTTCCCACAGTCCACCTCCGCACCGCATCTCGCGGGCCGTGCGCGAGGTCCCCCTCGCCCCCACGGCCTCTCCGGTCGGCCCCTGGGCCGGAGGCAGCGGTGGTCCTACCCTCGGTGCCCGCGGCGCCTGCTCGCCTGGGCCCTCGGCGCGTGGGCGCTGGCCTCGCCTCAGCACCGTCCTCTTGTGGATGCAGACTGCAGGAGGAGGAGGAAGAGGAGGAGGAGGAGGAGGAGGAGGAGGAGGAGGAGGGGGAGGGAGAGGAGGAGGAGGGGGAGGGGGAGGGGGAGGGGGCCCAGCGCGTCGTCGTCGGCAAGCTCCGGGAGGCCCCAGAAGGTGCGGTGACGACACCCTGCTGTGAGGCAGCGGGATCCGGGGCGGCCGCACGGTTTTGGGATTCGGGACATTCTCCGAGGACGTCTCGTGCGACTGGGGCCTCCAGGGCCCCAAAACTGTGGGTTGCGGACCGTGCGGTGAGGTCTTTCTGGGGATTCCGAGGTCACCGCACGTTCTGCCACCGCACCGTTCCGAGACCCCCCAAAAGTGAGTGCAGGCCCCAGAGGGGCCGGGTGACCCTGTGTTGGCCCCCCCCCATCGCCGCCAGCGCCTGAGATTGACGTCCCTACTCGCATGCGTTCATTCTGTTCTGTCGCGGCGCCGGCGCTGGCGCACGGCGCGGCCTTGATGGGGCCGAATCGGGACGCGCAGAGGCGAGTCGAGACAGGAGATGCGGCAGGAGATGCGGGCGAGGCGGAGGAGGGCGGCCGCGGTAGGGGAGGACGGGACGGGGCTAGGACAAGGATAATCGGGGCTCGAGAGACGGGGGTCAATGCAAACGAGGGTCAGTCAGAGCGCTGGATCTTGCAGGATCCTGAAAAGCCAGGGCTGCATTGACCAGGGCTAGCGTGCGAGACCCTGCAGGATCCTGCAGGATCTTGCAGGATCCTGCAAGGCCTGACCGACCTGGGTCTGGATTGGCCCGGGTCAGAAGATACCCGAGATAAGCGAAGGCCGCGGCTCCCGATACATCCTCCAGAGCCGCCAGGTCGCAGAGATTTCTAATTTACGGTGTGGGCGTTAATTGAGGAATGTGTCCAGGTGGCTTTAGTCCCTGGAGGATTCCTCAAATGAAGAGGGAGGTGCTGTTATCCATGGCCAAGATTCAATTGGTGCTCCACTGATTCTTCAGAGCCTGGAATCCTTATGCAGTGGTTCCTTATGCAGTGCCCTCACCGTACCCCCACCCGACAGCATCCTCGCCCTGGCTTCGCCTTAGACGGAGAGGGGAAGAGCGCGCCCCCGTGCGCGTGAACAGAGGGCGCTCATATCTGGCCGGTTGTCGTGCGCGCTGGTTGGGTTTTCCTGTTCGCCCAGAAAATCATACGCGGCCACCGGAGGGAGTTGCGAACGAGGAGGAGGGGGAGGGGGGAGGAAAAGGAGGAGGAGGCGGAGGAGGAGGAGTTTGAGGGGGAGGAGGGGAAGTTCAAGGACGACGACGACGACGACGCTGCCGTAGCTCGACGTAGCTGCACTGTCACGCCCGACACCGCGGCCTGCGCACGCAGGCCGTGCGCAGCGCGATGCTACAGTTCTATTCTCGACGCCAGCGCCGGCTCCCCGAGGGTCGCGCGCGCGTGGGGCGGAGCGCAAGCGTGACGCCTCGTCTCCCTCCCTCCTCCTCCTCCTCCTCCTCCTCCTCTTCCTCCTCCTCCTTTCCTCTCCCTCCCCTCTCCTCCTCCTCCTTCCTCCTCCTCCTCCTCCTCCTCCTCCTCCTCCTCCTCCTCCTCCTCCCCCCTCGTCCTTAATCCAGCCGGCATGGTGTGGTCGATTGCTTTTTTTTTTTGACTTTGTGCTCCGTCCGTGTAAACGTCACCTCTGTGCAATACAGCGAAATAAATGTCATGGAGTTGGTGCGCCGAACCTGGCGCGACGCCCGCTTATTGTATCACGAAGTGGTCAAGTTTGGGCGATGGAGTCGCACCTCTAACAGAATCGTGCTCAAGGGGGGGGCAAAATTTGCCCGCCCCCCCCCGCCTCCCCCCGTGGGGCCCCACGCTCGGGCTGGCAGGCGACCGCTTGTCTCCCCCCCTCTCCTGCTGCTGCGGTTCCTTCCCTCCTCCTGCGCTCTTCGCCCTCCCTCCTCCCCCTTTCGTCGTCGTCGTCGTCGTCGTCGTCGTTGTCGTCGTCGTCGTTCGCTGGTCGCCGTCGTTGTCGGCGTCGTCGTCGTCGTCGTCGTCGTCGCGTCGGGGGGGGGGGCGGTCCCCTGCCTTCCTTGGGCTTGTGGCCCCTCTGGGTGAGGTGGCGTTCGAGGCGAGGCCCAATTTCTCACACGAGGCAGCTTGTAGGTGCAAGAGCTGCCCGAGAGTTCAACGATTCCGCTTCCTTCCTGCCGGGTGCGCGTCCTCCCCCATTCGCCCTCCGAGCGGTCGGCTCGCCAGGCAGATTATGTCGGAACCGCGGCCGTCGCCTAGCGAGGTGAGGCCGCAGTGTCGCGACGCTGTGCCGTTTTCCCTTCTCCGCCTCCCCGTCCTCCCCTCACCACCCACCAAACCACCCCAACCCAACCCGAAGGCCTCAATTTGCCGTCCATTTCCAGTGGGGGGGGGGTCGGGGAGCGTTGAAAAAAACACATGGTACCCGTCCCCCCCCCCCCAACCCGAAATTCGGATCAAATTCGGGTCTTCGGGTTGGGTTGGGGTGGTCTGGTAGGTAGTCATCCCCGCCCTCCCCATGGTGGCAAAGCTTGCCTTGGCCCCGCTCTTCCAGTCCAGTCGCGTCGGGCAACTTGTGTGCAGCACGCGGGGATCCTGCGACGGCAGGGCGCGTTGCTTTCCGGCCGCTATTAGAGCACCGTGCAACATACGCACTCGTGGCAACCACCGTGTGCGCCGCTTCCTGGCCACCTGGTGTCAGGTCCCCTCCTCCTCCTCCTCCTCCTCCTCCTCCTCCTCCTCCTCCTCCTGCGTTCTCCCGTGGCGCCTTTAGTTATCTCCGCTTCCTCTCGCTGCCACGTCTCTGGCAGATCCCGGCGTCGCCGCCGGGCAACCATGAGGGTTGCGTCTAGGTGTATTTCTCCTCTTTCTCTCCCCCGCCTCTCCCCCGCCGGTCTCCCTCCCGTCCCGCAGCATGTAAAATTGAACGCTCCTTCCGCGCCTTCGACACGTTCAAAACCGGGGGCGGTTCTTTATCAGTGCATCTCGCGGGGCCGCATCCGAGCCTGGTCTGTCTCACCCTGTGCCCGCTATGTGATATCGATGGCTGTTCCGGCCGCGGGGGATATTTTCATGAGGCCCGCTTCTCTTCCTCCTCACCCGAGTCCGGGGCTATTGTTGGTTTTCGATTTCTGCCAGCATGAGTCGGCAGAGTTTCGGCCACGCTCGCAGGACAGCCTGGCGAGTGATTCTGCTTTGTTCGTCGCGTGGTCGCGGGTAGATCGCCCTCTTGAGAGCAGCTGACTCCTGCCGTGCGGGTACCCTGGCGTATCTAGCTTTTCGCCTGTCCATTGCATTCACTCCCGCTCGTGTGTCGACTCGTCGCTTGGTTGTCCCCCAAAAAAAACATGCAGCTCGATGTAGCCATCTGTGTAGCTCAAGCGACACCTCTCTGAGCTCAATGCTGCCATATGTAGCCACTCTCGGGACTCTCAGGCCAGGCGCGCTTGTTGTAAGTGCACGCGTGTGTGTGTGTGTGTGTGTGTTGCATGTGCGTGTGTGCGCGCGTGTGTGTGTGTGTGTGTGTGTGCGTGTGCGTGTGCGTGTGCGTGTGCGTGTGCGTGTGCGTGTGCGTGTGCGTGTGCGTGTGCGTGCGTGTGCGTGTGCGTGTGCGTGTGCGTGTGCGTGTGCGTGTGCGTGTGCGTGTGCGTGTGCGTGTGCGTGTGCGTGTGCGTGTGCGTGTGCGTGTGCGTGTGCGTGTGCGTGTGCGTGTGCGTGTGCGTGTGGGTGTGGGTGTGGGTGGTGTGGGTGGTGTGTGTGTATGTGTGTGTGTGTGTGTGTGTGCGGGGGGGGGGGGCGAGTGTGTGTCTGTGTGTGTGTGTGTGTGTCTGTGTGTGTGTGTCGTGGCTTCGGCCCTTCTCGAGCGGTTCTCTGCAGGGCCAGCTTCGAGGCTGTCTCTTGGGAATGCCCCGTCGAGGCCGCTTCCGCCGTGCTACCAGTAATGCACTCAGAGCGAGCGCGCGCCCAGCTTCTCACTTTGTCAGCCTTTCTGCGCCTGACAGCTGAAGCCGGCTGCCGTCGGGGACCGCGAGGATGCCGCGCAAGTCGCTGCCGAGCAAAGGTGCGTGCATGCGTGATGCACGTGCGTCCACATTCTTGCATGCACCAGCGACGAGCTGGCTTGCGAGTGCTGCATGGCGATCAGGCCCTCCCATCTCCTTCACGCGTGCCCTCTTCCCGCTTCGTCGCCTCGGCATGCGGCCCTCCTCCAGAGACCGCAGAGTCTCAAATGCCACACCTGCGCTTAGGATAGAGTCCCCTTTCCCTTCCTCTTGCCCCTGCCCTCGTCCTCATCGTCATGCTCCTCCTCCTCCTCCTCCTCCTCCTCCTCCTCCTCCTCCTCCTCCTCCTCCTCTCGCGAGGAACTGTCAGCACCAACGCCCTGCAAACGTTCCTGGCAGCAGCGGGCAGCCCACCTCGCCTGCCTCTTTGGGGGCAGAGGAGACTGCATTGGGAAGCCTAGGCTGCGTTCGTAGCGAACATCTCAAGGGTTGCTTGTTGTTGTGTAGTTTAGAAACCTGGCATAATACGAAACATCAGCCCGCTACGGCAAAATGTCGATGGGAGGGGGTTGAGATTCGGGAGGCTCGCGTGACGAGAAGCTCGCGATGCCAGACGGAAGGAGTAGGGGGCGCTTTGATCTTTGTATTTGTTCTGTTCGTTTGTTTGGGCCTCCTGGGGGCTCGTCGCCCCACGGCTAGAGTCGCTTCCACATGTTGGCCAGGACGCTCCCTGGGAACAGCCTGGGGGGTCATCCAGTCGCGCTGCCGCGCGATTCCGCCATCGCGCTCGGGCGGGCGCCTGGGGGAGGGGGGTCGGCGGGCGCGTTGGGGGAAACCATAATCCATGGAACGTCCCTCCCCCGATCTCGTATTTGAGCACATCTTCTGCCTGGGATGCGAGGACGCAGGGACCTTCAGAAGGAGGAGGATGAAGAGGTCGAGGAGGAGGCTGAAGAGAAGGCACGAGGAGGAGCTGCCAGAATCTTCCTGGGCCGCTCCAAGAGAGGGCAACCTCTCCGAAGCCGTCTCCGGGCGGGTCTCTCCCCCCCTGGAAGGTAGGTCGACGGAAAGGTGGGGTCCGCGATCCGCGGGGAAGCCGGCGGAGGCGAGGCGAGGCGGGACGAGGTCGGGCGTCGTCGGCCATGCGCAGGGGGGGTAGGGGGAAGGTTTCTTAGAAGCACCCTGTTTCTTAGAAGGCGCGGGCCCTATCTATAGATGTCAGGCCCGCGCCTTCTAAGAAGCAGCCTCCGTCTTAAAAGCCTTCGCCCCCCCCTACCCACTTGTGCGCGCCGCCAACTCAAGCAGTGGCGAAGCGACCTGGCTCGTCTATAGCCCTACCAAGCAAGGTTCTAAGAACCTTTTGTGGTTCCCACGAATGTTCTTAGAACATCTCTGGCTGGGACTGTCTCGTTTTAACACATCGGGTCTACGTTCTAACAACATTGTTTTTGTTCTTAGAACATTTCCGGGTTCTAAGAAAATTTCGTGGTATGATTATAGGAATGCCGGTTCGGTCGGTCCCTGCTCAACCAACGTCGAGTAAGGGATGGGGGGGGCGATACATTTGAGGGTAAAGAAAGGTGCAGCTTCTGTACATTAGAGGGGCCCTAGAGAGGCCCCTGGGGCCCAAAAGGGGCACGAAAGGTACACGTTTCTCCGCCGTCCCTCCCCGTTGATCGCTCCCCCGTGCATTGACGCCCGACGAAGGTGGCCTTGTTGGCGAAAGCCGGCTGAAGGTTGCGGAAGTGAGTGGGCGGCGCGCAAAAGTGGCAAAAGGGGCGGGGAAGAAGAAAACAACGACTTGCGCTGGATCCCCCTCCCTGGCGCGCGGAGCGCGCCAGGGGCGGCGCCGGAGGCGCCGCCAGGTTTCTTTCTCCGAAGAAGGCGGGGGACTTCGATGGCCTGGCGGAGTCAAAGAAAGCGTCTCCGAAAGGTGGAAGGCTTCCAAGAAGCCCCTTTCCTTCTTAGAAAGCCCCCCCTCTCGCCAACCTCCGCGCCGCCAAGTGAGAGCGAACACCCTCAGAGGTGCGAGGAGGGGGATGGACCGAGGTGCTGGGACAGAGATTTGTGGATGCCCTTGTCCATTTGAAGAATACCATGGGCCTCTAGAGATCTCCTGGGATGGAAACAGGCCGAGGGAGGCACGCGTAAGGCCGACCCTAGGTTAAAACTTGTGTCAGTTGGTCGTCCAGGCCTGGCCATCTTCGCCCAGCTGGTAGGACCCTTCGTATCTGCGAGCAGTGATTCCGTCCGCTCGTTAGCATCAGCGTCATCATTACTATTCTGTGCATGTTTGGCTAGTTTGCCTTGTCAAATTTGTATATACCCCTTCAGTGATCACAAGTTCTTGTGCTGGGGCAATCATAAGCAAGTGTGTGTGTGTGTGTTCTGCCCTCCGAGGCCTCGAGGCGTCCACAGAGAAGGAGACTGGCTGTGTGTCAACTGCAACGAGTACCAATTTAGCAGCCGAGCTGAATGCAGGAGCATCGCTTTGGGTCGGATGTCGAGTGTCCATGAACTTTCGCACTGGCAGCCAGAACGCACACTGTCCACGCGTGTGTGTGGCTGCATGTGCGCATGCATTCGGTTCCGCTCTGGACTTCCTGTCGTACCGGCAGCACTTGCACAGTTCGGTCGACTCAGCATCATATGATGTGCATGTGCAGGCGCCCGTTGTCCATCTGTTTCCAGGGCGCTGTGGCACTGTTCGAACGGCTATCTGTCTTGGCCCTGCTTCTCCCTCGCCCTCCCGCCCCCGCACGGCCTGCATGCCCTCCCAGCGCGGCGAAGCCGGCCTCCGCGCGGCAAGCTCCGTGCGCGCCTCTGTCAGGAGGGAAAGAAACACACAGACACAATTAATCGCCGACTCCCAAGAAAATATAGGAAAATATGGCAATTGGGGGGAAAGACAGAAACCCAGAAAATATATGAAAATATTGGGAAATCCTGTTAGTTGTGTGTGTGTGTATTTATTTGTGTGTCCCAGGGCCCCTTCACTCTGCTCCGCACGAGGGGCCCAGCTGCTTCCTACCCCACGGGCCAGACCTGCCGCGGCGAAGCCTGCCAGGAGACGCGAGCGGCGGTGCTCGAGGAAGAAGGATCGGGGGAGCGTAAGACCCGGGTTTGCCGGGACTCGGGTTCGCCATCGTTTTTTGACGACCGCGCCTCGGATTTTGACGAGGAGGAGTTTCGTGGGATGTCTGCAGCGGGAGGCCTCGTCAAAATGCAGGCTCGGCCTCGTCATTTTTTTGACGACCTCGTCGGGGATTTCCGAGTCCCCCGTACCCGGGTCTTACGTCTCCCCGAAGGGAAGGGCACGAGCAGAAGCCGTTTTGGCGCTCCGCGCAGATCTCTCGGACCCGCGCGGGGCCCCCCCCCCGGCGTCGCCTCTCCAGCGCCGCCCCTCCGGCGCGCTCTCCGCGCGCCGGGGGAGGGGAGGTCCGGCGCAGACCCACGAAGTGCGCGCGCGCGCTGCGCCAACAGCGTATGCTTGCGCCGTTGTTTCTGAGGAGGGGGAAGAACGCACAGACACCATCAATCGTCGATCCCCTGTGGAAAGAGTAGGAGAGAAGTGGGGGGGAAGACAAAAAAAAAACACCCGGGAAGTCCGCCGACCCTGTCGGCGTGTGCGAGGGGCCTTGGCTGTTCGAGTCGTCGTCTCCGTCGGTCGTCGCCTTGCAGCTTCCTTCTCAAGCTCGTGAGCGAGAGAAAAATCTAGCAGTGTCGCAATCGAGTCGAAGGGAAGCCCCTTCCCTTCGATCCCTTCCCCAGGGGGGGGGGTCCGGGGGGGGGGGGTCCCGGGGGGTCCCGGGGGGGGGTCCCGGGGGGGGTGGGGGGGCAGATTCGTTTTCCCTCGGGCGGCCTAGAAACCTCGAAAACACTCCAAATGAGGTCCGAATGCCCAAGATGGCCCCCGAGACGGCCCAAGAGGGCCCCGAGTCGCCCAAAGATCGGCCGAAAACGCCCACGATAGCCCCAAGACCGTCCAAGAAGCCTCCAAGACGTCCCAGGCCCCCTCCAAGAGACCCCCAGGAAGCCCCAAGAGGCCCCCACGAGGCTTCCAAGCGGCCCCTGAGAGCTTCCCAAGAGGCCCACAAACTACCCCCAAGAGGCCCCCAAGAGCGCTCGTCGTCGTCGTCGTCGTCGTCGTCGTCGTCGTCGTCGTCGTCGTCGTCGTCGTCGTCGTCGTCGCCATTCAGGGTCGGCGGCACCGGCCGTAAGGCCTTCGCAATATGGGAGAACACGGGGAATCCTGTTGGTTGTGTCTATTTGTTTGTGTGTCCCAGGGCCCCTTCAGTTCCTTCTTCTGGGTGCGCCCCAGGGAAGCCCCCTGCGGGCCCCCAACGGACTCCTCCCCCTCCGCCCTCTCTCCCCCCCTCCCTCCCCCCCCCGCCCAGCGGCCCCCCGGCGGAGGAGGTGCCTCGCGCCGCGGGCCGCGCCGCTCGCGGGCTGAGGCGCCGCCCCTCCGTGCGCGCGTGCGCGCGCGTTGGGGCCCTCCGGTCTCCGAGGGGGGGGGCAAGGGCGGCCCTTCGGGGGGCCCGTGCTCGCGGTGAGGTTCGTGAAAGCTTGAGGAATCCTAAGGATTCCCGAGGGGATCTCAAGGATTCCCTAGGATTCCTCAGAGATTCCCTAGGGGTTCCCTGGGGATTCCCCAGGGATTCCCTGGGGATTCCCTCGGGATTCCTTAAGGATTCCCAAAGGATGCCCTAGGGATTCCCCAAGGATTCCCAAGGATTCCCTGGCCCCTCCGCTCGGGGGCGCGTGCTCGCGACGGGGCCCTCCGGTGGAGAGGGGCAGGCCCGTGGCCACCTCGGGTCGGACAGGGTGCCTCTCTGCGGGAGGAGCAGACAGGAAGACGGCAGGGGAAAAATTGCCCAGTGGCGATGTGTCGTGCTCTCTTTTGCTTCTTTTTTGTTGTCTGTTTTGCTATCGCTCGAAGGTTGATAGACCTCCTACCCTGACGCGTCGACCAGCGAAATGGCCGTTCTCGGTTCGCGAGAGGGCGTCGCGGCCGTCATTGTTGCGGGTCCAGGTTCGTCGGCTTCGGTCATGGGCCGTTTTCACTAAAGGGTGATTTGCTAAATGGAGGTTTGTCCACCGCCGAATTGCTAATTTTCTGCCCAGATCCACCTGTAGGAGGACATTCAGGGGGGGAAAAAACACACACAGACACAGTTCACCGTCGATTCCCCTGAGAATATGGGAAAATATGGGAAGTGGGGGGGGAAGACAAAAAACCCAGAAAGTATAGGAAAACATGGGGAATCCTGCTATTTGTGTGTGTATCTGCTTGTGTGTCCCAGGGCCCCTTCAGACATGCCCGACCCTTGGGCCAGCCGACGGACCGGGCCCGCCCGACGCGCTCGGCGCCGCGGGAAGCCCGGGCTCCCCCCCGTGCGGCGTGGGGGGCGGGGGCGGCACCGTCGCTGCCGGCAGGAGGCCTCGGCGGTGAGTCCACGGGGGGGAAGTGGGAGAGGCGGGGCAGGCCTCGGGTATAGCCAGGGCCCCAGGTGAGGGGACCCCGTCAGTTCTGGGGCCCCGGATCCCCCACAGTGGCCAGAACTCCGGAGGGAAAAACCGCACAGACACAATGAATCGTCGACCCCCCCGAAAACCTGTGAAACAGTGGGAATTAAGGGGGAGGACAAGAACCCAGAAAATATGAGGAAATATGGGGAATATTTTTATTTGTGTGTATTTACTTGTGTGTCCTGGGGCCCCTTCAGGTGAGGGGGCCCGGTCAGTTCTAGGGCCCCGGAGCCCCCACACTGGCCAGAGTCACTAAACGAGGTCTGCCGTAGCTGGTGTTTTTCGGGTGACGGCAGTTCTGGTTACAGTGCCGTTTTTGATACATGCTCCGCGTGCGGAACATGCACTAAAGATGCAGGGATTTAGCATCAAAAACGACGAGGGGCTCATGCACGAATTCACTCGTAAATTGTTCATGTATTAAAATGCTATGGTTTCAATCATCCTATGTATTAGAAGCTGCCCTGTACATGGGCCAGCATCACTAAACTCAGGAGGGAAAGAAACACACAGACACAATTAATCGACGACTCCAAGGAAAATATGCAAAAATATGGGAAGTGGTGGGGAAGACAAAAACCCAGAAAATATGGGAAAATATGGGGGATATTTTTATTTGTGTGTATTTATTTGTGTGTCCCAATTCCCCTTCATAAACCAGGTCTGCCGTATAGCTGGTGTTTTGCGGGTGGCGGTAGTTCCGGTTCGCGGAGCGGGGCGGCGGGGCGTCCCCCAGCACACATCACGAATCAGGAGGGAAAGAACACACACAGACACAATCAGTCGTCGACTCCCAGGAAAATGTGCAGAAATACGGGAAGTAGAGGGGGGGAAGACAAAAGCCCAACAAATGTAGGAAGATACGGGGAATCTTTTGATTCGTGTGTATTTCTTTGTGTGTTCTGGGGCCCCTTTCACTAAACCAGGTTCCACTAACCCAGTTCTGCCAACGCCCGAGAGGGGGGAAGTGAAAGGGGGCAGGTCTTTTCAGAAGGCTCAGAAGGCCTCGGGCTCTCTGAGAAGGCCTTTCAAGCCTTCGTCGAAGACGCAGAAAGCTCAGGAGGCCAGACATCCGGCGGCGGCGGGCGGGTCTGAGCCCACCAGGTCGTCAGGTGGGTCGGGTCTGGTCTGTCTGGTAGGTACGCCTGGTCTTTGTGGTGGGTGTTCAGAAAACAGGGGGGACTTGGATAATGAGGAGGAGGGGGGAGGGAGCGGTAGTTTGTCATACCTTTCCGTCGTCGTGGTCGTCTTAGTAGTGCTGTGACAACCATGGTGCCAGTGTCGTGTTATCGGAACTGGCTTGGGGCCCTCGGGTCTTTACTCTGGTGTTCCACGTCTTTTCCTTGGTCTTTCCTCTGGCGCTCCACGTGCATTTTAGCGCAGCCAGGGTCAAACAGTTTGTTCGTTTCATTTCTAGAGTCGGGAGCTGGCGGTCAACATGTCGCTCCGCCGGTTCTGGCTCACCTCGCTTCGGCGCGGCACGCTTGCCACGTCCCAGTCCCCAAGCGTCAACCTCCCGAGCTTTCTCCCAGCCTCCAGCCCCGCGGATCAGAGCGACGCGCTGCGCACAAGTGCCCGACCGTGAGCTCCCGTGTCTCTGGCTGGCACCTGTCGTCCGACCGACAGCTGTGCTCCGAACGTGATCCCGGATCCCTCCCAGAGCCCGTCCCGACTCGTGGGTTCTCGGGGGCGGAAGAGAGGGGGGTGATGACTAGGGGTGTGTGGACGTCATGGCGGGGGCCATGAGATCTCCCCAGATTCCGTGGCGTCTCTTCTTATTGCATTACGTCCTTGGCCCCCCCGCTGGGCCGCGCACATGCCGCGGGTCATGATCTGCACCGCCCCCTCTTGGACACCCCCCTCTTGGCCCCGGCATCGTTCGGACGTGTGCATTTTTCCTTCGGCGAGGACCATCGAGGAGCATCCTTGATCATTTGGCGAAAAAACCACGCACGAAACCGAAAAAAGCACACGGAATGGACGTCCGAGCGATGGCGAGTGGCCGCTCCCGAGGTTCGAGCCCCAGGAAGCTCCCGCGAGGCGCCCAGCAGCGCCTCCCGGGCGACGCCCGCCGTCGCCGCGTGGCAGCCGCCCCCGCGGCTCGCGGCCCCCCCCTCTGGCCCGAGACGCGGCGCGGCGGGGCGTCTGCTGCTCCGGGTGCGCGCGGCCCTCTTGGGGCCTCTGCGCGTCCGCTCTGGAAAAGCCCAAAAAGCGAGGAGGATAGTAGGGGAACAAACAGTGGCACAAACATAAAAACTCGGAGGTCCGCGCGGAGTTCTCGGATCGGCGCGGGGCACCCCCCGGCGGCGCCTCCGGCGCCGCCCCTGGCGCGCTCCGCGCGCCAGGGAGGGGGTCCAGCGCCGATCCGAGAAATCCGCGCGGGCCTCTGAGTTTTCATGTTTATGTCACTTGTTGTTCCCCTAGAGGAGCAACAGGAGCTTCTCGCTCCAAGCATCCTCAGAAAAATCACCTCCCCGGGGGCCCGCGACGGCAGAGGCAAACAATTTAGGAAACACCCCCCCTGTCCCCCAAACTCAAAGTTGGCACGCGCGGGGGAGACTGCGTTCGAGGCGCAGCTCCTCAGACCCACCCGCCAACTTTGAGCACTGGGGGGCGGGGGGGAGGCGTGGACGGGATGACTGTGGCACGAGTGCTTGCTATTTTTGTCCGAGGCCTGGAGGGAAGCGCAACACGTCAAGCAGGGCCAGCACTCCGCAGCGTCCAGCCGAGCCTCCCGCGCGCGGCGCCCCCCGGGCGCCCCGCGCGCCCCCGCCGCCGCGGAGAGCGCGGCCGCCGGCCGTGGCGCTGCCGGGGATCGGCTGCGCTCCGGCGGAGCCCGCCGGGGGGGCGCCGCGCCCGCGGCCCGCGCCCTGCGCCAGCAGTGGCGGAGCGCCCCGGCTCGCCTGCAGGCCCACCCAAGTACTCAATTGGCGCCCTCGAGGGCGGAGTTGATGCGCCCTTCGCGCTCCGCGGTGCGGCCCCGACTGCTCCTCGTCCTCCTCTGCTCCCCCGGGAGTCGGCGCGAGAGCGCGAAGTCGTTCGCACTTCGCGCTTCGCGCAGCGCAAGGCGCGAAGGTGGGAGTGGTATAGTTCTACGAACCGTTCCGTGGCTTGCACGAGATGTTCCTAGAGCATTTCTGGCCGGGATTGTGCGGTTGTTTTCCTGCATGCGTCGGGCCTCTACTCCAAGAATTTGGCTCTTTCTGCGCTATGCACATACGAACGTCTTGGTGGAAGGCCTATAGGAAAGCCGGGACGGTCGGTCCCTGCTCAGCCTGCGCACCTGCACCCGGCAGGCTGCGCGTGGCGGGAGAAGGAGGAGGAGGAGGAGGAGGAGGAGGAGGAGGAGGAGCAGGAGGAGAGGAGGAGGAGGCGGAGGAGGAGGAGGAGGAGGAGGAGGAGGAGGAGGAGGACACCGCCACGACACCACCACCACGAGCACGCGCGTGGCGCGGAGAGGGGGGGCACGGCACGCGCGTGGCGGGGAGAGGAGGCGCTACACTTCAGAGGAGGAGAACTGACCCATACCGCTGCTCATCTTAGCTGCCTTGATACGCCCGTCTATCTGGTTTTGAAGCGCAACGCGTGCTGCCGTGTTCAAGCCGTCAATGTTGACACGCTGCGTGTTGGCCCACGTTTTGGCGAACGTATCGCGCCAAACGTACGTTTTCAATCTGCTCGTTGAGCTCCGTGTCAACACGGTACGGGTTGCGTGTTGCGTACCCGGGTGGCTGAGCTGCCCTTCATTCGTTTCTTCCCTTTTGGGCCTCCTGGGAGGCCCTCATCGCCACCGCTGAATTCGCTTCGAAATGCTGGTCAGAACGCGCCCCAGGAGAGGTCCGGGGAGCAGCGGTATCGGTGCCTTTTGGTTTCCCCAACGCCACCACCACGCGGGCCACCCCCAGCGAGGAGGTCCACGTTGCCCCCCCCCACCCCGCGGGCTGGAATTTTTGTCGAAGGTGTCTCGAGCGGATCTCCGCAAAACTGGGGGGCCACGCCACCAGGAGAACCTCGCATGGCTCTCGCCCCTGGTGGTGGTGGTGCCGTCCCCTGAGATCCGACGTCGCGAAGCAAAGGAGACATCGCGGAGACATTCTATCGAAGCCCTCGACACAGTCTTTCTGCGGCTCTTCTCCAGCCAGATCGATCCGCCAGGGCCTCAGGGTCCCGACCACAGAGCGAGCATGCCCGCAGTGGAACGTGTGCGACGTCCGGATCGCAGGGTCTTCCTTTGCTGTCTGGGGTTCGCCTTGGAGGACAGCGCGGCGGCGAGCTCCTCCCCGTGATGGCGAAGATCTCGCCGGGGGAGCCGCAGGGCCCAGAGGAGGTCAAGCGAGGAAGCCTCGCCGTCGAGTCGCAAGGCCTCCACGACCGACGAACGGTGCACCCTGCCCCCGCGGACTGGATGTACCGAAACGCGATCCGACGGATACGCGATCCCAGGCATACCGCCTCGCGCGGGGCATCCCCTCAGAACCGGGGTCGCGGCCCAGAGCTCCCGGCCGCGAGGCCGTGGTCGCGGGTGTGGCCCCCGCCCGAGAGGCCTGGCGGAGCTCAAGCGAGGCAGCGCCGCCCTCGGCGAGCCGCGCGGCCTGGCCGACCTCAAGCGGGGGAGCCTCGCCGTGCCTCGGCCCAGCACCCTGCAGCCGCAGCAGGCCACGCCCGAGTCGCCGGGGGCCGCGGCGGGCTTCCAGGGCTCCGTGGGGCCAGAACGGGTCCGCAACACGTAAGAGGGACCTTTCGCCGGAGCGACCTCTGGTGCGGGCACACCTCGGGGGTGGACAGACCTCCTTCCCTGACACGTCGATGAGTGAATTGGCCGTTGTCGGTTCTCGAGAGGGCGCCGCGGCCGTTGTTTTCCAGGCTTGCGCCCTCCAGGTTTGGGCCCGAAGGTCGTTTTCACTAAACCACGTTTTACTAAAGGGGGGTCTGTTGACCTTTCGCCGGACTGACCTTTCGCCAGCGGGCACACCGGGGCCCCCAGATGGCACAGCGCGGTGCGATGGCAGCGGCTGGCGCGCTCGGGTCTGGCGCCCCCGGCGTCGCCCGAACGCCGCGCGAACAGAGGTCACTCCTGCCAAGGGTCACTCCGTCGTGAAGCCGAACGGGGGCGAAGCCAATCGGGACGGTGATCGGCAGCGGCTGCTGCCCTTGCGGGCGCCGGGAGCAACCGAGTCGACTGCGCCGACATTCGCGCGTCAGCTGCCCGCGCGAGGTCGCCCTCTTCTCCGCGCGGTGTGCCACGCCGGCGGCCTGCGCAAGCCGCGGCGTAAGGTCACCATATCTTCTCGCGCAAGACCTGCTTGTTTTCGCTACTTGTGCAGGGGGCGATGTCAGTTTAGCTGCGAGCGTCCTCCTCTTGTGGCGGGCTCGCCTGCCCAATAGCGGCCGCTGTTACTTTTCGTGCTGTTGGGCATTGGTTCCATTAGTGCTGCCTCCCTTTCGGGTGTGCCAAAGTGGCGCCACCTACAGTGGAGGCCCATGCCAAGAAACACCCTGCTTGCCTCCAGGGTGCCCTGGGCTTCTTGGGTTCCGATGGTTTTGCTTTGGAAAGCGCGACGCTCCCACACCAAAAATCAACGGACCTCCTGGGGTCGGTCTCAGGGCTGGAAGTCTTGTGGACGGTTTCTTGTGGACTGACCTCCACGGTATGCACCAGCATGAGGGTCGGCCAAGCCCATGCAGGACATAGAGTCCTCTTACACTCCTGCATCACCGAAGGGGCCCAGGATCCTCGCGTGTCCACCTGGCTTGAAAGATATCCCACCCAGAGCTGGGGTCGAGGAGCTCCAGTCGCGACTTGTTTGTTCACGCCCTCGGATGATGATAGTCAGGCATAGCCAGGACCCCAGGTGAGGGGACCCGGTTCGTAGTAGTAGGCCCCCGGAGCCTCGCAATCGGCCAGGATCACTAGACCAGGTCTGCCGTGGCTGGTGTTTTTTCGGGTGACGGCAGTCCCGGTTAGTGGAACGGGGCGGGGTGGGGCGTCCCCCAGTATTCGGGGGCGGAAAAGAGGGGGGTGATGACTAGGGGGGGGTGGATACCATGGCGGGGGCCATGATATTTCCCCAGATCTCATGGCGCCTCTTCTTATTTCATTACGTCCCTGGCCCCCCCGCTGGGCCGCGCACATGCCGCCGGTCATGATTTGCACCCCCCCCCTCTTGGACACCCCCCTCTTGGCCGCTCCCGATGGGGCGTCCCCCAACACACATCATCAAACCAGGCCCCACTATAGACCCAGTTCTGCCCACGCCCGATAAATAGGACGGGCGTGTTCGGCAGGCTCGCGCCGCGTGGACCTGGCGGCGACGCCGACGGTCGTCGCGGCGTGAGGCTTCCGTCGTGATATCCCCTGGCCCCGGCCCGGCCAGTGGGCTGCCGGAGCAGGGCCTCCGGCAGGCTCTGGGGCAGCGGCCTGCGCAGGCCGGGGAGTCACCACCCACCGAACCACCCCAACCCAACCCGAAGGCTCAGATTTACCCTCGATTTCTAGTGTGGGGGGGGTCCGGGAACATCGACAAAAACACATATGGAACCCATACCCCCCCCAACCCGAAATTCGGGTCTTCGGGTTGGGTTGAGGTGGTCTGGTAGGTAGTCAGGGAGCTGGGGAGCAATTCGATGGCATCCTCCCGAGGCTGGGCTGCCTCGCCGGCTGCCAGCTTCGCCTCCAGCAGGGGCAGCTGGAGGCTCGACGACGACGACGACGACGACGACGACGACGACGACGACGACGACGACGACGACGTCCTCGTCGCCGTTCACGTCCTCGTCCTCGTCACAGTCGTGTCGTCGGCGTGGCAGAGTCGACGTGGTCTCGGGCGTGTGCAGTGTGTCCGGCGCCAGGTAAAGCAGGAAAAGAGCCAGGGCGCCTCCTTCCCAACAGAACCTGGCCCCAGAGGCTCGCCCCAGGATGCTATTAGGTGGTGTGTATGCCATTATCAACGCTGTCTTGGGCATTATGTTGTTGATCAAGATCGTCGCACCCCATAATTTGGAGATCCACTTGCTTTTCTCTCGCCCGAAATGGAGGCACGCCTCGGCCCGAGGTGTGGCGAAGGGGTCCCCAGACCTCGGACGCGGAGCCGCCTCTGGGAGCTCGCGTATGTCCTCGGCGGCAGCTCTCCCCGGCGGCGCGCGGCCGCAGGGGCTGCCCCCCTGGACACTCCTGCTCCCCACTTCTGGGCCCTCGCCCCTGACGTTGGGAGCTCGCGTATGTCCTCGGCTGCAGCTCTCCTCGGCGTCGCGCGGCCGCAGGGGCTGCCCCCGGACACTCCTGCTCCCCACTTGGTCGGGAGCCTTGAGACGGGGGTCAGTGCATACGGGGATCAGCCAGGGCGCCGGATCCTGCAGGATCCTGCGAAGACCCCCTCTGGCTGACCCGGGTTGGCGAGCCGCTCGTGGCCGCGAGGCGGCCGCGCACATTGGTTGACCCGGGTTTGTGAAGCCCTGCGTTGCAGTTGTTTTTCCTGCATTGCAGTTTTTCGGTTTCCTGCTGACCCGGGTCTGCATTGACCAGGGTCAGAAGATCCCCGACTTGGGCCCTCGCCCCATGCGCAGTGGTGGCCCCCAGATTTGTGTGTCGCCCCTTCCGTGGCCATCCTGGTTTCAAGGCTGGCCAAAAGGCCCCCCGCGGCGCCGCCAGCTGCCCGCTGCCCGCGGGCCGCCCTCGGGCAGCGGGGCGCCGCGGTGAGACCGCCGGCCGCGGCCCGCCCCGCCTGGCGCCGGCCTGTGGCGGGTCGGCGTCGGCTGTGCGGCAGCTGCCCGCCGCGGCTCCCGCTGCGGCGTGCGCGGGCGTCCCGCACGACCCGCGGGGCGGGCCCGCGAGCTCGGGGCTGGAGCCCGGGCGCCCTCTTCGTCGGCCGCTGCCTGGCCGCGTGCCTGCCCGCTCGCGGTGGCGCGTCCGCGGCCTCTTCGTCTCGAGGTCCGGGCGCGGCGCGGGGTCAGCCCGCCCGGCGGGCGCGAGGGGTGGCCCCGAGCTATTGGGGGCTGCCCGGACTCGGGTCAAGACCCTGGACATCGTCGAGAGCCAGGTGTGCAGCAGCTTCGGCGGCGATCCGAGCTGCCGATGGCAACAGCGAGTTCTGCTTGTACCGTCCCCTGCCCCTGGCCACGGGCTGGCCGTCACCCCAGATGGCGAGATCCATCCCTTGAAATTGGACGAACTCAGAGTGGTCGCCGTGGCGGCCCCCTTCCCTGCCCGGGTGCGTGGGCAGCTCTACGCGTTCGGCAACCTTTCGGACGCCGACCTGAACAACATGCGCCACGACGGGCGAAGGTGCTGGGCTTCCCAGCCCTTGCCTCGCAGCTAGGGGTCGGCGTCCCGCTGTGGATCGTGGCCGACCCCTCGAGCGACCACTTCGGCGAGGAGATGGGCATCGAGCTGATCACCTCGGCCGAGAGGTTCGTCGCCCGCGACGCGGTGGCGGTGGTGATGTTCTCCGAGGTCGAGGGCTGGGTGGCCGCCGAGAACGTGCAGACTGCGGGTGGGTTCGATTAGAAGAGGGAGAAGAGGTCGGGGCTTGGGTGGGCCCTTAGGTGCTCTCTCAATTTGGATCCCGACTGGCCACGGCTTCCCTCGGCGAGGCGGCCAATTCGCTCTGCAACGCCACGATCCAGGGCTGGCCCTTCAAGGGCCCCAAGGCCTTCGAGGAGTTCCTCGCCACCGTGGTCTCGTCTGGGCAGTCGTTAGCATCCTGCTGGGGCTACTGGGCGTCCCAGTCTGGGTCTTGCATGGCAGCGCTGTCTGCCAGGAGCTCAAGAACATCGTGGAGGTGTTGCGCTGTGCGCTGATCTTTGGTAGCTTGGACATCTCGAGCCAGGCCTCCTTCGAGCTCCTGTGCCGGAGGGCGCTCCAGATCCAAGGCGGTGAAGCGTTGCCCTCGTCATCCCTCACTCGAGGGCTTGGAGTTGATGGCAACGAGCCGCCTCGATGAGACGGGCGGGGGGGGTGACCGCGAAGTTCGATGCTTGGGCGGCCGGGATTCAGAAGGCGCGAAGCACGGTCTTCAAGCAGGAGGGGGTGCACCGGGAGGAGGCAGACAAGGACAATAAGTACCGCG
This sequence comes from Prorocentrum cordatum, assembly GCA_963575745.1. Taxonomy (NCBI): domain Eukaryota; class Dinophyceae; order Prorocentrales; family Prorocentraceae; genus Prorocentrum; species Prorocentrum cordatum. The sequence continues at coordinate 328,455 of CAUYUJ010013780.1, read as the reverse complement.
GTGAGCAGAGGGGCGAGCCCCGCGGCCCCCAAGCCAAGGCCGCGCCGAAGGGCAAGGGCAAGGCCTCTGGGGGGGGCGGCGCTGCACAGCAAGCCAGGCGCATCGGTGCCCTCCCCGGCCGCGGCCCCATGTCCACCGCCATGGGCCGAGGCGGCCGCCCCGTCGTGGTTCTTCTGCGCGGGGCCCACCACCGCTGTTCCCGCTTCCCGTCGCGGGCGCCTTCTACGTGCAGCCGCGGCGTGGTGGGCGTACCGCTATGCGCCTCGGTATAAGGCGCAGCGCGCGGCTGCTGCTGGTCGCCGCTCGGCCCTGGCCGCGGCGACGATCTCGACCCTGAATGGGGCGGCCGCCGCGCGCGCTGCAGGGAGGGGCGCTGAGCTCGGCCCCCCCGGCGAACGCAGGGCGCCGGCATCGCTCAAGAGTCAGCGCGCAGGTGCATCCGCCGCCGAATTGCGGCCTTCGGTGTTCTGTCGCTGGAGCCCTCCAGGAGCTCCTCAAGACCTGGGATGCCAACGGCGGCCTCGACGCATCCATCCACCACCGCGGTCGATTTTGGTTCGAGCCGCCTCAACATTCTGCCCAAGGAACCCTCTGCCACTCCGCTGGGCGAGGTGGCCCCTCGAAGCGTCAGGGACGTGCTCGAGAATTTTGACGCGACCGTCGTCCGCCCGCTGTCGGGGTTACCCGAGGACGAGCCGCTGGTGCAGCCGTGCTGTGACCCGCTGCTTGGCCCGCGTCGTCGGGGCGCCCGCCCTGCGTCGGTGGCCTTCCAGAGGGCCCTCGCTGACCGCGGCCTTGTCGGGGCCCGTGCTCGGCGAAAGTCATGCATCTCGTCGGCATTCTTCGCGCGCAAGAAGAATAGGGGCCAGCGAATGGTGTTCGACGTGCGGCAGCCCAACCAGCTGCAGCGGCTCCGTCATCCGGCGAGTCGCTGGCGGCGTTCGACCTTGTGGGCGCCGCCGACCTCGGCCAGGATGACCTCGACATCGCCACGTCGGGGGGTGACCTCGTTGCCGCCGGCTCGGTGGACCTGGGCGGCGCCTTCTATCAGTTCCGCCGCCCAGGCCTCATGGATGTGCTTTGACTTCGAGCTGGCCGCAGGGGGCTGGGCCTGTCTCGGCTCTGCGATGAGGAGCTCGGCCGCTTCGTCGACGGTGCCCCGGCACCCTGGTCTGGCCGCGCTCTGGGGATGGTCTTGGGCTTTCTGGATTTGCTGGGAGGTCGACGCCGCGGCGGCGACCTTAGGACTCGCGGTGCCTTGACAAGGGCGCGCCCCCTTCTGTTCTGGCTGACCCCCGCGAGCTTGACCGCCACCTCGAAGCCGAGGCCGACGGGCTGGACAGGGGGGGCTCCGCTGGCACGAGCCGCGGCACGCCGCGGCCTCTCATGGCACCCTCGGCCTCGAGTTTGACGGGGGGCGCGGGCGCTTCCGACGCGCCTCTTGTCGGGCAGGGCGCCTCTACCTAGGGTTGCATGGGGCGCCGCGCAGGCCGAGGCTCGCTCGCTCGTGCGTCAGGAAGCTGTTGGGCCACATCCTGCCTCGAGCCTGGCCCGATGGAGGGCGCCCCCCGCCTGCCGACCAGCGCTGTGGCGAAGCTCCGCTGCGCAGCGAGGCTCGCGTTCCTCGGCCGGATCGACCCGCGGCGGCCGCCTGCCCCAGTCTCCCGCGCCGCGGCCAGCGCGATGTTGGGGCGCGCGACCTGCGACGCGGAGCTCCTCGGGCACGTGGTCTTGGACGCCTCCTCCTGCTGGCGAGAGCGGCGGCGCTTCGGCCTGGTCGAGCCCGCGGGGGGGCCCGATAACGGCGACCCTTGCCTGGGCCGCGCCGCCGGGCCAGCCGGCGCCCCCGACGTCCAGGGCGACGGCGCCGACGAGGCGAGCGCGCGGCGCCCGCGGCGCCAGGCGCGCGCTCGCCGACGGCGCCGGGAGATGGAGGTAGCCCGTCCGCGATCCGAGCGGCCGCCCGAGCTGGCGGGCCCAGCGAGGCGGTCCGAGGCCTTCCGCGGGGCGCGGCGCCACCCTGGCCGCATCCGCAGCCTGAAGGCGCCGCGGCGCTTGGCCGCTGCCGCGGGGCCGAGCTGCTGAGCCCCTCGGACAACTTCTCACGCGTCCTGTCGCGCAAGAAAGGGGGGGCCAGCAGTCGCGAGTTGCTCGCGTTGTCGCCGTGCGGGCGCGAGGCAGCTTGGCGCTGAGATCGCGCGGCGGATTTGCCCGAAAGGCAGTCTCGGCGGCACCGACTGGGGCAGCCGGGCCGCAGACCGCAACGAGCTGTAGCGGGGCTGGATCCGCGGCGCGGGCTCTCGAGCCCCGCCCTCCGCCCGCCAGCGGGCGATCGCCGATCCTGGGGGCGCGTGTCCAGGCGCCCCGCTCGGCGCCCGCCATGCCCGAGCCCGCGTCCGCGGCGCGGCCTGCCCTCCCAGGCCGTCGAGCCACCTGGGCTCGGAGGGAAGCTTATCGATTGCACGAGATAGCGGGGCGAGGCCACAACGCGCGGCGTCGTTCTCTCCACCGATCCTGTTGAGTCGTTCCGTCAATCCTGTTCTTCCTCCGTGCCCTCGTCTTACATCGGGTCATCAAGCTCGTCGACCAGTCATCGCTGACCGATTGGGTCACGCTCATCACGCATCGGGCCCTCTATTTCACCGACCAGTCATCGCAGGCGGATCGGGTCATGCCTGCATCGAGTCATCAAGCTCACCGACAAGTCATTACACACGGATTGTGCCATGCTCATCGCGCGTCGGGTCATCGAGGTCATCAGCGACATCATCGTACTCAGGTTCGGGCCCGCTCACCACGCGTGGGGTCGTCAGGTTCGCCGACGTGTCTCGGTGCGTAGATGGGGTCTCGCGTGCGGGAGCTCTTCGCGGGTGGGGCCAACGTGTCTGGGGCTTTTTTCAGGAGGCCGGTTGCCGCATCGCCTGTCCCATAAGGATCGCGGGCGGCACGCCTCATGACGCTCACACCCTGGTGTCTGTAAAATTCTTTTGGCTTGGATCGCCCAGCTCCGCTTCTGGTGCATCCATATCGGCCTTCCGCGTGCTCGCTGGGCGCCGGCCGGAGGCAACTGGCCTCCGCGCGCGGCCGACCTCGCCCTGGTCAATTTCGCGGTGCGGGTGCTCAGGCTCTGCCAGAAGCTGGGCATATAGGCATGTACCGTGATCCCGGGAAATCCGTCGCCGAGCTAGGTTTGGCGCTGGCGGCCCCTGGAGAAGGAGCTCAGACACCGCCGGCGGGGCTGGGTATTCGACTCGCGCCAGGCGCGGTCGCAGGCTCGCTGCCGGGCCTGAGCGTCTGGGCCTGCGTCACCGGCGTTGCTCTCCGCATCGCCAAGTTCTTCAAGATAAATTGTCCGTCATCCTTCGGGGGGGTGGACCTGGCGCGCGACCGCGGTCGGGGCGCGCCTTCCGATGCGGCGCCGGGAATTGGCGCGCATCGCCTCGCTCTCGGCGCCGCAGGCCGCCCGTGGGCAATGCAGGCCGCAGGACCTCGCGACGTGGGAGGCGCCCTGGCCGCCGCGGCGGGCGCGGTCTGCCTCCGCGCCCCAGGCATCCTGCGGCGCCCGCGCGGTTTCGGCCGCCCTGGCGAGCCGCTTGGACCGTCGCCGCGGGCAAGGCGGGGCGCGCCGAGGGGAAGGCCCCAAACCGCTGGGCGGTCGCGGCCGAGCGCAGGCGGCGGGTCGCCGCTTCAGTGGCTCGAGCTGACGAGCAGCGACGGGCCTGCCGAGAGCCGCCAGTCGATTTCCCGCGCGCGGCTGCGCTGCGGCTCGCTACCCTAGCCAAGGACCAACAAGCCGTCAATGCCTTCGAGAAGTGGCCCCGTGGTCGGCGGCTCGCCTTCGGCACTCCGACCGTGGCCTGCGCATCGAGCAGATGTTCTTCCTGGATCTCCTCAGTACATGGCTCGCGACGCTCTCTATGGACTAGCTCGCTTACGGGGCCGGAGTGCGAGCAAGCCCTTCTCGTAGAAAGCCGAGCATACCCTCGCCGGGCGGTCGGCCAGGCCGCCTCGGCACCCGCGAATATCCGCTTAGTCTGACGCGGTCGTTGACTGCGTTACCAGTCAGGCGACGCGATCCGAATTGGGCGCCAAAGGCTATGCTGGTCGAGTCTGACAAGCAATTGAGGCCCAGCGAGATCCTCGCCATGAAGACCGCAGGGGGCCCAGTCTCGGTCGTCATCGCCCCACTGACAGGTGGCTGCTGCTCTTTGCGCCCCTCGACCTCGCCGCGCGCGAAGTGCTCGCGCGCCCTGGCCTCCGACCGCGGTTTCGCCCATGTCTTTCCTGCGCCGCGCCGGCCGCGACGCTGGGGGGCCTCTCGCGACGCACTCGAGCAACTGCGCAGTCTTGGTCAGACCCAGCAGCGAGGGAGGTGGCGTGCCCGCGAGGGCACGCGCATCTACAAGAAGCACGGCTCCCCTCTGAGACAGAGAGCGGCCGTGCCGGCCCCCGCTCGCGAGCGAGCTGCTCACTTCTCTGCGGCCTGTGTCAGTCACTTGGTCGATCGCGTCGCTCGCTCTTCCCGCGTGCCCGTGTAACTACCATTACCCCGACCCGCCCTCGAAATGGCAAGCGAACTGGGGGCGGGAGTTCTTGCTATGCAGTCAGAAGCGTTGTTATTGGATCTGGACCCTGGTCTAATCGTCTGCTGCATTGCATTGTTCGGTTTATGTAGACTCAAATGCACCTCGTTCTGACCATGGGCGCGTCCTCGCAAGAAGCTGTGCCATCGTCTATGTCACGTCTATTGCATGGTGACCGCGACAAGCCTTGAGGAATGCTTATCCTCGGATGCATCGATCCTCGGCGATGAGCGAGCGAACGGGATTCCCCGGACACCCCTGCTTCCTACTTGGATCCTCGTTTTATGCGCATTGGTTACCCCTAAATTTGATTGTTGCCCCTTCCGTGGCCATACTGGTTTCAAGGCTTCCCTCCCGAACCCACCCTGGAGATGTTTTGGTTATGCGATCAGACGTGTTGTTCTTGGATCCGTGCCCGGGCCACATCATCTGTTGCGTTGCATTGTTCAGTTTACACAGACTCAAACGCATCTCGTCCTCGCAAACAAAAAGCTACGCCATCATCCATGTCATGTCTATTGTATGGTGGCCGCGCCTAGCCTTGCGGAAATTGCGTTCGTCCTCGACTTCGGCCCCGAGTGGCAGTTGTCCAAGCCCGAGGACCATCAAAAATGGATCTGGCCGGAGGTCTTCTGGAACCCGCGGAATGAACATGGCCAGTCCGTCTGACATTCGGGTCCAACGCCTCCCGCAACCTCGGACCTGGCGCCCCGAAAATGATTGAGGCGACGGCGACTGGAATGTGTTCTTTCCGCATGATGTAACCTCTGGAGGTCCGTTCAGCCACGCGCACAAGAGGGGTCGGGAGAGGAGGGGGCTTTTTCTTGAAAACACCCGTGGTTTTTTTAGAAGGCGCGGGCCTGGTCTGTAGATGTCAGGTTCACGCCGTCTGAGAAGCAACCTCCTTCTGAGAAGTCCACCCCCTCCCCCCGCCCCCCTTTCGGCGCGCCGCTAACCCCTTTCGGGGCCTCGCCGGCTTTTATTGAGCGTGAGAGGCTCGGACAACAGGCTGAACTTCTGAGGCGAGTTACGCAGCACCCTCGCGGCACAAGCGAGCCGAAATGCAAGCGAGAGACGGAGAGAACCCGCGCGGGCGCCCGCAGGGACGGAACGAAACTCAGGCCCGCAGGGGCGGAGTGTCCCTGGGGCCCCGTCGGAGGTCTGCGGGGCGCGGCCGTCCGGAGGTCCGGCCGTCGGCAAAGGCCGCGGGCCGGGCCACCCCCCGCGGCCACTGGCGCGCCCTGCGCGGCAGCTGGGCCCCCGCTGCCGCGCTGGCCCGCGCGCGCATGCAGAGCCCGCCGCGCCCACGGGTCGGAGGAGGCCGGGCCGGCGGGGGTCTGGGCCGCGGGGGCCTCGACCTCCACGGCTGCTGCACGGGCGAGGGCGGCGAGGCGAGGGCTCCGGGGGGAACCCCCGCCGCCGTGCCGCCCTCGGCGGCGCCCCATCGAGGGCGGCAGCGGGCTGGCGCCCACACCCCCGCGCATTCGCGCGGGCCGCTCTCGCGGGCGCAGGCCGAGCAGGGCAGGAGCGACGCCGAAGAGCACCAGCAGGCCGAGCTCGCCGAGCTGCAGGCCCACGAGCCGCCCCTGAGTTCACGCCCCCCTTTCTGGCGTTCTTGGCACTGGGCAGGCATATATGGCGAGGAAAATCGTCGGTGCCTCGGAGCAGCGGCGCGGGGCAGCGCGCGCGAGCAGCCCCTGCCACGGCGGGCGCAGGCTGGTTGTCGGGGGTTCTCGGAAGGGGGGCCGGGTTGTCCCAAGGCGGGGTCGGGGCACGAACCGGCCGCATGTTCGCCCCTCCTTCCTCCAGGGGCCGTTTGGAGCGGTTTTCCTCTCAGCCCAACCTCTTCCCCTGCCCCACCTGCTCTGAAGGGGGGCCGGGTTGTCCCAAGGCGGGGTCAGGGCACGAACCGGCCGCATGCTCGCCCTTCCTTCCTCCAGGGGCCGTTTGGAGCGATGCTCCTCCCAGCCCAACCTCTTCCCCTGCCCCGCCTGTACGACTCCGTGATGGACCCGTGCAGCAGGCGCCCTCCCGACGTCGCTGCCACTGCGGTGCAGCCGAGGGCTGCATGGACGTGGCAGTCACGAAGTTCATTGCTTCCCATGGGCTGCTGGAGGGGCCTTCGTCGATGTGCGTCCACTTTATGAGGACGGCTGCGCCCCGATCGCTGAGGTCTGAATCCAGATTGTCACACGTCAAACGGAGTTTCAAGGATCGCGATGGCGGTCTTCTTCGGTCATCTGGTGAATGAGGCTCGGGCCTCGCGTGCAAGAGTGAGAACCGCGATGTGGGTACGTCAACGCGGGGCTCGTTGATTTCTCGATGTTGCTTGGCAGATCTGGGCCAAATGACCATGACTCCCTGCGCAGGTGCTGGTTCAAAACAAAGTTTTCGTTTACTCCAGAAGCTGCACGGGCGCAAGCACACTACGCCCACTGATCTCTTTCTCCTCTGTGAGACTGTTGGGTGCCGCGCTACAGTCCTTTTTCCCCGCGCAACCTTTGCATCCCCAGCGTTTGCAATTACAGCTATCAGCATCGTTTTCGAGGGCGGTTTGCATAAGTTTGCCAGCGCGGTCCAGGTCTATGCTTGAGCAACGGCTTCCACACGGCTCCCCGCACTTAACTAGTGCATAACATGTGCACTGCAGTGTCAGCCAGCGGGTGCACCGACATAGCGATCATTGCATGGCTGGGTCTTCCCTCCCAGCCCGCATCGGTTACAGTAACTGCGTGTGGCGGCGCTTTTGCGCTTGTACTTCCTCGTCTGCATCCTACCTTCTCGTTGACCCGCCCCCTGCTTCTCCTCCTTCTACTTCCCCACATCCACTCCATCGTGCACATCGTTTCTCCCTCTCTCTCTCGGTCTTCCTCCTGCCTCTGAGCCACGTTTCTTAATCCATTCTTCCCCTTCCCCATCCTCCTCCTCCTCCTCCTCCTCCTCCTCCTCCTCCTCCTCCTCTCGCCTCGTTCTGCTCTACCTCTTCCAAACATCTCTTCGCACTTCTGCCACCACTGTCTCTGACTCTTTCCATCGTCCTTCTCCGCCTCCTCCTCCGCCTTCTCCTCCATCCCCTCCCTCCTTCTCCTCCTCCTCCTCCTCCTCCTCCTCCTCCTGTCTTAGGGCAATCCGAGGTTGATGGAGTTACCCTGACTTAATGCCCCCAGATGTGTCTCTCTGTGTCTTCCCCCTCCTCTTCCTGCTCCTCCTCCTCCTTCTCCTCCTCCTCTTCCTCGTCCTGCCACCTCCTCTTTACCTTCCCGTTTTCCTCGTCATCCTCCTCCTCGGATGGAGGACGAGGAGGAGGTGGTGGAGGAGGGGGCAGTGGCGGCAGGAAGAGGAGGGAGAGGGGCTGAGGGGGGAGGACGACGAGTGAGGCGGCGAATGGTGGCCTCATCCCACCGCCTCCCCCGTCCGCCTCCCCTGGGACGACGCCAGCAGTGCAGCACCCAGACCAGCTCGGTAAGCATGCCGCCGCGCGCGCCAGCACTCGCGGAAGGCGTGCACCGAGCTGGCCCGGCACCGGGCTTTGCATCCTTGAGGCGTGTGCATTTGTCTTTCGGCGAGGGCCATCGAGTTCGGCAGGAAATCATGGGAGCCTTGTGTACCCTCGTAATTTTGTTTGTAGCGTCGATTAGCGGCGACTGGCGTCTGGGAGTCGATGAGATAGTGCCGATTTAGCGTCGGTCTGCGTCGATCTAGCGTCGGTTAGCGTCGATTTGGCTCGTCCTGCGACAAATTATCTTGGCGAAAGACCCAACCGCATGCAGTTGTGAGTAACGCATTTGTTGGTATCGTCTTCGGTGGAGCTCCTTATGGTGCACGGAACGTGTGAGGGGTGTGCCATCATGGGCGCGGTGGTGTCATGCGAGCGCAGCCACTGGGGCATTGGGTGGAGCTCCCCAAGGGGCCACGAAACGTGTGAGGTGTGTGCCGACATAGGTGCGGTGGTGCAATGCGACCGCAGCCACTGGGGCCTTCGGTGGAGCTCCCCATGGGGCCACGAAACGTGTGAGGGGTGTGCCGGAATGGGCGTGGTGGTGTCATGCCAGCGCAGCCATTGGGGCCTTCCGTGGAGCTCCCTATGGGGCCACGACACGTGTGAGGGGTGTGCCGACATGGGCGAAGAAGTATCATGCGAGCGCAGCCACTGGGGCCTGTGGTGGAGCTTGGGGCCACGAAACGTGTGAGGTGTGTGTGCCGAAATTGGTGCGGTGGTGCCGTGCGAGCGCAACCACTGGGGCTTTCGGTGGAGCTCCCCATGGAGCCACGAAACGTGTGAGGGGTGTGCCGACATGGGTGAAGAGGTGTCATGCGAGCGCAGCCACTGGGGCCTGTGGTGGAGCTCCATATGGGGCCACGAAACGTGTGAGGGGTGTGCCAACATGGGTGCGGTGGTGTCATGCGAGCGCAGCCACTGGGGCTTTGGGTGGAGCTCCCCATTGGACCACGAAACGTGTGAGGGGTGTGCCGAAATGGGCGTGGTGGTGCCATGCGAACGCAGCCACTGGGGCCTTCGGTGGAGCTCCCCATGGGGCCACGAAGCGTGTGAGGTGTGTGCCGAAATGGTAACGGTGGTGCCATGCGAGCGCAGCCACTGAGGCCTTGGGTGGAGCTCCCCATGGGGCCACGAAACGTGTGAGGGGTGTGCCGAAATGGGTGAAGAGGTGTCATGCGAGCGCAGCCACTGCGGCCTTCGGTGGAGCTCCCCATGGGGCCACGAAACGTGTGAGGGGTGTGCCAAAATGGGTGCGGGGGACGCATGCGTGCAGTGGCACTGCGGCCTTCGGTGGAGCTCCCTATGGGGCCACGAATCGTGTGAGGGGCGTGCCGACATGGGTGTGGTGGACGCATGTGTGCAGTGGCACTGCGGCCTTCGGTGGAGCTCCCTATGGGGCCACGAATCGTGTGAGGGGCGTGCCGACATGGGTGTGGTGGACGCATGTGGGCGGTGTCACTGGGGCCTTCGGTGGAGTTCCCTATGGGGCCACGAAACGCTGTACTGGGTGGGTGAAACGCAGGGAGTAAGGAGGAGTGGGAGGAGGCCGGAGGGGGAGGAGGAAAGAGAACGCGGGGACCGTCTCTTCAACACGAGGACCCAACACCACAGGATGGTTGGGAAAAAAACCACGCACGACATTGACAAATGCACGTGGAATGGACACCCGAGCGATGGCAAGGGCCGGGTCGACCCCCTCGAAGAATCCGGGCGCGACCTGGACGTCGGACATCGTGTTCGCCAGCACGTACCGCACGTAGCCTGTTAGAAAGTAATGGCTTGCATCTAGCAGATATGGTTCGATGTTGCCGTGCGATTGACGGCAACCTTGGTCAGTGGCTGGAGGAGGAGGAAGAGGAGGAGGAGGAGGAGGAGGAGGAGGAGGAGGAGGAGGATGAGGAGGAGGAAGGGAGGATGAGGAGAGGGAGGAGGAGGAGGAGGAGGAGGAGGAGGAGGAGGAGGAGGAGGAGGAGGAGGAGGAGGAGGAATAGGAGGAGGAGGAGGAGGAGGAGGAGGAGGAGGAGGAGGAGGAGGAGGAGGAGGAGTGTGTTGTTTCTGCGCGGCCGGAGGCTCTCCGTCGCACGGGTGAGCAGCAAGAGGAGCTGGCAGCCCTCGGCGACTGGCTCCAGCGCGGACGTCAGCCTCCTGAGGGCCGCCGCGAACCCCACGGGGGCGGCCAGGCTCGGTATCGTTCAACCGATCCCCATCCCCAGCTCCATCCCCCTCGAGACCCCCACCAAATACCACCCCAGTTGGGGATACACCCCTCGAAACCCGAAGAGAGCGACCTCTATATCCCCATCCAGGGGGGTAAGTCGGCCAGCGGGTCCCAGGCCACGCCTCTGGGGATGGGGATCGGTTCGACGGGCTTCAAGCAGCGGCGTGCCTATAGGCCTACCCAACAATGTTCTAAAAACCTTTCTTGGTTTCCACGAAATGTCCTTAAAATTAGAACATTTCTGGCTGGGAATGTATTGTTTTTACTCATCGAGTCTCTGTTCTAAGAATCCTGCTTCTGTTATTAGAACACTGTTGGATTCTTAAAAGATTTCATGGTAGGCCTAAAGGAATGCCGGGCCGGTCGGTCCCTGCTCAAAGGCTGACGGTCCCGCGGCTGGTCAGGGCCGGCACTGGCTGGTGTTCCGGGCAGCCGAACCCAAGGGCCGCTGCGAGGGCGCGAAGCCGTTCGCGGCGCGCGATGCCTCGTCCTCGTCCTCTGTCCTCCCCTTGGAGGGCTGGAGGGGGCGGGGGCAGGAGGAGGAGCAGGAGCAGGAGGAGGAGGGTGGCCGCGCCTGAAAGACACCAGGGCCGAGAGCGAGAGCGAGAAGAGGAGGATGAGGAGGAGGAGGAGGAGGAGGAGGAGGAGGAGGAGGAGGAGGGGGAGGGGGAGGATGAGGAGGAGGAGGAGGAGGAGGAGGAGGAGGGAGGAGGAGGAGGAGGAGGAGGAGGAGGAGGAGGAGGGGAGGGGGGGAGGGGGAGGGGGAGGGGGAGGAGAGGAGGAGGAGGAAGGAGGAGGAGGAGGAGGAGGAGGAGGAGGAGGAGGAGGAAGGAGGAGGAGGAGGGAGGAGGAAGGAGGAGGAGGAGGAGGAGGAGGAGGAGGAGGAGGAGGAGGAGGAGGAGGAGGAGGAGGAGGAGGAGGAGGAGGAGGGGGACGAGGACGAGGACGAGGACGAGGACGAGGACGAGGACGAGGACGACGACGACGACGACGACGACTCCCCCGAGGGCGGCGCGAGAGCGTTGTACGCTTTTCGTCGCGTTTTGCGAAGCGCGGCGCGCGACCTTCGCTGCCCCTGTGATCCTGGATCTTAGACGGTTGCAATTAACAGGCCAGCGGTAACTGGGGGAGCTGTGGTCTTTACCCCCCTGGGGTACCCATCAGATCTAAGGTTTGCTTTCCTGGTGCCCCCGCTCTCTCGATGAGCGCGACCAGCGCGTCGGCCATCGCACCGGGGGTCGTTGTGCACGCAGCGAGTGGGACATTTTGAACTGAGCCATCACGCGGTTTGTTGGGCGCGGTTCGCAGAAATTGATAGACATTGCCTGTAGAGGGACACGCCCGACTTAATTTAAGGCGGGCGTGCCCCTCTACAGGCGGAATGTTCAAACATAGCCCCCACAAATAATCTGGGGACGATGCTTTGACACTTGTTTGACTCTTTTTCAAAATTGTTTGGCTACTATGCATCTGTCATCCAAAATCCCCCTGTAGGAGGACACGCCCGACCAAAACCCAAGCCCCTGCAGACGGGGCGTTAGCAAATGCGCCAGTGGCTCAGGGTGCGTTGTCAATGGTGCTTTCAAACAAATGATTTGCCGCGCACAAATGCGAGGTAAACCCGCCCGCCCAGAGATGTGATGATGTATCGACGCTTTGTCGTCTCGATTTATCACGCAATAGTGCGAGGTACATGCCCTGTCGCCCCGTTCTCCTTTGAAGAGGCCCTTAGCTACCACACCGTTTGCTAACGCCCTGGCGGCAGGGGCTTGGCACACGGCTTGCGGACTCGACGAGGATTCGATGCGGATGTGGCTTGGATTTGCACGGATTCGACCTGGATTCGACGCGGACTCGACGTTCGATGTGGGTCCGACGCGGCTTCGGTATGGATGGCGGTGCGACGGGACAGATAGTGCCCCCCGAAGCAAAGAAGCCCAAACCGACATCGTGACTTTGTCAATCCCAGCGTCTGTCTTGTGCCTGGGCTGTCCCTGACAGGGCTTTGCCCTCAGGGAAGGACACGGTACCCATACCGCTGTCCTTCGCCCGTTTTCCCCTTCTTCGCCCTCCTGGGAGGCTCTCGTCGCTACCGTTGGATTCGCTTCGAAATTCTGGTCAGAACGCACCCCGGGAGAGATCCGGGGAGTATCGGTATCTGTACCTCTTGTTTTCCCCATGCCCTCAGGGCGTTGAGAAGCCGACTTCTCTTCCTCGGTGGAAGGCTGGGGCGGCTCTGCCAGCGGAAGGCTGGCCCAGGCCAGCGGACACATCAGAGTATTTCAAGAGGTCTCTTCAGGGAGACACGCCAGGCAGTGCGAGCCTCCGTTGCCTCTCCCCAGGGCCCGAAGGAGGAGGAGGAGGAGGAGGAGGAGGAGGAGGAGGAGGAGGAGAAGGAGGAGGAGGAGGAGGACGGAGGAGGAGGAGGAGGAGGAGGGAGGAGGAGACGCGAGGAGGAGGAGGAGGAGGAGGAGGAGGCGGAGGAGGAGGAGGAGGGGAGGAGGGAGGAGGGGGAGGAGGGAGGAGGAGGAGGAAGGAGGGAATAGGAGGAGGGAGGAGGGGAGGAGGGGGAGGAGGGGAGGAGGAGGAGGAGGAGGAGGAGGAGGTGGAGGAGGGGGGGAGGAGGAGGAGGAGGAGAGAGGAGGAGGAGGAGGAGGAGGAGGAGGAGGAGGAGGAGGAGGAGGAGGAGGAGAGGAGGAGGAGGAGGAGGAGGAGGAGGGAGGAGGAGGAGGAGGAGGAGGAGGAGGAGGAGGCGCGGAGGAGGAGGCGGAGGAGGAGGAGAGGAGGAGGAGGAGGAGGAGGGAGGAGGAGGAGGAGGGAGGAGGAGGAGGGGAGGAGGAGGAGGAGGAGGAGGAGGAGGAGGAGGAGGAGAGAGGAGGAGGAGGAGGAGGAGGAGGAGGAGGAGGAGGAGGAGGGGAGGAGGAGGAGGAGGAGGAGGAGGAGGAGGAGGAGGAGGAGGAGGAGGAGGCGGAGGAGGAGAGGGGGAGGGGAGGAGGAGGGGGAGGGGGAGGGGGAGGAGGAGGAGGCGGAGGAGGAGGAGGAGGAGGAGGAGGAGGAGGAGGAGGAGGAGGAGGAGGAGGAGGAGGAGGAGAGGAGGAGGCGAATAAGAAGAAGAAGAAGAAGAAAAAGAATAATAATAAGAATAAGAAGAAGAAGAAGAGGAGGAGGAGGAGGAGGAGGAGGAGGAGGAGGGGGAGGAGTTTTTGTCCCGGACGGTTCTTGCCTGACCTGGGCCCGGAGCGGGCCTCCAGAGGCCAAGCTCGACCCGGAGGTACGAGTCCGACGCGACGGTGGCGTGCCACAGGCTCCTCCGCGGCAAGGCCTTCTCTTTCGTGACGATGGGCTGTCTGTTCTGCGCCCTGTTCCTGTATGACGCCTTCATACTGCTGCAGGTCGCTGTGGAAAGACCGATGGAAGGGAGCATTTCCGCCGCTGTTTCGAATCATTCCTGTGTCTCTCGGCATCGCTCGGACGTGTGCATGTTTCTTTCGGCGAGGACCATCGAGGAGCATCCTTGATCATTTGGCGAAAAAAACCACGCACGAAACCGAAAAAAGCACACGGAATGGATGTCCGAGCGATGGCGAGGTCTCTGAGGACCTCCGAGGGCGTCAGGGAAGCTCCAGAGACTCTCGGGGGCCCCCGAAGATCCGCTACTCCAGCCCCGCTGGTCCTGCACGACGCTTCTGTATTGCTTTAGGTCCCGTCGAACACGGAGTTGGACGTGGTTCTGACATTGGTTCTCGTGGTCTTTTTGTGCGAGCTCCTTGGGCTGGCGCTCACGGAGAGGACGTACAAGGGGGGCTTCTTCTTCTGGATGGACCTCATCTAGAGAGCCCAGAGAGAACACATGAACAGAAATCTCTGGACCTCCGCGCGGATTTCCCGGCTCGGCCCTGGACGTCCCTCCCGAGCGCCGACCCAGAAGCCCGCGCGGACGCCTAGAAGTGTCTGCACATGTCTGTCGGGGGCTCTCTGTCATCGGCTCCCTCTCCATGCTGTTCGACATCTCCTTCCTGCTGGGGACCGACGCCACGCGCCCAGAGGAGTGGAGCGAGACCAGCGCCAAGGACAACGTCATCCTCGTCCGGGCGGCCCGCGTGGCCAGACTCGGAGCGCGCGCCGGGCGGCTGACCCGAGTGGTGAAGATCTTGCGCTTCATGCCCTTCCTGTACCTCGAGCGGGTTGAGGATCAAGATTTTTGGTCCGGGGGGTCCCTTTTGCGGGCGTCAGGAGACATCCAGAATCGTCCTCTCGGGGCCTCTTCCTGGATGGATGGCGGAGGCCTCCGGGAGCCTTCGGAGACCTCATCGGGGGGAGCAGGTACACGCAGGAGGGTGACGACGGCAATGTGAAGGTGGCCCACTCGATCACCGGCCGGCTGAACAGCGGGCTGGCGAAGCGGGTCGCCTTCCTGACCATCAGCATCGTAGTGACGATGCCAATATTCAATATGTTTCAGTATCCAGAGAGCGACCATTCCTTCACCTCGTGGGCCAAGCTCCTTGACAGGAGCGTCAAGGAGGTGCTGGCAAGCCCGGGCTCTTCCGAGAAGTCAGAGTTGAGAAATTCTGAGTTCCGGCGCTTCTCAGAGTTCTACCAGGACCTGAACTACGGGCCCTATGAGGTCTGCTACAGGGTGCCCGTCGGTGACGGTTTCGACTGCCAGGCGCTGACCCTGAGCTCCTCTTTCGAGAGGCCCAGGCGCCGAGCCTCCATCAGGGAGGTCCGCGAGTCCGATTTCGACGCGTTTTTCGACATGTCTGTCGTCAAGGCGCAGGAGTCGGCTGCGAGCATGGCCACGATCGTTCTCATTGTCGTGGTCATGCTTAGCTTTGGCTTGCTGATGAGCAACAGCATAAGCGCGATTGCCTTGGCGCCACTTGAGCGCATGTTGAGCGTGGTGAGAGAACACTGTAAGCAGATATTCAAGTTCGCTGCGGGTATCCAGGAGGATATCTTGCCTGAGGACGAGGAGAACGATGACGTCAACGAGTTCCTGCTCCTGGAGGCTGTGATCACGAAGCTCAGCGGCATCGCCTCTCTCTCGACAAAGAGGAGCGAGCCCCAGGTCACCAAAGACATGAGAGAGGAGGACATCATCAAGCTCAACTGGATGCACGGCTCGGCCAGGCCCAAGGCGTCGCAGATTGGTTCAGTGATTGGCAGCGACGAGGGCACCCCGAACGCGATCCGGTTGCAGCGGTCGCTGTTCTCTGTGAGAGTCTCGGCAGGGGGCTCGTCTGGAGCTCCCTCCTCTGGGACCCTGTCCCGGAACAGAACTGTAAGCAACATGTCCCGAGCAAGAACATTGAGCCTGAAAGACAGAACCCTGAGTGCTCAGCCTCGGGGTACGATGCTGTTGAGTCCCACATGGGCTGCCAGCGTAGTGTCCATGGATGACGAGACATGGGAGGACGGTCTGTCCGAAAACGTGGTTGGATCTTTAGACTCCGCGCATTGCAACGTGCTGGTTTGGGACAAAGAGGTGCAACTAGGAGTCTGCGAGTACATCTTCACAACTCATGCGAGCTGCGCCGACTGGGTGACAGTTAATGTCGAGAGCCAGACGCTGAATAAATTCATTTCGGCCGTGCAGCAGGGGTACCCTGAGAACCCTTTTCACAACTTCGCCCACGGAGTAGACGTGCTTTGCTCGGTGTCTAGGTTCCTGCACCTAATCGAAGCTGGGGGCTTCCTCACCGAGGTATCACAGTACCTCTTGCTCATCGCTGCCCTGGGACACGATGTCGGGCACCTTGGCGTGAGCAACCAGTTTTTGATTGACACCTCGCATGAGCTCGCCTTGAAGTACAACGACCGGTCACCGATGGAAATGATGCATTGCTCGAAGCTCTTCCACATCACGAAGGACCCTTCCTGCGACATCTTCAGAGGCACAGAGAATGACCTGTACAAGGACATACGGAAAGTTATCATCGATGGCATCCTACACACAGACATGGTTCACCACTTCAGCATGGTCAAGGAGCTTGGGATCTTCTACGAGGTCAATTCTGAATCGTTTGATCGGTGCAGCCCTGGCTCCGTGGTGAACGAGTCACCTCAGTCTGTCCAGACAGTACTAAATGCACTCCTGCATTGCGCGGACATCTCCAACCCGATGAAGCCATGGGAGCTTTGTCATAGATACGCTGACATGGTATTTGAAGAGTTCTTCGCCCAGGGCGACCAGGAGCGAGAGCTTGGGATACCGGTGCAGTTCCTGAACGACCGCGAAAAGGTCAACAGGCCCATTTCACAGATCGGCTTCATCGAGTTCGTGGTCGCCCCGATGTGTGAGGCCTGCGTCCACCTGTTCCCTGCGCTGAACGACCTGGCCGACCACCTGGGCAAGAACACCTCCAGGTGGGGCGAGGTGTGGCAGGCCGAGTCGAGCCCCGAGCAGGCGGAGGTCGACAAGGTCCACGCTCGGGTCCAGAGGGTGCTGCTGCGCTGCACGGCCCTCGCCGGGGCGCGGAGGGCCATCGCGAGTGGCATGCCGCGGTCCCCGCCCTCCTCGCCCTAGGGCCCCGACGGCGGGGCTCGCGCCCCTTGCTCCACGGCGCCGCGCGCCGCGGCGGCGGCCACCCCCTGCCTGGCCGAGCGGGCGGAGAGGGCGGGGGCGTGGGCGGCCCCCTCTGGGACTGTTTTTGTTTGCCTCCCGTCCTGCGGGGCCCACACGTATACGCCACCACCCCCTTCCCTCGCCCCCTCCCTCGCCCAGGAGCGAGGGGAGGAAGAGGAGGGCAGAGGAGGGCGGAGGAATCGACGTGGTGCGGACTGTCTACTCGTCGGGCCCGCACGTGTGGCTCTTGCAGTGGCGGCCCTGCCCTTGGGCTGGCCATCGGCTTTTTCCCGCGGCGCAGCCGCGCCGCGCGACCAGCGGACATCCTTTTCTGTTTCGTTGCTGGCCAGGGCTTTCCTCCGGCCGGCTGAGACATCCTGTCGACATGTTCGGGCCTCCTGTGCCAGAGTACGTAGTGGGCACAATAGGTTTCCGCAGTCCGCGCCGTGGACCGTCCTTGCGGCTGGGCCTCTGAGCCAGCCGAGAGAGCGTTCGCTGGCGTTGGGTGCTCTTCAGGCCCGCTTCCGCAGGCGCCCGCTCCGCTTTCGCCGCGACCCGAGCGCCGGGTAAGCCCCCTCACGTAGTGGCCATCGTGGCAATGGCAAGTACTTAGAAGAGCGAGGAGAGGGTGCTGGATGTAGAGTGATTTAGCGTCGAGCGTGGCCCCACCAGCCTTTCCAGGAACGAGTCAGGCGAGTTGTGAGAAGGGAAGTGGGTGAGCACCATTGTTTCAAGGTGGTGGTGCACCAACGAACAAATCAACGCAGGGATCAGCCCTAGCAGGCAGGATACCGTAGCTGCGCCAGTCTTGCTGAGCCTTTTGGAATAATTTCGGGTGCTTTGGGGATCGTTTGAGGTCATCCTGGGGCCATGCGTGAGGACCTCTGCAAAAAATGAGGATCGTTGAATCGCGCCACCCCCTGGACTTGCGGGCTGCTCTTTTGAGCATTGCTGGCCGGTGGCCCTCTTAGTGCCAGTTTGGGCTTCTCTCGCGGCTTTCTTTGGATATGCCGGGGCCATCTTGTGGTCTCAGAGGCCCATCGGAAGCCGATCCGTTTAGAAGGAGGGAATCATCGAACATGTTTGGGTAGGCCTGCTTGTGAGGCACCAGGGCCACCCTGTGCCGTCTTGGGATTTCCTCGAGGCCTCTCGGAGTTGTTTGGCCATCTTGGGCCATCCGGAAGGCCGTCTTGGGATCTCAGGGGCCATCCTGCATCCATCTTGGGCACGACAGCCCGTCGTGATACGTACCCCAGGCCCGTTGCATTACCCTCCCCGAAGGGAATGACAGAGCGGGTCGTTCTCGAAAGGCCGGCGCGCCCAACCTTCCAGAGCCCAGAAGGTTGGGTCCTTCGCCTTCCCAAATTTCGAAAAAGAAAATACGCCAGAAACATGATGTTTTGGCGCTCTGCGCGGATTTCTCGGACCCGCGGCGCCCCTGGCGCGCTCCGTGCAGCGAAGATCCAAGAAATCCGCGCGAAGCGCCAAAAATTGTTTTTTACGCAGTTTCTTGTTTTTCTTCTGCTACAAATAGGGTCCAAGTGGATCTGGTCGGAGGATTGCTCCGCACCGCCGGTGCATCGCCGACGTCTTGGCGATGTCTTGGCGATGCGGCGCGATGTTCCGATCCCATCTACGCGGGCCCCTCTAGGGAGGCATCAGGGGTTCTAGCCCTCTGCGCGGCTCTGAGAATTAGCACTAGAGGTTTTTGTTGTCACCTTCGGTGTCTGGATCAAGGGAGGAAAAACCACCCGGACCCCATAATTTGCGTTTACTAAATGGCCCTGGGCGTTGACTTAACAGCCCTGCCCTGTTCGATTCCTTGTTTGAATACGTTTACTAAACGGCTTCGCTTGTTGGGGTGGTTACTATGGGGGTGGATTGTTTGCCCTCTACTGGAGGCCGCTTCGGGGCCCACAATGATCAAGCTCACGATGTCGGGGGTCAAGGATGATATCGTGTCCACGCGTTGGTCTGCAGCCACTGGCGCGTCTTGCGCCTTCTAGCGACTTCCTTGTAATTTCACGCGTCTGGTACAGCTGACGCCACAGCGAGTTTACAGCAGGTCAGGCCAGTAGCCGCTCGTCTCTGTTGCCGCACAGGGCGTTCCAGAGGTTCACCCTGCATGGAAAAGAAGACAGTCCTTCCCTCTCTGGTCTGCAATCCCGACGCCTTTGAAGAAAGCTCTCCCCCTCAATCGAACAATAACTTTTCATATTTCTTCTCGGCTTCCCGTGCTTCGCGCATCTGAGTATGCCTCCCCCAGCGTGGAACAACCACCTCTCTCCTTTTTTTGTGCTGGCTCTTGATTTGCATGCCTTTAAGCAAGCATCTTCCCTACACAGAGCAATATTATCCTTCCTTCCATCTTCGTTGTTCGAGCTCCACGCCTTTGAATTAAACTTCGCCACAGCATGGAACAATCATATCTATCCTTCTCTTGTGTTGGTTGAAGCCCACGCCTTTAAATAGTCCCCACCCCCACAAGGAACGATAGTGTCTCACATTCCCTTTCTGTTCTTTTTGATTAAGCCTTGCCACCGGGAGGACCGATCACCTCCATTTGTCCGTCTCGGCTTTTCCGGTTTTACGCCTTTGAATGAGCGTGGCCCCCACGTGGACTTAACATCTCTCTTCTTCTCTCTCGGATCGGCCGTGAGAGCTTTGGAACACGCATCGCCCAAGCGTGGAACAAACATCTCTCTCCTCTCCTCTAGGCCCTTTAAGGTTCACGCCCTGAAGCGAACACGTGGGGCTCCGGAGCCTACCTATTGACGCTTGTTGCTAGTCCGCCCCAAACATCATTTGTATGGCGGTGGCGAGTTTCGGGCGATAGGTCCTGGGCTGAGCAAAAGACGCTGCGGTATTCCCAGGCGCGTGTGGTGCAGCGCGCGAGCAAAGCAGATGAAAGTCAAGTTGAAGATGGTGAGAACTACGCTGCCAACCCACTCCGCTCAGGGCAAATATCTCGGCAACAATCTGAACATGTTCGTCACGAGAAGTCTTATGCTGGGCCCAGAGATTGCCTCCAGACGCCTTGAACTGCCTCCCTGACCACTCTCGACGAAGAAACAACTGCATAAACATCGACTTCCGGTGGTCCGCGCGGATCTCTGGAAGTCTATTTTGGGTAGACTGTTTCACGCGATGCCCCTCCAGTCTCTGCCTCGCTCGCGCTGTCCCGTGCAAATCCCGCACCACGCGCCCTGCCCCCCCGGCCCTCTTGCCCTCGCCCCCCGCACAGGCAGGCAGCATGGTGGAGCGCTCGGTGCTGGGCGGAGCCGGACTGCAAGCAGTGATGGGGACGGATTCGAGGGACGTCGACTGCCCATTGCCGACCCTGGCAGGACCACTCTGGTCCTTGGCCCAGGCGCTTCGTGCGGCAGGTTCGTGTCGTGTCGACCGGCGGCGACCCCGACAGCGGCGTTCAACTCTGAACGCCGCGGGCGACCCAGAATCGTTCGATGTGGAACGATCTGGACGTGTTCTGGAAACGGCCGATCTTTCAAGGTTGAACGATTCCCGCGGTGTCAGCAGCCAACGCCGACGTCGGCACGACGTGGACCCGACGTATATATATATATATATGTATATATATACATGTACATGTACATTATATATATATATATTCATATATATATATATATATATATATCTATACCCGCTTCCCTGGCCAGGCCCAGGAGGGCGTTCGCACCGATCTTGGGCCCGGGATTGGCTTGGCCAGGGTCGGTACGGTAGATGGCTGGCGTGCCCCAGTCTGGGGCCTCTGCGCAGGACAGCAGCCGCCAGTGGTCGACAAGCGCCTTCCGATTGGCCTCCTCCTCCTCCTCCTCCTCCTCCTCCTCCTCCTCCTTCTCCTCATCCTCCTCCTCCTCCTCCTGCCCTTGCCCGTCTGTCAAGCTGGTACGGCTCCAGCTGGAGACATGCTTTTTGTGGAGGTGCACCCTTGAGCTTGCTCAGAGATCCCCAAGCACTGCGCAAACCTCAGACCGACTCAGCGATCCCGCTAGATCTCGACGCCTTCGCCAGGATCAGTTCTTCATCTCGTGTTGTTCTCCGACGGTCCAGGGGCCGAGAAGCCGTTCCCCAGGCTAGACATTGCTCACAAGTTCGGGCGCGATCTTTGTGTGGTCCGCAGAAGGCAGCTGTACATCACCAGCATACCTAAGCAGGGCCATGCTGAGCCCTACAGCCAGTGGACTCTTATGTGTGTGTGGAAGTGTGACCATGTAAGTACGTCTGGCCAGTTTGGGTCAGGTGAAGCACCCCAAGAGCGCACCTACCCAGGACGAACGCTTCCTCTTGAGGTACGAACCGCCATGAGCATTGGGCGCGAGAGCGCTAGCGCCGCCGAGCGCGTGGCGTTCGGATTGCCTGTCGGCATGTGCACTGCTGGGGAGATGAGTAAACGATCGTGCTGAGTGCTGTCCATGTGTGGGGAGGCTGATCGGAATGAGCAGGAGACGACGGGCTCACCGTGGCGATTCGAGAACGCCCGCGATCCCCCCGATGTCCTCAGCGCAAGCGGGGCCTGGGACCTTGGACCAGACTCCGCTTTGCTTCCGGAGCTACTGTTTAACGTTGGCACCCCCGCTCGCAATCAGGACCATGTGAGCAACCGGACGGAACTTGGATCAGAGGGATGGAGTCAGAGTCAGATCCACGGAGACGGGGTTCAGATCCACCCCGACACAATTCAGAGCTTGAGTCGGACCCGCGCGTACGCGAATGAGATCCGATCGCAACTCCGTCCATATGTCGATGCGTTCCGCTGTCACACTTTTACGATGGCGATGCCAGTTCCAGGCCCAAGAGGAAAACAACTGTTAGTCCTATGGATGGGCGTTTCGGCACTTTCATCGTTGATGCGTCAGAGCTGATGTAACGCATCGCGAGCTTGCGCGCGCTCCAGTTGAGCCAAACGGGCGACGGAGGCGACGGACATCAGAGTATGACGATCGTCCCCCCCGCCCCAAGACGGCTCAGATACGTGAAGATTGATTGCAGTCGTCCGTTGACTGTAGGAGGGTGCATGAACCCTCCTGGTCTCGCCTGGGTGTGCGTACGCACCGTGCCAGTGCCCAGGATGGCCCTGGCCGTGCACGGTGGTGGTGTGCAGCTGCCCCCTGCGTGTGTGGTGCCCCTCCGGGGCAGAGCTTCTCCGGCGCCCCCCCCGCGGCTCGGCGGAGGGGCCGCCGAGGGACCGACGGAGCGGTGCGCGGGCAGGCCGTGGCGGGCGCCCTGCTCCTTTCGACACAGTGAGCTCGGGGGGGGGGCGAGGCAGGTGCACGCCCCCCTCTCGAGGCTGGCGTCGCATAGAGCCCTCCAGGAGTCACAAAGGGGGGGGGCGGGGGGGAGGCGGGGCTCCGGGAGGAGGGAGGGAGGGCGATGAGAGCAGGAGGAGGGCGACGACGCGGGGGCACAGAGGGGGCAACAGCGGTGGTGAGGAAGTTCGGAGCTTTGGGAGGACGACGAAGGGGAGGAGGAGGAGGAGGGGGAGGAATAGTGAGGGTCTTCTCCCCCTGTCCCCGCCCCGCCCTTCCCATCTGCTCCTCCTCCGCCTCCTCTTTCTTCCTTTCTTCCTTTCTTTATTTTGTTTGTTCTTTCTCTCTCTCTCTCTCTCACTCGGCTCGTGGGTTCGTCGAACGCGCCCCCCCCCCCAGGGGCAGTTGCCTCTGGGGGGGGGGTGATCAAGCCAGGGTGCCAGGCGGCGTGAATGGGCTGCAGCACACGGCGGCCCCATCGGGTCGAAGGGGGGGAAC
This sequence comes from Prorocentrum cordatum, assembly GCA_963575745.1. Lineage (NCBI taxonomy): Eukaryota > Dinophyceae > Prorocentrales > Prorocentraceae > Prorocentrum > Prorocentrum cordatum. The sequence goes on along the minus strand of CAUYUJ010013780.1, from coordinate 305,822 downwards.
CCAGAGGCGAGGGCGACGAGGACGAGATGGGAACAAGGGCAGAGGCAGAAGAGGCGCGCGAGGACAGGAGTCGAAGAAGAAACAACGCCATCAACCGCTCCGCGCGGATTCCGTGGATCCGCGCTGGGCCCTCCGGGCGGCGCCTTCTGCGCCGCCCCTGGCGCGCTCCGCGCGCCATGGAGGCGGGTCCAGCGCAGAGCCAAGAAATCCGCGCGGAGCGCCAAAAGTTTATGTCTATGCCGTGCTCTTCTCTCTTCAGAAGCAAGGGGGGCAGGCGGTGTATAGGGGCGCGAGGAGGGACCGCCCAAAAGCCCCGGAGAACCTCCATGAGCTCCCTCGGCCCTCCTCCTTCTCCTCCTCCTCCACCTCCTCCTTCTCCTCTTCCTCCTCCTCTCATTCCTCCTCCTCTCACTCCTCTTCCTTCTCCTCCTCCTCCTCCTCCTCCTCCTCCTCCTCCTCTTCAATGGGCTCCTCCGCCGCCTCCTCCTCCTCCGGCGGCCGCGGTGAAACTGCGATGTTTGGATTCCTCATCGGCTCGTGGGGGCGGGCTGTGGCCGCGGGGGGCAGGCGCCCCGTGCAGGCGAGGGGCTCGACCGCGGTTGCGCGGCGCCTCCATACCGGAGGCGGGCTGGGCGCGCGCCTGCGGGCCGCGCTTTTGCACCTCACGAGTCGCCAAGCGACCTCATGTGTACCCTTTTTCCCCATATCCTAAGGATTGGGGTTCTTGTTATTACTCTGACGCCTCCCACTCCTCCTCCTCCTTCTTCCTCCCGCCTCCCGCCTCCCTCCTCCCAATGATAATCACCAGATAAGACAAGACCA
>CAUYUJ010013780.1:257500-300000 GCA_963575745.1 Prorocentrum cordatum | reverse complement strand
GCCGGCGCTGCCTCAGCGTTGATGTAACTCCCGACGAGCTTGAAGGAATCGACCACACGTAGGGGGCGATCCGCCAGCGTGAGCTGGGTAACGGCGGCGTGAAGCTCGTCGGTGAGCGCCCACCCTGCCACTTTACCAGGGTGAATGCGTTGACCTGAGAATCGATCAAACTTGGCGGTTTCGTCGAGAGATTTCTGCAGCTCAGAAGCGGTGTGGGTAGTGGAGTTGCTGTCGTCAACGAAGGTAGTGCTGAGTGATCGAGGAACGTATCGGTGCTGCCTCTTTGTCCACACGCACATGAGCAGCTTGATGTCATCCAGGGACCACGAGCTGCCCTGGAGGTGACCGTTTGTCCTGGCCAGGTCCCTGGAGTACGCTCCGTTCATGCGGATGTAGCGTTTGTGGTGTCTGTAGAAATTTCGGCGGACAGTAGCGATGTCTTGTGGACACCCCGCGTGCAGCGCAAGGTTTAGACAGATGTCCGTGATGAGGTAGTCGAAGCACTTCTGTCGGTCAAGGGCAGCTCCAGCTAAGGGGAGGAGTAAAGTCCTGGCGTGTTCGATGCGCAGGGCGAGAGAGGTGCTGACATCCCCAATGGTGGCTTTGGGAACAGCGCCGAAGCTCGTGGCATGGGTCCATCCTTGCCGCCAGGTCGTGAGGCTACGGTAGGCTGGCGCTTCCCACGCATACATCCATACGGAAAGAACCGAGAGAAGTCGTTGGTCCGTCGGGAGTTCCCCTCGGCCTTTTCGGAGGCACGGGTTTGGCACGTGCAGGAGGGGCTCGGGGATGGTGCCAGTGCGTTGCATAGCACGTAAGACGCTGGCGAAGAGGCGAAGGATGTCGTCGGGTAACTCCTTAGCCTCCTTAGTTGTCCAGCCGTCGAGTCCCCCCGCGCGGCGCGGTGAACGGGTGCGAATGAAGTGGATGAGTTGGTCGTCGGTGAGGTGGAAAGGGGCTGCTGGTGATGGCGTAGGCAGCTCTTGTCGGTATTCGTCGTAGAAGTCCGCCCACGTCGGCATAGCTTCGGCGTCATGGCCCGCGCGAGCGCGGTACCTGCCCAAGATGGGCTCCCAGGTGTCGACCATGAGCTTAAGCATGTCTTTGGTGTTGGCAACAATAGCGTTGGCGGGGAGGGCGTCGGGAACCTGGGCAGGTGGTGGGTCACGAGTGTGGCCGTCGTCGTTGTCCGTGTCGAGCGAACTACCGTCGCTGGGGCTGAAGCCGCCGGCGTCGGTGTCGGCATCACTATCGTCCGTGCTAGCTTGGTCAGGGTTGAAGGCGGTGGTGTCGCAGTGGAGCTGTGCATCGTCGGGAGTGGTAGGCGTGCGGAGATACGCCGTGGGCGAGCAGTCGGCAGCCCGTGCGTATATGGCCGCCTTTCGCCCGCTTGGCTCGCGGACACCCTCAGCCCAAATCTTGATGCGTTCAGCTTTGGCTCGGTTTGCACGTCGCGCCAGCTCTGAGTCTAGGTTTTGGATCAGACGGCCTAGGTGCTCTCCGCGTGGTGCTGGCACGTCGGGGGTCCAGGCATCGGGAAAGGCCAGGAGGGCCGTGGGGCGCAGCTTGTGGCAGAGAAGGCGGGCCGCGGTCCACGTGCAGTCGATGCGTTGCGCCAGGTACGGCGGGATAGCACGGCAGTCCAAATGATGGTGCTGTCCGATGAAGCGAAGCTCGCAAAGTTGCCGATGGAGCTTGCGAAGGCGGTTCATGTGAATCGTGGAAGCTCCGTAGGTGGGAAAGGCGCGGGGGACGGCGGGTCGCTCCTCGAACGTGGGTGTGAGCCCGTGCATGGTAGGGGCCTTCTTTTTTGGGTGGTCTGGCGGTGGGGGCGGCAGGTCCCGCAGCCGGGTAAGATGGTACTCATGGCTGGCCTCGTTTGCCAGGGCGAACATGCGTTCCACATCGTCGCGTGTGTCAGCCTGCTCCATGCGGTCATGGTATCGCCCTGCGATGAGGGTCCCTAATGCCTGAAGTTCGTGGTCCTCATGAGCTCCGTCGTTAGGAGGGTAAGGCGTGGGGGCCAGAAGGCGTGGGGCCGTGTGGTCGAGGCGGCTAAGGTCGAGTGTGACCTGCAGGCCGACATGGGACTTCGCTGGCAAGTCACGCAGATAGCAGAAGTCGGTGACAAGGGATCGCGCAGCTTGGTTGGCAATGATATAATCGATGCGCGAAGTGCGGGGGCACTTGGTGACGCGGTCCCAGTCAGGGATATTGCCATATGTGTGCATGGTGTGGTCTGGTGTGCCTTCAGCGACGTTAAACCATCCGTGCTGCATCATGTGCAGCAGATGTGGATTGTCGTCGATGTTCGTGTTGGCGTCCATGCAAATGAAATACGGGGCTGAGCCGACCCTCGCGGCGGCGCAATCAGCAAGCCGAAACAAATCGGTGCTGTCCCCTCCAGCGACCCCGTAGAGGCTCGCAATGTAGATCCCAGCGGGACCGTGGTTGTTTCGTCGTCGCCTGCGGCGGTGCTGGGTGCAGAGCGGGAGGAAGGCCTCGTGCCATCGTTTCTTGGCCTTGAGGGTGGCGATACAGGTCGCAATGTCGTCGACGGTGGAGTCGACGATGGCGTCCTTAGAGAGGATGGCGACCCCACCCGAGGCGCCGGTGTTGCCCTCGACCGTGTGGTCCGTGCCACCGTGAGCAGCTTTGCGCTGAGCGCGCGCCAGATCCAGGTCAGGTCCCAGACTGGCCTGGTATCCTCCGTGATGTGGATTGGCGGCGTTGGTAGCGATGGCTTGCCTGGTAGGCTTGGCATGTCGGGTCTCCTGCAGAGCTATGACTGCGGCGTTGTGGTCGACACCTAGAGCGGTGATGGTTGGCCAGTTCGCTGAGAGACTCGTGATGTTGAGGCTGACGAGGTGGATGGAGCGACCTGGTCCATCTCCGTCGGTGGAGCTGGGGTTAGCACGCCCCGCACGGTGGAGGGCAGCCTGGCCGTCACCCAGGTAGAAGGCTTGGCCACAGTACGAGCTCATGGCGTCGCGGCAGATTGGCTTGGACGGGGCTGAAGCCGCCGTCGGGCCAAAAGTATAGGCAAGGCATGGTCGACGCTGCGCCGGGGGGGGTTCATAAACGTCGGCAAAACTGCCTCTAAAAATCCTCCTCACTCCTGTACCGTGGGGGACGGAGGGAGGAGAGGTGAGACGGCAGCAGGGGGAGAGGGAGGCGACTCCTCGATCCGTCCTGCCGAGCACAAGAGCAAAAGCAAACCAGCGGCGGCAGCTCGGCGCGGCAGCGGCGCAGCGCGCGCGCAAATACTGCGCACGCGACACCGCTGGTCCGTCCTGCGGCGGCGCGCCCGCCCCGTCAGTGCCGTGATGAGCAGCATCAGCTGGAACAGCTTGTTCGTGTGCACCCTCCGCGCTCGCCTCGGGCAGTGGGCCCTGTGGCTGCGGCGGCGCACGCCCTGCCAGCGCGTCAGCCACCAGCTGGGCGTGGCGAGCGGCGCGGTCGGTGGCCTGGCGCTGAGCCTCGTCCATGCCCGCTGCCGTGAGGCACGCGTTGCGGACAGGGCTGACTCCACGCGGGGCCGCCGCTGCCGCGGCAGCGGCTGAGGTGGCGGGGCCGCCGCCGTGGCTCGGAGGGGGCAGCGGTGAGCCGCCGCCGAAGCCCGCCGCGAGGCCCTTGACGGTGTACTTGTGCTTGAAGGGGTCGAAGGTCGGCGCCTCGTCAAAGGGGACGACAACGCGGGTGGGCGGTGGTAGCTCCTGGTCCGTGGACGGCGTCGGCTCGAGGTCGACCTGGCCAGGTTCGATGGCGCTGGCACCGAAACGTGGCACCACCTCTAGGCTTGGCCGTGAGCCTGAGTCTCGCGAGGCGGCGAGCTCGTGGAGCTCCCAGGGGGCTTGCGCGAGCTGTGGCGGCTGCAGGACCGGCTGCGCGGGACGCGCCCGCCCGTGTGGCGGTCACGTGGCGAGGCCACCTGGGCGTTTGCGCGCGCAGAGTCCGCCCTGCTCGGGGAGCGGATCGGCGCTGCGCAGGGTGATGGGCTGGGCGGGCGGGAGCCGCCTGTGCCGCCCGCCGCCGAGGCTGCAGCCTGGTCAGGGTCGACGGCGTCGGGCCGGGGGCTGACGTGGTGGGCACTACCCTCGCTGTGCCGCGGGGAGGCGCTGTGGTGCGCCTGGATGTGCGTGAGGACGAGCGGGACGAGCGGCTGCCGCTCGCGCTCAGGGGGGGCAGGTTTTGCCTGGGCAGGGCGCAGCGCTGCGGCCACGTTTGGCGGGGGCGTGTGTTGGCGCGGTTGCCAGGCACGCACGTTCGCCTCGCGCCATCCTTCGGGGCGCCCTGTCCTGCCACGGCTTGGTGCAGCCCCCTGGGCTGGAGCCGCAGGGGGTGCCACTGCGGACTGGTTGCTGGCGGTGCTGTCGTGGCGGCCTGGGCACTGGCCCCAGGCACGCGTGGACCCTGGCACGGGCGAGGTGGCCCGTGGGAGAGCCTGCCCGAGTGCACGCGGATAGCCGACGACCGCTGGGTGCACCCTGGCGTGGGGGGCGTGGCCGTAGCTGGAGGCGGATGCTCCTGCCGCCGCGGGCCTGGCCCCAATGGGGCCACGGTGATAGGCGGCGCCCCCGCCATACCCCGCGCTGTCCCCTGTGGGGATGCGCGCGGGAGAGCGGTTGCGTGGCGTGCTCGGCTGACCTGCGTCGCGTTGGTCGCGCTGCTGGGTGCGCTGCTGGTGCTGTTGGTAGCGCTGCTGGTCGGCTCTCGAGAGCGGGCGGGTGTCGGGGAGGATGGGCGGCACGTCGGGCCGCCGCCAGCCCTGATAGACGTGCTCGAAGGCATGGTCTGGGTAAGTCTCCCCGACGGGTGAGTAGCGCCGCACATGCTCCACGTAGTCAATGTTCTGCGGCTCGGGGAGCACCGTGATGTTCACAGCCCGCTGGTGCGCTGGTCCATAGAGACAGAAGCTACCACGGTTGCTGCGGTCGTGGTTCAACTCGGCTTCGGTCGTGGCACGACTCACCATGGCGTCACAGAGGCGCATGTCGTAGTCGAGAGCTTGAGGCCCAGGGCCGCCCTCGGCATCCCAGTACAGTACCACATCTCGCCAGCGCGTGCGGGTAGTGTGGATGCGCTCGGCGATGGACTCGCAGACGGTCTTGACTGTGACACGATCCCTGTGCATGTTGGTGATGGCTAGGGAGTAAGGTCGGCGGACCGCTGAAATCCTCCTTGAGGGCCTGGTGAGGGCCGAAGAGCACGTAGCCTTCCCTCCACAGCGGTTGGTCGGGAGACGGGTCTTCAGGCATCCCCGTTCCTGTGAACCCTGGTGGCCGCCTCGTGCCGTCGGGCAATCCCTCCTTGAGGACTCGACGCGGCCTCGGTGGTAGATACCATTGACCCTGGTATCCTGCTTGGCCTGGTTGCGGAGGCTCCCCCCCGGGGCCTGAAGGCGCTCGGGGGGGTTCCTTGAGGTCGTGCTGGGCTGGCGCGTTGCCGTATTGGCGGGCGAGGATGTGCGGAGGCATCCCTGTGGCACGGACGTCGAACAGGCTGTGCGGACGAGGCGGATGCGGGCATCTGCTGGAGAGGCAGCATGTGTCGGAGTCCCTGTTGTCGGTGCTGTACGCACACGTCCAGCTGTTGCAGGAGTAGTCCGTGGACCAGTCCATAGGTGCCCGTAGTCCGCTGAGGGAGCAGTCCGGGCACGTTGGTTGGCCCGAGGTGCCGAGCTGTGTGTTGCGGCGGGCAGCACAATACTGACAGCATTGGAATCGGCACTGTAGGCAAGTCCAGCGTCCTGGTAGGGGCGGGAACGCTTGCTCGTCGGTGACTGCGTCGTCTGGGTGGGGTCGGGGTCGATCCCACAAGGGCCAGACGTCGGCGAACCAGGACTGGCCTGTAGTGCGGACGACCTCCGCGGGGAGGCGAGCGTCGTCAGCATGGCGCTCGATCCACTGGGGCCCCAGGTCCGCTGGGATCATGACCGTGCGCCAAGTGTCGTCCGCCTTGACGTGGACTTGGGTCGGTGCCCAGAGCCTGGTAGTGGTATCGCCATGGTCATGGTGAAGGATGACCCAGCCGTCGCGACCCGCAACCGCAGGGTCAATAACGCGGTGGCCCACAACGGTCGCCCCCCACGGTAGGTAGGCGCCATCGTGATGCTCGCCTGGGTCGAGCCAGACCTCGACGCCAGGGGCGTTCACACGGGCCCGCACATCGCGGACGTGGAAGGCGAGGACGTGGTAGGCGGTCGGCTCCTCTTCCGTCTCGATGTGCTCCCACGTCTCGATGTCGCTGCTGTGAGAGGTGGAGTTTCCGCCGCTCTGCCGTGACGAACGCGAGGCGGATCGCCGTGAGCGGGCATGGCCTCGGGCGAGGGCGGCGGCCGCGCTGATGAGGGACGGCGTACGGCGGTCGTCGGCTCCCGATGTCGTCGATGAGCGGTCTGGACTGTGTCCCAGGGCGGCACCTGGCTGATAGGTGTGCGATGGGCCAGACGCGGCCCCAGGGCTGGAGCCGCTGGGGCGCGGCGCTCGTACGTCGGACTGCCCCCGCACGGGAACGGCCTGCAAGCCAGTGTACACCAGGTCGATCAGTGGCTGCGGGTCCAGCTGGAGCTTGCGAAGCGAGGCGCGCGGACGGGGCTGGTCGGGGTCGGCCCTGGTGGCTGCTTCAGTGTCGTAGTGCTGTGTAGCCCATGCTCGCGCTGCCTCTGGCGAGTATAGTGCCTGCGGCGGTGGCCACGCTGCCGCGGTGTCCAGCCGGCGCCAGGTGTTTGCTTCCTGGTCGCGGGCTTCAGCCGCCTCGCGGAGGTCTGGGTGATCGAAGCCGGCAATGTGGAGGGCGTGCGCACAGTCGCCCATGCCATAGGTGTGTGGGAGGGCACGGCACCTGGAGGCAGCTTCGGTGGGGGCACACCAGTCCATGCGGATGAGGAGGCCCAGGACCCGTGGGTAGATGAGGCGCGCTCCGTGAGCCTCCCCTTTCACGAAGTTGTGCCAGTTCTCACCGCGCGGCGGTTTGGTAGCCTCGCACATCCAGAGCGCGATGGGTCCCCAGGCGAGGGTGTCGTCTTCGAGGCTGCAGGGCGGGTGAGGCGGCACCGCGTACCACGCGGCCAGCGACGGGTGCACACTCACGTACGTGCGGCCGACATTTGTGGCGGTTCGACCCTTCGCTTCACGGCGGGGGCCCGGCAGGAGGTGACCTCCGTTGAAAGCGAGACGAGCCGCAAGGTCGCCGCGGGTCCCGTGCCAGAAGACCGTGGGCGTGTCAGTGGTGGGTTCACGGAGGTCCCACGTGAGGTAGGGGAAGATCGTCTCGCCTGAGTTCCCACCCGAGTCTTCCAGCACCCAAGTGAGTCGGTTCGGGGGCCTCTGCATGATGTCAGTCCACGGCGCCAACGCTTGGAGCGTTGGGTCATGGGTGAATCGAGGATGGTCGTAGAGTCGCAGGGCGTCTTTGATGTCCTCTGTAGTCACGCCACTGTTACCAAGCGCAAAGCCGTTCTGGTACAGGGAGGTGAGGATGCTCGTCGGCGGCACGGGGACCGCTGGGTCGCGCTGGATGGTGCTGCGTAAGTTGCGCGTCGGTGGCCTGAGGGCTGGGTGGGGCGTACCAGGGCCTGGAGGCGCCTGGGGCCTGGCGGGTGATGCGTAGCGTGCTCGCCGTCGTGGTGGTTGGGTGTCCATGTCGGAAGAGGAACCACGAGCATCTGCATGTCGGAAGATGGACCACGGCCTGTCGAGGGTGCGCTCCCGTGTTTCACTTGCCTCGGCATCGGTGGCCTGAGCTGTGGCGTCTTCGTGAGTCGGCGGGTTGCCATAGGCCGCGCCGCTTGTGGGGCCGTCTCGCGGGGACGGGCTGGTCGACCGTGGTGTGACAGACGAGGCTCGCGATACCGCGGCAGTGACTTCAACAATGGCGGCGGTGGTGGCGGTGGTGACCTCGGCGACTGCGGCGGCAACTGCAGCAGCATAGTGTTCCTGTAGCAGCGGGTGTCGAAGAGAGTGCACGTGCTGGCTCTCGGGGTCGTCGGGATGCGTGCGCGGCATTGTGTGCGTGGCCTCATCGCGCGGCCTCCTGATCGGTTGGCAACAGCGGAGGCACCACAGGGCCGTGGGTGAGTCCAGGGCGCGCGCACAGATGCGGGCTCCTACGTGTCCGACGGCTCCTTGAGCGAGAAGTTTGGCGCCGACCAGGAGAAGACCGCAAACCACTCCGCCTGTGGCAATAGCTCCGAGTTTGCCGCTGGCCCATTTCAGGGCACCCCAGAGGCCAGACCCGACTGCGCTGGCTCCGCCCGAGACGATGTCTCTGAGTTTGGCACTGGTCCACTTGAGAATACCCCACAAGGCGGGCGCGGCGTCGTATGCCGTTGTGCGTCGGGGCGTAGTGGACACGGATGGGCCTGGTGCCGCAGCTTCACGGCGTCGTCGCTGCCGGTAGCTGGGGTCTCGGCTCGGTGTCGGCAGGTACCCGTCGATCTGGTCCTTGTACGGCATGGCTACCACGATGGCATACGTGGCCACGAAGAGGCAGATGAGGCAGCCGCAGCGTCGGGAGGCCGCTGCGCTGTGCGGGACCTCGTAGGAGCCGCTGGCGTCAGGGCTCGCGTCCTCGATGGGATCATTGTCGATGCCAGCCTGCCAGTGGTCGACGGCGCTGGAGTTGGAGTCAGTCGCGTTAGCTCGGCAGACAAGGGTGCGGGGCGGGGTCCTGCCACCTGAGGTCTGAAGACGCCCAGATCCAGCCAATGCTGCAGCGGGGCTGAAGCCGCCACTGCGCGGGCTGGTGAGAGCTGGCAGTGCAGTGGAATGGCTTGTCTCGTCGGCGGCGGTGGCGCCTTCGGCGTCGCTGAGCTGTGCGCTGGGGTCGGCCTGGGCCGAGTTGATGGGCGCACTGCTGTGCGACAGGGGGCGCCCTGTGTAGGGTTCGCTGTCACGGTCGCGCTGGGCCGTGTCACCTGGCGGTGTCGTGCCGTCGCGATCCTGGGTTTCCGTGTCGTGGATGGAGTCGTTCTGGCTATCGTCCGACACGTGGAACGAGTCCAGGGATATGTTGCTGATATCGCTGGCCGCGATGTGCTGGAGCAGAAGCGGTTCGGCGTCGGCCGCGGGCTGGTCACACGTGGCGTTCTGGGCGAGGGGGCCAGCTGGCGGTGGTAGGTTTAGCGGTTCCATCGGTGCCGCGGCGAGCTCCGCCTCGACAAGCGGCTGCAGGTCTGGCGGGTGGTGCAGGATCGCATCCGCGAGATACGCCAGGGCGTCTTGGTCGGGCGGAGGGAGGCCTCTTGGCAGCAAGGCGTGGGCCCGTGAGAGGTATGGCGGCAGTGGTGCCGCGAAAGCCTCAGGGCCGACGAGCTGGGCACGAGCGCCCTGGTATTCCAGAAGGAGGCCAAAGTAGCGGGTGGGGTACTCGTGGCTGCCCTGGATACGAGTGAGGTTGCGGTTGGTGCGCTGTCTGTCGGGGCCCGCTCTGTGCCAGATATCCTCGCACATGTCGAACGCGGTGCGGTGGCGCAGGGCGTCGTTTTTCTCCGCGGAATCCTCCTGGAAAAAGTGGTCGTACTGTGGCAGATGGAGCGTCGCCAGGATGTGCGGGACGCAGTCCTCGAGCCATGCCCAGTACACGTCCTGATGGTCCTCACCTGGTGCCCACGCCGCAGCGCACGGTATGAGCCGTGCTCGGATGTTCATCAGGTGCCAGAAAGCGGGGTCCTCCTCGGGTTCACCCCTGGCGCACAGAGGGGTAGTGGGACTCGTGGGGCTAAAGCGGGGCACGACAGCGGGGCTGAAGCCGCCACTGCGTGCCTGGGCCTTGCCAGCGGCCCTGTCGAGGATATGCTGCACGACGGTCGAGGACAAGCTGAGGACAGACTGCGATGCATGTGTCGTAGTTGACGAGGGCGTGCTCGTAGGAGACATGCTGGTACTCGTCGTAGACGTCGTAGTAGCCGTCGAAGTCCCAGGGGGGCAGCGCGTGGGGCGGGGCCCCTGGTGCTGCTCAGGCCAGGCGCTCGCGGGGGCGCCCAGCGGCCCGGTGCCGCACGGACCCGCGGCGGCGGTGCTGTTCACGATCGGGTCCAAAATGGCGCTGTGATCGTATTTGTAGATGCTGTCATCGTAAAGGTAGAAGAGCGTCCCACGCTCCGCATGTCGCAGGAAAGCCTCTCCTCCGTGCTGGGGCGCACCGCCTGAAGACGGGTGTGCTCCAGCCAGCGAGGGGAGGGCCAGGCCGCAGGCAAGGCGCCACATGATGGCGAGGCCTGGCGGGCGGCGCGAGCGATGAGCCGAAAGCTGCGTGGCAGCACACGTCCTCAAATACCCCTGAATGCTCATGTACATTGCTACAATCACGCCCCCTGCAAGACTACGGGTGTCCCTACACCAGATAGCTTGCGCGTGCTGCTGCCAAAACAGACATGAGGTGACAAGAAAGAGATACGACGCGAAGAGGGGAGAGATGCCTCTGAAGGCGCTTCCTCGGAGGGCTGAGGCGGGCTCTCTGAGGCACCTTCAATAGGGTTCCTGGTTGGCCCGACCCTTGTCCTTGCCTTTATCGGCCCCTGGGGGCCCCGTCCCTGGGGTGACCTGGCCTGGCTGGTCGATCCAACTGCAGGCAGCCACGGGTTCGGCGGCCGCTGCGGCTTCCTCCTTCTTAATTTCCAGAGTGGCCGCTTGTGGCAGGTGGATGGTGCCTCCCGTGAGGTGCCCGAGGAGGGTCTGGATGTCGCCGCGCAGTGCAGCGGCGTCGGCGGTTGCCGTCTGTTGCTGGGTGACGACGGTGGCAAGCCCCCGTTCCAGCCCTGAAACGTGCTCCGTGAGTGTGGCCTGGGAGGAGAGAACGCCCGCAAGCTGCACCTGCATGTTATCCACCGTGTTGGCTAGCAGCTCGTGCTGCTGTTCCATGTGCTGGATGCGGGTCGTGGCAGCATCGGGCGGTTTAGAGGCCGATGCGAAGCGCTCGCCGAAGGTGTTGAGTTCGTGGGAGGCCACGCTGTATTCATCACCTGATGAGAGGATCTCGACGTCGACGACGTCACCTGGTACTTCGGCGGCTGTGGCAGCGTCGCCTTCGGTGTGGCCCCCACCTTCTGCCGCCGCCGTGCCAAGCCAGGGGTCGTGGCCACCTGGTCCTGGGGCGGCCGTCGGTTCAGCGGCTCCGTCCGTGCCGTGCGGGGGTGCAGAGGAGCTGCGGCCTGGGGCGCAGGGTGGCCTTGCGTGCGGCGTGGCGTTACGTTTCCCGCTGGAGGAGCGGTGGCGCTTGGCTGAAGGCTCCTCCTTGGGGGTCAGGAGCGGTGCGACGCCCTTGCCTTTGGGCGTGGCAGTCATGAGGTCGTGGAGGTAGGGGCTCTGGGCCGCTTTGGTGAGGAGTGTGCCGGTGGCGGGGCTAAAGCCGCCACCACCGGCTGGCGGCGTCACAGGCTCTGTGATGGTGGTAGGCGTGACGATGGTAACGTTGTCCCGCTTCGGCGCCACCTCAGCCAGCGGGGCCTCGGCGATGCTCCACGGGATGGGGCACCCCGCGACCTGCACCGTATAGGTGAGTGGGGGCCGATGAGCGCGCACTAAGGCAAACTGGGCCGCAGTGGCTGGGTCCCAGGCGGTGTGGTAGACCTCACAGTCCCATTTAACGGACGGGCCCGTGAGAGTCTTGGCGAGCTGGGTCAGCGTGGCGTGGCGCGCCGCAATGCCAGTGATGCGGTAGCGCGTCTTGGCGAGGGTAGCCTCGCAGCCGCGGATGCTGACAGCAGCGGCCTTGGCGACGTCGGACCCCCGCGGAACACGGATCCCCAGTAGGCCTGACTTGCCGTGCCTGACGACTCCCAGGGCCTTGAACTCCACCGACTTCTGGAACGCGTCTGCCATCGTGATGGGCTGGTCCTCAGGGAACCAAACGGTCTGATACTTGTCGGCGGTGGGCTCGTCTGCACCTACGTTGCTGAGGTCGTAGGTGGCACCGAGTTGCCCTGATCCCGCCAGGACCTTGTCGACCGCTTGGAGACTGACGCCGAAGGTGGCAGCCAGGGACCTCTTTCCGACGCCCGATCCAAACCTGCCTAGGCTTTTGCAAGGTTCGAGGATGGTGACGGCTTTAAAGTTGCCGTGGAAGAGGGCCTTGAAGGTGTCGTGGAGCTGACTATCGAGCTCCTGGCGGCGAGCGTCTTTCTTGGACTCCTTGTGCTTTTGGCGCGCCTTGTCCTGTGGAGCGGAGTCGCCTCGAAAAGGGCCCTTGGCGCGTGGACCACCGTTCACGGGGGCACCTCCCGAGAACTGGTCCTCGAAGGCCTGGTGCATGGAGGGGACTGCGGCAATGGCCTCGGTCTCGTGTATGGTCGCCCGAATCCAGCAGACGTGGTCGGCAGGGTCGATGGTGGCGACGGCTACCTTTTCCGTGCAGGCGACCTCCTTGGTGCCCAGCTGGTACACGGTCACGGGGACGTGCGTGTGGACCACTTTGGGCGCCTTGGGGTGACGCTTCAGGACGGGAACGGCGAGCTCGGTACCGACGTAGTTGTCGTTTTTCGGGCCCATGACAGCAATCGCGAGCTGACCCGTGGCTCGCTTGCCCTGCTCGAGGTGGTGTTGCAGCAGCCGTTCACCACTCTCGTAGTCGTGGAGGCTGATGCTGGGCTTGTACGTCTTGCCGTCGTCAGGCGAGGTGGGTTCGGCAAGGACAGGGACCTTCCAAAAGGCAGGGTCCAAGGCGATGAACTGGGTGTCCGCAGCCTGAAGACGTGCGGAACCCGCTGGTGGGTGCGATGTGTCACCGCCAGTGCGCTTAGGCTTGCTGCGCTGGTGATGATCGAGCGTGTAGCTAATCTGGTTGGCGGCGCACATGCGGATAAGGGCGCTGCCAAGCTTCTTCGTGTTGGACTTGTGCATGTCGTACGTTGCCTGGAGCTCGTCCGCGTTCAGATCGGCTAGCCCGTTGTAGGCGGCCGTGGGGCGGTCAGACCCCGCTTGCTTGAACGCTGCGATGCAGTCCTGCTTGCGTTGAAGGAGGGACCCTTCACATGAAGGGATCGGCTCGGTTCGGTTCGGTCCGGTTCTGCAGCCGGGTCGGTTTTGCTTGGCCGGTTCGGTTTGGCATCGGTCCGGTTTCGGCCGGTTCGGCTTGGGCCTGCCGCCGGTTCGGTTCGGTTCCGGTTTTCGCGCGGTTGGGTCCGATCGGTTCGGTTCGGTTCGAGTGGCCGCTCCGGTTCGGTTCGGCCCGACTGGTCAGGTGCGACGTTGGGCGCCCCGTCTGCGTAAGCGACGACCCAGTTCGAAAAAAAGGGAGGGAAGAGGAGGAGGAGGAGGAGGAGGAGGAGGAGGAGGAGGAGGAGGAGGCGGAGGCGGAGGCGGAGGAGGGAGGAGGAGGACGACGAGGAGGAGAAGGAGGAGGAGGAGGAGGAGGAGGAGAAACGTGGAGGCGTGGAGGCGCGAGGCCCTCCAGCGACGTGCCCCGACGGGGGTCGCAGCCCCGAGGGGGGTCGCAGCCCCGAGGGGGGTCGCAGCCCCGAGGGGGATCGCGCCCGCAGGGGTGTTGCGCCCGCCAGGGGGGTCGCAGCCCGCCAGGGGGGTTGCACCCGCCAGGGGAGTTGCGCCCGCCAGGGGGGTTACACCCGCCAGGGGGGTTGCACCCGCCAGGGGGGTTGCACCCGCAGGGGGGTCGCGCCCGCCAGGTGGGTCGCAGCCCGCCAGGGGGGTTGCACCCGCCAGGGGGGTCGCAGCCCGCCAGGGAGGTCGCAGCCTGCCAGGGGGGTTGCACCCGCCAGGGGGGTCGCAGCCCGCCAGGGGGGTCGCGCCCGCCAGGGGGGTCGCGCCCGCCAGCGGGGTCGCGCCCGCCAGCGGGGTCGCGCCCGCCAGGGGGTCGCGCCCGCCAGGGGGTCGCGCCCGCCAGGGGGGTCGCGCCCGCCAGGGGGGTTGCACCCGCCAGGGGGGTTGCACCCGCCAGGGGGGTTGCGCCCGCCAAGGGGTTGCGCCCGCCAGGGGGGTTGCGCCCGCCAGGGGGTCGCAGCCCGCCAGGGAGGTCGCGCCCGCCAGGGGGGTTGCGCCCGCCAGGGGGGCAGCCCGCCAGGGGGGGTTGCACCCGCCAGGGGGCGCAGCCCGCCAGGGGTCGCCAGCCCGCCAGGGGGTTGCACCGCCGGGGGTCGCAGCCCGCCAGGGGGGTCGCAGGGGGGTTGCCCGCCAGGGGGGTCGCGCCCGCCAGGGGGGTGCGCCCGCCAGGGGGGTTGCACCCGCCAGGGGGGTTGCACCCGCCAGGGGGGTTGCGCCCGCCAGGGGGTTGCGCCCGCCAGGGGGGTTGCGCCCGCCAGGGGGGTTGCGCCCGCCAGGGGGGTCGCACCCGCCAGGGGGGTTGCGCCCGCCAGGGGGGTTGCGCCCGCCAGGGGGGTTGCGCCCGCCAGGGGGTTGCACCCGCCAGGGGGGTTGCGCCCGCCAGGGGGGTTGCACCCGCCAGGGGGGTTGCACCCGCCAGGGGGGTTGCACCCGCCAGCCAGGGGGGTTGCACCCGCCAGGGGGGTTGCACCCGCCAGGGGGGTTGCGCCCGCCAGGGGGGTTGCACCCGCCAGGGGGGTTGCACCCGCCAGGGGGGTTGCGCCCGCCAGGGGGGTTGCACCCGCCAGGGGGGTTGCGCCCGCCAGGGGGGTTGCGCCCGCCAGGGGGGTTGCACCCGCCAGGGGGGTTGCGCCCGCCAGGGGGGTTGCACCCGCCAGGGGGGTTGCGCCCGCCAGGGGGGTTGCGCCCGCCAGGGGGGTTGCACCCGCCAGGGGGGTTGCGCCCGCCAGGGGGGTTGCGCCCGCCAGGGGGGTTGCACCCGCGAGGGGGGTCGCGCCCGCCAGGGGGGTCGCACCCGCGAGGGGGGTCGCACCCGCGAGGGGGGTCGCACCCGCCAGGGGGGTCACAGCCCGCGAGGGGGGTCGCGCCCGCCAGGGGGGTCGCAGCCCGCCAGGGGGGTCGCAGCCCGCCAGAGGGGTTCGGTTCGGTTCCCGTCGGTTCGGTTCAGGGGCCGCCCGGTTCCGGTTCGATTCCGGTTCTGGTTCGGTTCGGTCCTCGCCGGTTCGGTTCTGAATGAATTCGGTTCGGTCCGGTTCGGTTTTCTACGTTCCTGGTTTTGGACCGGTTCGGTCCGGTTCGGTCACGGTTCTCGGTTCTCGGCTCGGTGCGGTCCCTTCATGCTTCAGCAGCAGGGCGCGTAGGACGGGAGCTCGGAGGCTGCTTAGAAGAGCGACGGCGCTCCGGCTTCTTGGGGGCCATTGCTGCGGGCACTCTGGTGTGGAGAGGTGACGCGAATCAGTAAGGTCCTGCTGGGACCCCTCCGGTCTCGCGAGGCCTGGGAGTCTGACTCCGAGGCGGGGCGCTTCGCGTCGCGGCTGCGGTCTGAGTGCAGGGCACTCTCGAGCCGAGACTAGAGAGAGAGAGAGAGAGAGAGAGAGAGAGAGAGAGAGAGAGAGAGAGAGAGAGAGAGAGAGAGAGAGAGATAGATATAGAGAGAGAGAGAGAGAGAAGAGAGAGAGAGAGAGAGAGAGAGAGAGAGAGAGAGAGAGAGAGAGAGAGAGAGAGAGAGAGAGAGAGAGAGAGAGAGAGAGAGAGAGAGAGAGAGAGAGAGAGAGAGAGAGAGAGAGAGAGAGAGAGAGAGAGAGAGAGAGAGAGAGAGAGAGAGAGAGAGAGCGGGAGAGAGCGAGGGAGAGCGAGAGAGAGCGAGAGAGAGCGAGTGAGAGCGAGAGAGAGAGAGAGAGAGAGAGAGAGAGAGCGAGAGAGAGCGACAGAGAGCGAGAGAGAGCAAGAGAGAGCGAGAGAGCGAAAGAGAGAGAGAGAGAGAGAGAGAGAGCGAGGAAGAGAGAGAGAGAGAGAGATAGAGAGAGAAAGAGAGAGAGAGAGATAGAGAGAGAGAGAAGAGAAGAGAAGAGAAGAGAAGAGAAGAGAGAGAGCGAGAGAGAGAGAGAGAGGGAGAGTGAGAGAGAGAGGAGAGAGCAGAGAGAGAATAGAGAGAAGAGAGAGAGGAGAGAGAGAGAGAGAGAGAGAGGCAGAGATAGAGGCAGAGAGAGAGAGGCACAGAGAGAGAGGCAGAGAGAGAGAGAGAGGCAGAGAGAGAGAGGCAGAGAGAGAGGCAGAGAGAGAGAGAGGCAGGGAAAGAGAGGCAGAGACAGAGAGAGGGCAGAGAGAGAGAGAGAGACAGAGAGAGCAGAGAGAGAGAGAGAGAGGCAGCTCAGTCACACTTAAATCCAGATTCGTCCTCACCGAGTCCCACCACCAAGGGAGCGCCAGCAAGGAGATGCACATATGGGGATCCCCACGCAGTGAATAATTTGTTTATTTTAAACATACGCAGCCGTGACAAAAACTTCTTCAATTTGCGATGATGAAGATCTCCCCCCTCCCTCTCAATATTCCTAACGTGACATGATGCTTCGGTCATTCGGCGGAGTAGTTTCCGATCCCGGATACGTTAATACTTCTGTTACCCTAAAACGGGATCGGAAACTACTCCGCGCCAAACCATATACGTTATCGAGCGGGATTCGATTGCGCGAGGAGTAGTTTTAGTAAAACTACTCCGAAATACTCCGCGCGAGCGCATTATTCCAAAAGGCAAATTGAAACAAATACTTTCGTCACGGCAATGTATAGAAGCGGAAAGTAGAAAACAAAAAAACATAAAAAAACGTGTGGAGCCTTTTTTGGAGATCGCGGCGGTGAGGGCCCAGGAGGAGCAAAGTGGGGTGCAGGCGGGCGGTTGCGCAAGAAGGCGCGCTTCTACGACAGAAGTCGTGCAAGCTCGACTCAGGGCTGAAGTGGGTTGAACAATCCTCGTGCACAGGTGCCTCCTCCTCGCAGCAATCTCGTAGTCATTTCAATGGGGAGGTCGGGAGGTGGAGGGCCGCGTGTGAGAACACTGGCTTCCTTGATGCAAGCAGCGTGGTGAGGGACTGGTACCTGGACGCCTCCACACGCCGTGCTCGTGATGGGGGAGGGGATGGTGAAAGAGGATGTAAGATGGTAGAAAAGGAGGGAGAAAGCGAAGTGCAGATCGTCAGATCTGCTGTCGCTGCCTGCGGGGTCAGCGGCCTGGTCGCCGCCCGCACACTCGAGCATCAACCGTGCCCGTGACCGCGGTGGATGGGCCTGCAGGCGGCAGGCGGGCACGGTGATGCGCTGGCGCCGCGCGTTGGGGCTTTTCGGCTCATCCCTGGGATGAGCCTCCACGTGCGATGCCACTGCTGGGAACCACGTCGCCGACGCTGTGCTTTGGCCAGCGCGCAATTGCACATGCCCTGTGGCTTGTCCTATGGCCTATGGGGCTACACCGTACCAGGGCGGGGTGGGGCATCATAAAGCAAGATCATCCCACGAGCCTCCTCGTGGGCCAAACAGTGGAAGCACGCCAGGGAAGAACACTCTTGGGGTGCCACCGGTGCGTTTTGGAAACTCTTCTCGGGTGTAGCACCGTAGCCCTTGTGGATAGGAGGCGGAGAGGCGGCGAGAGTGTCATGGGCAGGCGAAGAAAATAGGGGGCATGCAGCAGGAGGATGAACAAGCAGTCGTCAGAGGGGGGGAGGGTAGAACAGTTATTGTCGTCGGGGCAACTTGGTGACGCGGTGGCAGTACTTGTGGTGGCTGAGTGAGTGGCTGCCTAACGGGCCCGAGTGCGGCTTAGCTAGAAAACATCACGCCAAAGGTTGTGTTCGTTTTGGCTTCGGGCGCTGCGAGCTGAGCGGTTGAACGCTTGACTTAGGGCAAACCTCCGTACCCGCCACACGCCCACCCACCGTACCCTGCCCAACCCCCGAATCCCGATCCCTATCAGGTAGCGGCGCGGGCGAGCGAAGGGGGCGAGGGGGACCCCGCGGGGCTGACCGCGGAGACGGCGGAGACCAGGGGGAGGGGGACCGAAGATGATTCTGAAAGGAGGGGACGGGAGACTGGGCACCGTCGTCGGAGCAACTTGGTGACGCGGTGACAGAAGTTCTCGTGGCTGGAGTGGTTGGCTAGCGGGCGCGGGATGCAGGCGCAGCCAAGCCCCCGCAGGCGGTGGCGTTTACGTTGGCGCTGGGGGCTTGCGAGCTAAGCGGTTGAACGCTTGCGGTCGGGCATGCCTCCGCCCCTCCCCCCCCTAGTCCTCCCCGCCCCATGCCCGCCCCACAAGAGACGAGGAGGAGAAGATCAACAAGAAAAGTGCGCAAGGGCGGAATGCAGAATGGGCGGGCCGGGAGCGAAGGAAAGGTTGGTAGAGAGTCTGCGCTCTCAGGTGGTTCCTCGGCCGTTCGGGCCGCCGCAGTGGACGCGGTAGACATGGTCCCAGGGCGTCTTGTGCCGTTGAGGCAGTCGGCAGCCTTGCGGCCTGCCGACGGTGTGGCGTAGCGGATTGTGGCGTGCCCGCTCAGGACCTCCACGGAGGTGATGGCGCAGCAAGACCGAAGACGGCCTGGATGTCCGAAGTGTTCAGAGCGCCGCCTGGGCTGCCCGCCGTGATGGTGTGTGCACCGATGGTGCAGTCAGCGGCGGCCTGAGCCCCCCTGCGGCGCGTTGGCCATGGGGCAGGGGGGCGGGCCGCCCGACGCCTCGGGCTCTGAGCCCCGCGGCAGCCCACCGCCTGGGCGGCCCTCTGGTCCCCGATGGTCTGATCAACGTCTGGCGTGGGGCCGGCGGTCGGGGCTCGGAGCTCTTGCGCTCAGGCAGGGCTGAGGCGGCCGCACTCTGGGCCACACTGGCGGTAGGCGCCCTCGGCGTCGCTGTTGCGGCCGATTCTGTCCACATGGTGTCCGATGCGATGGTGTTCGTTGCTGTGTCGATAATGACGACCATGTACTGGTATCCCCGCTCGTTGATATACTTCTCAGAAGGGTGAGCGAGGAGGGCAATGTCGGCACGAGATGGTGGCCTTGTACGCCTTACTGCACAGCTCATGCGGCGGAGTGCCGCGTGGAGTCCGGGCCGCATCCTCCTCGTAGCACAGCCGGTGGTTCTCGGAGCTCTGCCGGTGGCTCTCGGGGCTCCGCCTGCGGCCCGCGTGGCACGGCTTGTAGCCCTCGCAGCTCCGCCTGTGGTTCGCGAAGCTCTGGAGGTGACCCCGAAGATCTGCCCGTGGGCCTCGGATCTCGGCTCGTGTCCCTTGGGGTCCTGCCAGGGGCCCTCTGGGCTCTTCTGGTGGCTCCTGAGTAGCTCCGCAAGGCGCCCTCGTGGCTCTGCGGCGCCAAGGGTGCCGACGGCGGCGCTGGTTTGAGGACGAGGAGGAGGAGGAGGAGGAGTGAGAGGAGGAGGAGGAGGAGGAGGAGGAGGAGGAGGAGGAGGAGCGAGGACGAGGAGGAGAGGAGGAGGAGGAGGAGGAGTGAGAGGAGGAGGAGGAGGAGGAGGAGGAGGAGGAGGAGAGGAGGAGGAGGAGGAGGAGGAGGAGGACCTTGAAGTTCTTCGCGTGGCCCCCGCAGCTCGTGTGGAGGCCATCGGAGCTCCAGCGGTGCCGGTCGCAGCGCTCCGCGGGTGGCCCCTGGCGGCCTGGCGTGCCGCCCTTGGTGTTCTGCTTGCGGCCCGCGCAGGGTCGCCTCGTGGCTCTCGCAGCTCAGCCAGTGGCCTTCGTAGTGCCTCTGGTGGTTCTCATACAGTCGGGGCGCTGAGGAAGGAACCCTTTTCGTTGGGGAGGGGCTCGGTGTTCCTCAGTTGTTTTGCAGTTCGCATTTGGTTTTGCTTGGGGGGTCCATGGGAAGTCAAAGCTTAACTTCTGGGAAAAAGGGGCCTCGTTCCTTATTTAGGGTTCCTTAGGTCAACGCCCCGACTGTAGCTCGGGAGGTGGCCCTGTTGCCACAGCTGCCGGCCCTCGACGCTCAGCTGGTGGTTCTCGCAGCTCTGCTGGCGGCCCTCGCAGCTCCGCCGGCGGCCCCCGAAGCTCTGTTGGTGGTGTCCCCGGTGGGTCAGCGGGTGGTTCGCGCAGCTCTGCGTCTGGCCCTCGCCGCTCTGCCGGTGGCCCTCGCCGCTCTGCTGGTTGCCCTGGCAGCTCTGCTGGTGGTTCTCGTAGCTGCGCTTCCGGCCCTTGTGGCACTGGCGGCAGGGTGAGGGCACCGTATGCTGGGCGTATTTCTTGAAGCCGTTGTATTCGCCGTGGCCGTTGCAGGCGGCGTCGTAGTCACAATCGCCGTGGGCGGCGTAGGCGTGGTTCACCGGCATCCCCGCGACGATGTGTTTGTTGAGCTGGTACTTGTTGACGTCGTGCTGGCCGGCGCGCTTCATCACCAAGCTGACGTCCTCCTGAGTGATGGAGCCGCCGGTCCGCGCAGCGCATCCCAGACTGCGCGCTGCAGCGCGTGCTGCCCTCGGCCTCCAGCGGCCGGGCATGGCCCCGCAGCCCTTCCTCCGAGATCGCTGGCGCCCGCGGCCGACGTGCCGCCATCGCGCGGCGGCAGGCCGTGCGGGCTGAGGCCGGCCCCGCGGCCCCGGGGCCCCGAGTGCAGGGGATGGCTCCCACAGTTAGCCTTCCTTCCTTGTCCTCCTCGTTCTCCTGATCCTACTCCTCCTCCTCCTCCTCCTCCTCCTCCTCCTCCTCCTCCTCCTCCTCCTCCTCCTCCTCCTCCTCCTCCTCAAGCCGCCACGAAGCTTCGAGCTGCGTCGGCGCGGGCGGCTCCCAACCCCTCCCCTCGGCGCCCCGCGAGGCCGCTGCGGGGGGCCCCCACGAGCCCGCGGCGCTGTGCGCGGCGCTCGCGGCGGGGGCTGTGGCGGGGTGTGGGGGGTACGGGCAGGCCTCTTTTCCCTCCCGTCCCTCGGCCCCTCCCACACACGCACCTGTACATGTGCACGCGCGCGCGCCATGGCACACAAGCTGCGGGTCGTGGGATGGAACCCGTTCACCCTCCTGGGCACGGGCCGGGTCGTGGAGGTCTCCGACGCGTTTAGGAACTCAGACGTGCTCCTCTTGGCGGGGACCAAGCTCCGCTCCAGGCCGGGGTCACCCCACATGTACGATAAAGTCCACCGCCACCTCTTCATCAATTTCGGGTGGGCCAGGGGGAGCATGACCAACGCGTCGGCGGGATGTTCGATCGGACTCTCGCACAGCAGATTTCGGGCCAAAGACGTCATCAGAGTAAACACCCCCCCCTCTGAGCTCCAGGGCAGAGGGGGATCGGTGGACATCTTTCAGGGATCCTTCAGAGCTAGGTTTATTGTTGCGTATTTCCAGCCACGTCCATCAGCAGCTGCACAACTTCGTCAATGGCGTGTGGCCTACCAGCGTTTGCTAAACTGGGTCCTCGAAGAAATCACCAGCACACCGTCCAGGGTCATCCCCATATTCTTTGGAGACCTTAACATGAACCTTGGACGGCAGAACGGGACAGTCACGGACGACGACGCAGTAGGTCCGTTCCAGGCGGCAGCTGAAAGTGACATCGGCCAACTCGTTCACCGACGGCTTCTTGAACATGAGTTAGCAGCGGCCAACAGTTATTATGATCTAGGTTACTCTTTCTTTGGCAACGGCGGTGCACGATCTAGGATCGATTATTTTATTGTACCTCAGCCATTGTTATGTCACATCACCCGCATGACCATGTGTTGGCGTAGCCACCGACGTTTGCAGGTACTCCCTCATATGCTAGATCACATACCCATGGCCATGGACGTTACGGTTACCGCCCCTCCCTCCCCTCAAGACATTGGGTACTGTGTCTGGGATTGGGGATTGATTGCAGCAGGTCTTCAGATTGGGCACGCCAGGCGCGAATTCCTTCGAGACCTGCACGAGGGACTACAACGAGCCTCCCCGATCCTAGACATTGTCATTGAGGACGATGACCCCACGAGACACGCGGCGGTAGTCAGCCATATTATACGCTCCACGGCTCAGAAGTACTACTCTAAGCACTATAGTACGCCACAGTGGGTTGTTGATGCACGAGCGGAGCGCCTCGCACTTCTTCGGGAACGTGCGCGACTACGTGAGCAGGGTGCACATGTGCATTCGACTGAGATCAAAACGGCCACTCGCAACCTTAAGAAATTCCAGCGGTGGAAAGATGATTGGTGGAAGTACTCTATTGAATCCGAGCTTCGGGAAGCATGGGCACGGCGAGAGACAGCACGCGTAGCAGAATTGGCACGACTACGAGCAGGCACACGCATGGGCGCGCGCAAACGTTCTTATCTGGCACTCCCTGCAGCACGTCCCCTCGCCTCCTCCTTCCTGGCAGCGGTCTCTCTTCCGGGCGTAGCAGGAGGATTGTCAGCAGCAGAGGTTCACGACAGCATGTGGATACGGGACAGTCAAGCCGTCGAGACCCTCCTCAGCACCCCGCCCTCCGACGTCCACCCCATCGGCACGACGCGAGCGAGCCCGTCCCCCGAGGATTACACGCAGGCCTTCGACGATCTCCGATTCATGGGGGAACGAATCTGGACACAACGACACCGTAGGTACAGTCCCCCTTGGAGTTGGCCCGTGGAGCTCACGATGATGATGTTTAGCCCTCTGACCCTCACCAAGCCAGGAATTCCACGGATCGGTATCGGACACGAAGATGCTGACTACACCCTCACTGGGCCTCCGGATCACGCGGGCTTAGGATGGGAAGGCACCCGCATCAAGGTTCGACGACCCGATCGACGGAAGCTAGGTGCCCTTGGAAATGATGTGATTGCCGAGGGTCCCGCGGTCCTGGTCTCGTTGCTGGCCCACGTCCGATGCTCGAAACGTCTCCCGAGACAGGCCGTCACGAGTCAGGGTATTCTCATCCCCAAGAAGGGCAAGCGACCGACAGGAGATCCCGTGAAAGATATTACTGCGTGCTTGAGAACGATCCATTGTTTCTGCCCCTGGTGGCGCTTCTATCTCAGAATCGGCTTGACCGTGTATGGTTCGGAGTTTTCCCCACCCGACTGGGCATGCGGAGGTATTCGCAAACGTCGACGGGAGGCCCTCATGTCCATCGTAAAAATACTCGAGTGGAAACTTCGACACCAAGGTTTTGCTTATATGATAAAGTCTTACGATATGCGAAATGCTTTTGGAACTGGTCTTACCTCACGACTCATCGATGCGCAGGCTGCTCGGCAACCGTCGAGGCATTTTACTCGCATGTTGGAGCTGCACCGCACGGAGGCGGTGATTCGCATCGACGCGGCGGACGGGCCCCTTTGTGTGCGACCTGGGGAGGGCGGGAGGATGGGCGACTCTAACGAGCCAGAGCTGTTTATGGGCGCCTTCTATCTACCCGTCGAGCGTTGGCACGCCACCCTCACTGACATCACGGGCCCCCTCTTCGACTCCCCTTGCCCGATTACGAACACCGTCCAGGACTTGAGTCGCGGGGGGTTCATCGATGATTTGATCAAGATTTTCATCGTCCCCGAGGGGTCCCCCCAGAATGCCCTCCTCTTGGATAAAATCGACAACGACATCCTGAACATAGAGCTCCAGAAGGATGGATACGCCCAAAATGTTGATAAACAAGATACATTAGTCCGACTACGACGTGCACAGGAAACGAAGTTAGTGGAAAAGGAGATCCTTGGCACCCCCGTCGTTAACCTGATCCACCTTGGAGGCTATATTAATATCAACGGGTCCAACACAAAGGAAATCACTGAACGAATACGATCTGGGAACATTGGCTGGTGTAACCTCAGCAGATTCTGGACTGCCCCTGGACCCCTTCGGTGTAAACGCATGTCGTTTATTTCCAACGTAGCGGGCAGAATGTGGTCGGGGTTAGAATCCTACGTTCTCCTGGAGAGTGAGTCTAGGCGCCTGGATAGGTCTCTGGCGAAGAAGATGCGCGCCCTCCTCCTAGGCAAGGCCCATGAGGTTTCTGACGACGAGGTCCACTCCTCTCTCACGAATAAGCAGGTATTCGAGGAATTGGACATTGTCCCGACCGCCATAGAGCTGCTAATACGTCGGCTGTGCTGGTGGCAATCCATCGTAGCCGAACCCGCTCACCACGCACACTTTCTCTCGGCCATGTTCGGCCAATGCAGGTTCGAGCAGGCTGGGCCCGATTCCGACGCGAAGTCGACCCTCACCGAGACTGGACTGCTCCGCGATCATCCCGATGTGCATCCATGGGCCCGACAATTCGGCGAGGATCTCGAGATCTTGTTACGACACCCCATGGCTTCTGATCTGAGCGACATCTGGAAACCGAGGATCATCCCGAGATTATTTCACGACCCGTCGATCAGCGAGCGGTTCCGACAGTACGACATGAGAGAGATTCGCACCACCTTCGTCTCCAAGGAATGGGCCCCTCCTGAAGCTCTACCCATCACCAACCACCTCCCCCTGCCGACCCCGATCGGCGAGGACTCGGACGACGAGGAAACTGATCTCGTGTGCACTCTTGGGGACTGTAATAAACGATTTCCGACCCTTCACAGACTTGTGATCCATCAGGTCCAATCGAAAGCCCCAGGACACGGCTGGCCCCCGATCCTCACGACCGTCACCGTTGACAACAGGTGCCTGATGTGCAACACTGTGTTCTCGAACGTCGACCACACAGTGAGACACCATCGAAGATCTTGGTTGCAGGGACGTTGCTTACCCGATCAAACTCGTCATTGTTATGAGTATGTCCCTACCACTATGCGATTGTGTCCCTATTCGAACGTCTCGAGTAATCCTGGGTGCTGCGAGCCCTTCCAGAGTGCCGAGGCCCTACGGAAACATCTCTGTGAACACGTTCCTCCGTCTCCATCTGGCTCGAAATGGACCAGGCTGACTGCGCCGACCGCGCCGACCCCGAGGGCGCGTGGCGCGCCCGTGGCCCCCCCTGCCGCGGTCGACCGCGGCACCGGCTTCGCGGACACCGCGGAGGCCAGACGTGCGCTGCAGCGCGCCTCCCACCGTCTTCTCCTTCCACGCGCTGCACCAGCCGCCAAGCCGAGAGGCACTCGGCGGACCCCGCAGCCTGGGACTGCGCCACCTCACCTACACGAAGCAGGTGCACCGCCGACTGCGTCGGCCCTCCCCTCGCCAGCGGCCGCCGCGCCACAGTTACCAGGCCAAGGAGCCACAGCAACCCCGACCTGGCGCACAGATGGGAGGGGAAGGAGCTGCAGCAGCCGCTCGCCCGTCCGACAGGCCCGACGTCCAGATGAAGAGCGGCAACGGCGCCCCCCCACGCAGGGCGGCCTGGCGGCTGGGGGGCTCATCGCGCCCCTCATTGAATGGTGGGAACAACGAGTCGCACGGCGCGCCGCCCTACAAGAAGCCCACCCTGGCAGCACCAGCATCGGCATCGGCGGCATCGGCAGCAGCAACACCGCCCCAGGGAGCTGCCGCAGCCCCCGCCCGTCGGCGACGCGGAGGCAAGCGCCACCGCCGCGGGGCCCACACAGAGAAGACGTGGACCAGCAAGGACAAGAACCTGCAGCAGATGATGACAGTCATGGGAAAGCTAGTATTGCAAACCAGCCACCGCGCCCGCCTCGCCCTCGCCACCGCAGTGGACACAGTGACGCTCGCGACGACACACCCGCTGATCGTGGCCATCTCGGACGAGCTCGAGACCTTCAAGCAGGAGGTCCAGACGCTCCGCGAGGGCGACGAGGCGCAGCAGGCAGCGCTCAAGACTCTCGGATCGCCGACTGCCTCTCTCGTCCTGGCAGTAGTCGAGGCCCTGATCGGCTGCGACATCGGCGGCGCGTGCAAGAAGATCCTGGAGGCATGGCTCATCAGGGCCAACGGGGCGCCCGAGGACGACACCACGATAGCGAAGACCACGATCGAGGACGCGGTCACTTTCATCAGGCTCGAGAAATGCCACGAGACGAAGAACACGAAGATCCTCTTCGCCATGAACGAGTGGGACATGCGCCCACACATCCTCGCCGCCCTCCGCTGCGAGGGCTCGGCCATCATCCATACGGGGGTCATGCCAGCGGGCTGGCTCGAGGAGGAGCTGTCGACGTGGCTCGACGCGCTCGCTCAGTAGACGGAGCTCCTGATGATCACGAACTGAAGGCGCCTGTGCTACCTCTGTCGCGTGGCCCCGCCGCGCGTGACCTCTCTCTTCCCATCCTCTTTGTTCGTTCAAGCTCGCCGCCTCGCGCGGCACCGGTCCAGACACCAGTCATCAGCATTAGATACGCTCGCCCGTCGGCCGCACCCACAGACTCACACGGCGATCGGGAGGTTGAATCGCCGAGTCTAGGAGCTGAGGTCGCCCCAGAGCATGACTTCTCGGCCGACGAAGCGGCGGCAGCAGACTTCGGACTATAGTTATCTTCTGACAGATACCATTCATCGTATAGTTGTGTGCAGAGATCGGGCACCGTGATGGCTGTCACGGAGTCTGCGCTTGAATCCCTCTTCATTGTAGTGCCGCCACCCCTCACCCCGCACAGCCAGCCACGCCGCTCGAGCACCTGCCTGTGCACGCGCTTTGCGAGTTACGGAGTCCAGCCCTCCGTGCGACGGGATTTTTTTCGAAGCGGTGGTATAGCCATCGAAGCCTTCTTTTTGCAAGACTCCAGCCATCCATTCAGGCCAGAGCACTCATCCCAGATGTCGACGAATAAAAAAACTCCTCCTCCTCTTCCTCCTCCTCCTCCTTCCTCCCCCTTCGCGGTCTCATCTGAGTTGGCGCCAGGGTGGATGTCAGAGGCCCGAGAGTGTGCATCATGGCACCGTTCCTGTTTCCTGGCATCCTGGATGCCTCAACCTCTGCTCCAACGTCGCAACTTTTGGTGCGACGTGGGGCCCCGGAGATCTCGACCCCGTCTGCAGGGGCTGGTCTTTCCATCCCGAATCGTTGCTTGATTGCCCTGGGGCTGGGAGGCAGCATCCAGATTCTAACATTTGTGTCGGGGGTGGACAGACTTCCTACCCTGACACGTCGATTAGTGAATTGTCCGTTTTCGGTTCTCGAGAGGGCGCCGCGGCCGTCATTTCCAGGCTTGCGCCCGCCAGGTTTGGGCCCGAGGTCGTTTTCACTAAACCACGTTTTACTAAAGGGAGGTCTATCCATCCCCGATTGTGGGGAAATCAGTCGACGCGTTTTTGCTACGCCCAGACCTGGGGGAAGCGGCACGGAATCGCGGACTCCGGTCGGATGTCAAGTCGACTGAGGTTGACTTTTGGGCCAGATGTACAGGGCATTGCCGGTAGTGGCCACACACCTGCGTTCGAGTCAAGTGGCGCGCCCACTTCAGGCGGAGGCATCTGCGACAGCTGCCCTTGCTTTCAGTCGCGCCGTGCGCACGGGTGCGTTCGGAGTGGACTCCTCTGGGCCCCGGATGGCCCGCAGGGGGAGGGACTCGATTTTTACCAGCCTCGAACGTATCCTTATCCCTAAGATTGACACGCCAAAAGGCGATGACAATCTTAGGG
Organism: Prorocentrum cordatum; assembly: GCA_963575745.1. NCBI lineage: Eukaryota > Dinophyceae > Prorocentrales > Prorocentraceae > Prorocentrum > Prorocentrum cordatum. Next base: position 272,745 of record CAUYUJ010013780.1, on the reverse strand, counting down.
ATTCGCCCTCAAAAAATAAGGGAATCCCTGAGATTGGCATCGTGATGAGGAGGTGCCCAGCATAGGGATAGGGATATGTTCCAGGCTGGTCAGATTCGGCAGTTGTCAGAGGGGCCCTGGCCGAAGGTGCCCCCCCAAATCTGTCGGTGCCGATATGGCGGGCCAGAGCACCCATCACTTACCAATTTGAAACATGTTTCTATCCCCATGTTCGACATCACCTCACCTCGATGCCGATCTTCAGGATTCCCTCCGTTTCTGAGGGCCTATCCCTGAGACTGTCCTCGCGTTTTGCTCGCCCATCTTAGGGATAGGGCTACGTTCGAGGCTGGTTAATCACGGGGCCCAGAGGGTTCCAGGGGCGCCAAGGTGGCGCGCCGAGCTGGGGGGGCACCCGTGCCCAGGAGCGCCTGCGGCAGCCTCCTGCCCGTTTGGCATCTCTCACGCACTGCGCCCGGGGTGCCCCGTCTGCCCCAGGCGCCGGCGGAAAGAGCGCGAGCGCCGCGGAATGCCCCTGTCCCAGGTTTTCTCCCTCTCTCTTTCTGTCGTAGCTTTCTTCGTCCACCTCTCTCTCTCTCTCTCTCTCCCTCTCTCCCTCTATATGCCTCTGTCTTTGTCGCTTTCTTGGTCTCTGCCTGTCCGCGTGTTTGTCTGCCTGTCTGGTTGCTTCTCCCTGTTTTGTTGTTGTTTTTTTTGTTTCTCTCTCTCTCTCTCGATGTATATTTCTTTCCCGTATTGCTGTTCATCTTGGAAAGGCCTTATGGGCGGTGACGCAGACGACGGCGGCGGCGGCGACGAGGACGACGACGCTGATGCTCTGGAGCCCTTCTTGGAGCAGGAGCAGGAAGAATACTCCCAACACTGGCCCCAAAGCGCCCCGAACCTCTCCGACGACGCCCGGCGTCAGCGGCGAAACGGTGGCGGTGCAGACGCCGACGCGGACGGCGCCGACGCCCTCGGCGGCGGCGCCGGCGCCGCGCCGGGGCTCAAAGCGCTCCGGCTCTGGCGGGGGCGGGCGCGCGCAGTCGCCCCGGCCGGGCGAGGACGGCGGCCGCCGCCCCGCCCCCGACGCCGCCCGCCCCGGCCGCCGAAGCCTTCCGGCAGGCGCGGCCTCCCGCCGTCGATTCGTCGTTGCCCGTGGCCGTTGCCGCCGCCGTGGGCTGCAGCTGCCTGCCCGAGACTCAGCAGGGTGGCCCATTCGAGCAAGAGCAGGCCAGCCACAACTGGGGGAGCTGTGGTCCTTACCCCCATCGATTTCGACACCCCTCTCGAGAGATCATCGATGCGATGGGTTCCCCTAGGGGGGTAAGGACCACAGCTCCCTCAGTCATGGCTGGTCGGAAGGGCCGGGAGCGAAAGAAGGACGTACCACGTGCGTGAAGCCACGTGGGTTTCGAGAGTGCGCATGGCGCGAACGTTCGTATTGCGAGGCGGGTCTCGCGGACGGGGGGGCCGTATTCATGTACGTGGTTGGGCGCGTGCGTCTTTTGTGGGCTCGTTGAAATGAGAGAGAAGAGAGAGAGAGAGAGAGAGAGAGAGAAAACAAAAAGAGAGAGAGAGGCAGAGAGAGAGAGAGAGAGTGCAGGGGGATTGGGGCTGGACTGGGACGGGCAGTAGGTGCTGTGTCCCAGACGAGCTCAGGGCGGGAGGCTTGGGGGAAACGCCGATCCTGAACCCTCGAGCCCAGCCGGGATCCCTTGCTCCCTGGACCCCCGGACCCCTCGATCCCGGATCCCTCGACCCCGGATCCCAGAGATCCAGCGTATTGAAAACATCAAGACGGAGGTTTTTCTCAAATCTCGGCCCCTATATGGGCCCTCGCCGGGCCTCGGGGCCGTCAGAAAACGACTCGGAATGGAGCACCGGTCCTGGGGAATGGGTCGAGACTTCCGGGGACCTAGACATCCGACGTCTCGATTTTTTTGAGACGCGGGCCCCCGACCTCCCGACCACTTCCCTGGGACCGGTCTTCATCCCGAGTCGTTTTTTGACGGTCCCGAGGCCCGGCAAGGGCCCCCAGAGGTCAAAAACGACGAAAAACCTCCGTCTCGATTTTTTCGAGACGCCCGATATCTGGGGACCCCGTGTTGAAAAAATCACGACGTCGGATCTCTTGGATCCCCCGACCCCGGATCCCCCGACCCCGGCTCGCCCCGCCGCAGGCGGGCGAGCGTGAGGCGCCGCGCCCCGGCACGGGGCGCGCGCCGCGATGCCGGCGCCGGGCGGCTCGCCGGCGCTCCACGCCGCGGGGGGGCGGTCCACCGCCCGCCGCGCCGTGCCTCGGAGCAGAGACGCAGGAGAGGGGGGGAAAAAAAAAGCAGACACAAGAAATCGTCGATTCTCAAGGAAGGATGGGGAAATATGGGAAGTGGGGTGGGGGGGGGGGGAAGACAGAAGCCCAGAAAATGTGGGATAACATGGGGAATAGTTTTATTTGTGTGTATTTGTTTGTGTGTCCTGGGGCCCCTTGAGAGACACGGGGCACGAGCATGCAAACCTTGGCCTCGCTCGGACGTGTGCATTTTTCCGTCGGCGAGGACCAGCGAGGAGCATCCTTGATCACTTGGCGAAAGAACCACGCACGAAACCGACAAAATACACAGGGAATGGACGTCCGAGCGATGGCCAGAGTTAAACTGTCGAGGATCCGCGCGGATCTCTCGGATCGGCTCCGACGCGCCCCCTGGCGCGCTCCTCGCGCCAGGGAGGGGGGGTCCCAGCGCCGATCCAAGGGATCCGCGCGCGCGGAGCTCCGACGGCTTGTGCCGTGCTTTTTTTGTGATTCTTGCCCGTCAAAGGAGTACGCATGAGGAGTCAAACGACCTACGTGCACTCCCATCGATCATTTAGGGGTTTCGCTGGCTGCAGACATCCTTCAGAATCTGAACCCTCAATGGTGCTTCAAGCCCTCGTTTTGAGGGGGTCGCATGTGGTTGCCGCGAGGGAGGAGGATCCAAGCCTTTCGACGTTTCCACGGTTTGGAGTGTTTGGGGGGGGGCCCTCTGAAGGCCTCCGCTCGAAGATCGTCAGAGGTTCAATTTCCCTTCTCCTCCTTCTCCTCCTCCTCCTTTTCCTCCTCCTCCTCCTCCTCCTCCTCCTTCTCCTCGTCGTCCTCCTCCTTCTTATCCTCCTCCTCCTCCTCCTCCTCCTTCTCCTCTTCCTCCTCCTCCTCCTCCTCCTCCTCCGCCTCCTCTGTGTGGCGGCAGCAGTGGGTGTAGAGGGGCGCAGACGGTCTAGGCCAAACGCAAAAGGCCAAGCAAGAAGATGGAGGAGGAGGAGGAGGAGGAGGAGGAGGAGGAGGAATATGATGATGGTGATGATGATGATGATGATGATGAGGAGGAGGAGGAGGAGGAGGAGGAGGAGGAGGGGGAGGAAAAAGTGGAGAAGCCGCAAACATCGGAGGAGTTCGAGTCGACTCGAGTAGATTTCGAAGCAGGAGTTCGAGGCGAGCCCCAGGAGGAGGAACAGGACGAGGAGTAGGAGGAGGAATGCGGTCGAGTTGAGGAGGTCTCGTGGAGTTCGAGGCGCAGCTTCGCAGAGGAACCAAGAGGACCGAGGGCCCGGGCTCGTGGACGCTCCCCCGCCGGCCTGGGGACTCCAGAGGCCTCCGAAGCCCTCCGACACCCTGGACGAGCGGTCTTGCCACGGGGGGGGGGGGGATCGATGGTGGCGCGAGGGGAGGGCGGCTGGGAGAGGGGTCTGCCTGCTGTTGGCCTGCGCGCGGCCTCCTCGGCGGCCTGGCCGGCGCGGCCATCCCATCTCCACCTCGAGAGGGCTGGCAGAGCCACTGCCCGGGAGGAGGTTGCAGCGGACAGGGCGGCACCCTGTCGACAGGCCAGGTTCCGGCACCATCTGGGACTGGGCCAGGGGTTTGAGGCGGGGAGGAGAATGAGGAGGCAAGAGCATCGAGGATCAAGGACCCCCTACGTAACCCCACGGATCCGGGATAATAGTTCTGGGCGGTTTGGTTCAATGCATCTGCAGAAAAGACCTTCTGTCCCTAATGCTTCTTGGCCTCCTGACTTAGCTCGCCTCCCAAAGGATCGGGGGCCACACTCACAAGAGCAGCACCGGCATGGGGGAGGTAAGGGATGTTGGCGCGGATTGGCCCTCGCAGTCGGGGAGCGCTCATCGCGCAAGCGCCTTCGCGGCAGCCGGAACGGGGCCCCGACGTCGTGCATTGTTCACAACGTCGACCCCCAGAGGTCAGGACCCCTTCCCCGAGACCGGCTTTTCATCCTGAGTCATTCTTTGACGGTCGCGAGGCTTGGTAAGGGCCCCGGGAGGCCGACAATAGGGAATAACCTCCCGTCGCGTTTTTTGTCATGGCGCGAGGGGGGCACCGAAGGTAGCTCCCTGCTGTCAGAGCGTCATCGAACGCTCTGGAACGGCCGCGGCGCCCCATTGCAGTCCTCTTGAGGCCCATGTTCTGATTACCTCTCTGGCCCCCGGGGGGGGCGCTCGCTTCGTGGCCACGGCGGTGCTCGCCTCGAGATCCTGGCCAGAACGCGCTCCAGGAGCTCCTCCTCCTCCTCACCCGCCCTCTTGTATGAGTTTTGGCAAAACGCTTTGACTGCACCGTCTTCTCTTCTGAAGCTCACCTCTTGCGCGGATGGACTCGTCAACGAGATGTGGAACTCAGTGGATCCAAAGAGGCATCCCCAACGCTACTTGCAACGATTGCGGCTTCTGCAGCCCAACTGGAATTCGAAGTGGTAACAGTCAGGGCACCTCTATGACAACGTCAACCATTGATACTTACGGATCTCTCGCAGCTTACCTCAACGTGGCCTCTCACGCATCATGCCAAGGTTCAGATCATAGTTACGCGTCGTTGCCGAGCATGTGCCCAATGCCCACTATGCGGAGGCCACCATGAAGTCGCTCCCCACCATGCGGTCTCTGCCGCCCTGCCAGGAGAGCGACGGCGAGCCATGGGAGACCGACGACGAGTTCGACCAACCGCGTGGGCTCGGGCGAGCGGAAACCGGAGGCGGCTGCGCACGCGAGAACCCACCCGAGAACGGGCAGGACTCCGCCTGGGCGGGCGCCGGCGGCGCCCAGCCGGCTGCTCGCGAGCGGCCGCCGTCTCGGCCCGACATCCCGATGGCTGCGACGCAGAGGGTTGTACTGGACCTCATCAGCAGGTCTGGCTTCGCGAGCCGCCGTGACGCGGAGGGCCACACCCTCCTGCTCTCCTTCATGGCGGAGCTCGGGCGCGTCGGGTCGTTGAGCTCCCTCAGCGAGGCGAACCTGGTGGTCGAACGCGCCCCAGAGGGCACAGGCGACCCCCTCTGGGGAGGGGCGACCCCCTCTGGGAAGAGTGCCGCTTCGGGACCCAGGGAGAAACAGGTCCAGGAGGCGCTCCAGCGTGATCCCAACGAGTACTACGAGGAGTACTGTGAATTAGATTCCCTGGTTGAGGAAGCTGGCTGTGATGAGGACTGGCGAAGCCGTTTGTCCCTCCCCGAGATTCTTAAGCTGAGTGTGGACGATCCGGACACCTTCTTCGATGTCGAGGCCGAGGCCTTACTCAACGCGAGGGCTCTTCTCGGGCTTGACGCTGACGACTCCTCTGTTCTCCTCCAGGGTCCGATAAGTCAGGCGGCCGCATGCGGGATCGCATTGTTCGGGCATCCTTGTTCCCGTCCGTTTCTGCTATGTTTAATAACGGCTCTGCAGAGTTCTTGGCAGCTCCTGGAGGGCACGGCTCCCAGAGCTTCGCTCTGCATGTGTCCGCCGTCTCGCTCCTCTCCTCCTCCTCCTCCTCGTCCTCCTTCTGCCGCTCCTCTTTCTGTGGCGTCCTGGTCTCGTTCGGAGTGGTCGACTCCAGGGCACGGCACGCCACTTGGCAGGTCGCATCTTTCTAATCTAGGCGGAGCTCCCCTGGCTTTGCCCAGACCCCAGACGCCCACTTCGAGGACACGTGCGTCGGCATTCCATGGGCATCGTGGCCTGCATAGCTTCACGAGGCGCTCGCGTCTCCTCCCCCCGCCCTCTCGCCCTCTCGCCCTGGAGGGGGGGGGGAGGCGAGGGGAGGAGGAGGCAGAGGGAGGCGGACGGCGCGGGAGGGCGAGGGGAAGACGACCAGGCGGGCCAGGTCAAACCGCAAGCTCGGCATCGCTCGGGCGTGTGCATTTTTCCTCGGCGAGAGCCATCGAGGAGCATCCTGGACCATCGAGCAACAAAAAAAAAACACGCACGACACCGACAAATGCACGGGGAGTGGACGTCCGAGCGACGGCAAGCAAGGGTCTGTGCCCGTGCCCGGGCCAGGCCGCAGCGCACCGTGCAGAGCGTGCGCGTGCGCACGGGAGGGCAGACGTTGCGCCTTCGAGGGGGGAGGGGGGGGAGAGAAAGAGGGGCTTGGCATCGCTCGGACGTGTGCATTTTTCCTTCGGCGAGGGCCATCGAGGAGCATCCTTGATCATTTGGCGAAAAGAACACGCACGAAACCGAGAAAAAAAAACACAGGGAACGGACGTCCGAGCGATGCCCAGGGGGGGCTGTCCCCACGCATGAATGCAATATTCGACGACTGTATCTTTACTGATTTCCTGGTACGACTTCGAACCAATGGGGTACAGTATGTAAGGCATCACGGGCGACTCCTTGGCGGCGGTCGTCCCATCTCGTCGGAGGGTGTCCGCGCGACCGCGTGGCCCCGTGCGTATAGCGTGGACTCCAAATTCGGGCTTGCTGGGCCCATCCATTGTCCAGCCTCGCTGACCAGCAGGCACATCTGAACAGTCGACGACAAAGTTACTCACTCCATCTGTTCGGGAAGACTTGCATCTCATGATCGGCCCTGTCCCGCACTCGCCTCATAGTATCTGCCCACTCGTCATCTTCACGACGTCTCCAATCCACAATCAAAATAAGCATGTTGTTTCTAGAAGCACGTCCACAAATATTACACCTGCTGCTTTGTCAGAGCCGCGGCCGATCACCCCGACAGCAGTGCAATGATAGATCGGAACAGCTTGAGCCGCAATCGCAAGGGCACGTGTTGGTCCGTGAGGTCACGGCGGTGATCATGAAATCTGTGCCAAGCCCGCGGGGACATCTGGCCCAACTCGACAGTGTTACGGTTCTCTAGACTAGCCGGTATGCCTCTGCCCAAATACTTGAGAACATCCATGGCACCCATCATTTTAAGCATGTTCCCGCCAGCCCGAATGAGCAAATTCTGCATCCCATTTTCTGTGGCCAGGAGCTTTGTCTTCTGAAGACTTGTGTGTCGGCCTTGACGGATAACTCCTCTATCAGCGCCTCCAACGTGATGGACATCTCGCCAGCTGAATTTACGTACAACACGATATCATCTGCATACCGCATGTTTACAATGCTCTCGCCGTCTCCGACGAGTATCCCCTCGTGCCCCTGCCTGTCCGATATAGATGCTCCAGTTTGCCATTGCTATTTCCGAACGACCACACAGCAACATCGGGCAGATGGTGTTGCCTTGCTTAACCCCCCGCTGGGTGCGAAAAGGTTGCGCCCCTGGCGCAGCGCCCACTTGTCTAGAACACAGTACCGGCAGAAAAAGTAATGCAGTCAGCATCGACGCCTTGCCGCCGAAGGGCATCAAACAGAGTCTCGTATTCCATACTGTCGAAAGCGTTGCGTATCCAGATTTGCGCACCATAGCAGCGCCTGCCATTCGATACGTTTACCGCGTGCCAGTTCAAATGCCAGAAACGCGTCATCCACCCAATGGTTGGGTCCGAAACCGACCTGGTCGGGCCCTTGCGCCTGCTCGAGAACGCTGCGTAGCCGATGGCACAGCATGCGAGATAATGTTTTGCATGTTGGCTTGATTATAGCAGTTGGCCCCCAGTTTTGCGGCTGTGCCAAATCCACAGACTTAGGGAGCATTGCAAATAGTGTGTCTTCCACCAGTCTTCCACATCCCACGTCTCCAATAGTTCGTGTTAGAAGAACAATAAGCGATCGATAAACGTGCCAGTAGCGTGTTTGAACATTTCCGCGACGATGCACTCTGAGTCGGCGCCCTTCTTGTTGCCCAACGCTTTTATTGCTTCAGTGAGTTCCGCCTAGGTGAATTTGGGAATGTTCGCCACGCGCGGCAGCCCGACATTTCCCGCGGCGGCACCGCTGTGGACGAGAAGATGCCCTCCGAGACCGATGCAAAACGCAGAACTCGCTAAAGGATCGGTTCAGCTCGCTCGCTTTCCTGCCCCGCAGCTCGACACGCACAGTTCGGCGAATACGCTTGGATATGTCCTGCCTGGCTGCAGACCCGTACGGAAGAGGACGACGTTGACGCAAGCGTAAATGGAGAGCAGTATGGAGAGCAGTCTGCTTCCAAAAGATACACTGTTGGTCCTGTTGTTCGGCGTGCCCCGGCGCAGAGGCGGTCAAGCGTGCATCCAAAGCATGCAGGTTATTTGGAGGGGAGGAAAACGATATGTTTTCGTCGGACACGCGTTTGGCAGCAAGTTCCCCACACATGGAAGCATATTCAGACTGTGGGACTCCGCATGGTAATATTCCAAACGAATATGGAAGTAATCCTCATCGTTGTCGTTGTGGCTGGTATCTGCTGGTTCGCGCCGACGCTTACAAGCTTGATTGAGGATGGCCGCCTCGGATTACAAAGAACGCTCGACAAAGCAAGCTCGAGACTCAAGATTCCGACCCCCAGGTGTCACCAACCATGTGTTTTCACAGGGAACCCCGATGGCCGCGTCGGATGAACAAGATGAAGCGGGGGGCCCACGGGGAGGGATTCCCACTCGAGACTTCTCGCGATTCATGACAGGCGGGCGCCCGAGGCGTCCCCTCACTTTGCTTGGGAACGAGGCTTCCGCTCGAGACTTCCTCTGGATCCATGCTCCCAGAGTCCCGATGGCCGCCTCGGATTACCAACATGGAGCTGGGGACCTCATAGGGAGGGGCCTCCTGCTCGAGACATCCCCTCCGTTCGTTCGGGAGCGAAGCTCCCGCTCGAGACCTCCTCGGCGTTCAAGCTCCCAGGTGTCACCAGACCGGTGCTTTCTAGTGGTTGCCGATGGCCGCCTCGGGTTCGGACATGGATGTGGGGGCCCCGCAGGGAGGGGCTCTCACTCGAGGTTTCCTCGCGATTTCAGCACAGACGAGTGAGCGCCAGAGACACATGTTTGTAAGTTTGCTCAGGACCGCTCGAGGCTGCTTCTGGACTCAGGGCCCCAGGTGTCACTAAACTGTGTTTTGTATAGGGTTTACGCTGGCCGCTTCGGGTCTGGGCATGGAGGTGGGGACCCTAGAGAGAGGAGCTCCCGCTTGAGACTTTCTCGCGATTCACTCACAGACGAGTGAGCGCCAAAGACATCCTCCCAGTTTGTCCAGGACCGAAGCTCCCGCTCGAGGCTTCCTCGGGATTCGGGACCACAGGTGTCATCACATCTGTTTGCTTTATCATTTTCCGACGGCCGCGCGGGCCTCGAACATGGAGATGGGGACACCATAGGGAGGGGCTGCCGCTCGAGATTTCCTTGCGATTTCCTCTCAGACGAGGCTCCCGCTCGAGACTTTCGCCAGGTGAGTGTGCGACTGTGTGAGTGAGTGAGTGTGTGTGTGTGTGTTAACGGTGATACATATGACGATGATAATGATGATGCTGATGCTGATGATGATGATGATGATGATAATGACTCTGATGATGATGAGGATGATGATGCTGCTGATGATGATGATTGCCACGATCACGATGACATGGTGATGGTAATGAGGATGGTGTTGACGATGACGACGGTTGCAATGGGTGACGATGGTAAAGCTTATGATGATGGTGATGATGATGCTGATGATGCCAATGATGACGGTAGTGGCACTCATGATGGCGTGTGTGTGTGTGTTTGTGTGGAGTTCTTGTTCTTGTGCAGGGCGTCCAGAGAATACAAGAGCCCCCCGACGATGGGGGGAGAAGAGCCCCACTCAGGCAGGATGTACAGTCGGGGCCCTGAAGAAGAAACCCTTTTCGTTGGGGAGGGGCTCCGCGTTCCTTATGTGTTTCACAGCTTGCCCCGCGTTTTCCCTAGGTCTTCGACAGGAAATCGAAGGTTAACTTATGGAAAAAAGGGGCCTCGTTCCTTATTGAGGGTTCCGTAGGTCAACGCCCCGACTGTAGGGAGAACGTCCAGGTCACCAGGGGGCCGTGGGTCCCGCGGGGCCTCCGCGGGGCCCGTGCTGGAGCGACGCCCGAGCGAGAAGGTGCCCCCGCGAACCCGAGCACGGCCCCCAGGGGGAGAGCCGAGCTCCGCGCGGCCCTCGCCGCGTCGAGAGGGCGTTCGGGGCACCACGACTCCGCGGGCCTGTCTTGTCACTCGGCCAGGGCCGGAAGGCAAAAGGAAAAACAAATAACACATAATACAGTCGGGGCGCTGAAGAAGGAACTCTTTTCGTTGGGTAGGGGCTCCGCGTTCCTTAATTGTTTCACAGCTTGCCCCGCGTTTTCCTTAGGTCTTCGACAGGAAATCGAAGGTTAACTTATGGAAAAAAAGGGCCTCGTTCCTTATTTAGGGTTCCTTAGGTCAACGCCCCGACTGTAGGGAGAACGTCCAGGTCGCCAGGGGGCCGTGGGTCCCGCGGGGCCTCCGCGGGGCCCGTGCTGGAGCGACGCCCGAGCGAGAAGGTGCCCCCGCGAACCCGAGCACGGCCCCCAGGGGGAGAGCCGAGCTCCGCGCGGCCCTCGCCGCGTCGAGAGGGCGTTCGGGGCACCCGGAGCCCCCCGGCGCCGCGGGCCTGTCTTGCCACTCGGCCAGGGCTGGAAGGCAGAAGGAAAAACACATAAAACATCATAGATATCGATGTGAAGCGGATAAAGGCATAACACAAAAATATGAAACAATGAAACATGAATAACCATGAAAAACACAACGATTACAGATGAAACAATAAAGCAACACACATATATATATATATATATATGTATGTATAGATATAAATCGGCCAGGGCCAGTTCTGAGTCGGTCTTTGGCTGGCGGCCCCCGGGCCAGGCCGAGAAGGCTCCCAAGAGCCGGGAGGCCCCTCGCGGCTGGGGCTCGGGGCGCTAGGGACGGGGGGGCACGGCGAAGGGGGGCACGGGGAGCGCCGCTTTTCCACGTCCGGCTGTGCCCCCGTTTTGGGGGGGGCCTGGGCGTAAAACGACGCGAAGATCGGGACAAAATCGGATCGGGATAACTCGAAATCTCTGAGAATCGGCGGGTTTGGAGGATGTATTGGGCGCCGCGGCCGCTCCAGAGCTTTCCGGAACGCTCTGAGAGCGCTCCGGAACGCTCTGGAGCGATTTATCCCGATCCTAGCCCTGTTTTAGGGCGCCGCAGACGGGGGCACAGTAAACGGGGGCAGATGGAACAGCCTACAGCCGGCGCGGATTGGTAGGTCGACCCTGCCAGCTCAGGGGGTACTCGTGTGTCTTGCGCCTCGCGACGCGTGCCTTCTTGCACTCCTGTGGCGATGTGGCCCTCGGAAGGGTCTCGTGTCCTCTCGCGTGCCCTGTCCAATCAAGGCCGACTGTACAGTCAAAAACCCGAATCAGGACGCGCAACTTTGCTCAGTGTACCCTCGCGTCCTTGCTCTTCCTTGCTCTTGCGTCCTTGAGGTGTTCGTCGTCCGCCGCCCCAGAAAGCCCACCTTCGGCTTCCAAGGGTCTTGCGTCCTTGCCGCGCGTCCTTATTAGGGTTTTTGATTATGCCAAGAGGGAGGCGGCAAGGAGGAGGGGGGCGCCGGGGGCTGCGGCGTGATGCCGTGGCAGGTATGGCTTTTGCACACGCTCGCGGAGGAGCCCCCGTTTAGCGAAGCCCCCGTCGACGAGGCCCCGTTTAACGAAGCCCCCGTCGACGAGGCCCCGAGGAGCGAGCGCGCCGCGCCGCGCCGAGGGCCTTCTTCGCCCGCGGCGGGAGGGGGCCTCCGGGCTCGAGGGGCCCAGGGCGCCCCGGCCCGCCCCCCTCCTCGGCGCGAGCTCGCGGGGGGGCGATCCATCTCGGGAGGGGAGGAGCACATGGGGGGGATGCATCGACCTGGAATCGGGGATACGTCGCCGATAGATCGGCAATAGGCCTTCGATAGCGAGTCCGCACCTTCCTGGGCAGGGTGGGGCTGACGGGCCTCTATCGGCGATCATTGGACGATTGGGGGTCGATGCATCCCCCCCTGTGCCTGTCCCCCCTATCGTTGCCCCAGAAGATATGGGAGAATATGGGAAGTTTGGGGGGAAGGCCAGGGCCCAGAAGATGTGGGCAAGGATCGGGGATCCTGCTATCTGTGTCTGTGTATTTGTGTGCCCCAGGGCCCCTTCACAATCGGGGGTGGCAGCGAGGGCTGCCGAAGAGGGGCCCTCGGGGGCCCCGCCCTGAAGGGCCCGGAAGGGGGGCTTTTAGGGCCCGCGAGGGGCACTTTTCTCCCCCCCGCGTCTGTCGCCCCCCCCCTCCCCCGCTGGTTCGCGCCCAAGCCTCCCTCCTTGCCAAAGGTCGCTAGGCACTGCCCCCCCCCCCTCATGCGCCGCCCCTCCGTCAATCCGCGCCCAACCCTCCCCCCTTGCCAGAGGTCTGGCCTGCCCGTGCAGGAGTCGGGCAAGGCGCGCGGCTCCGCTCCTGCCGTGCGGGGGGGGGGGGGAGGGTAAAGGGTCTTAGACAAGTCCCCTGAGAACAGCAGTTTTCAAGGTTAGCCAGCGACAATGAAAGAGCGTTCCAACCATCTTGTGTTTACCAACTGGATTGATTGAGCGCAGGATTTCAACATGATCCCTTTGGTGGCACATCGCAAATTAAATCCCTCGGGTCCTCTTGTTTTGTGGAGTAGAATGTTACAACCCCACTACGACCGTCCCAGTACTAGAGCTCCAGTAGTACAGCCCCAACTCCAGCTTCACTATTACCGCCCGAGTTCTACAGCTCCAGTAGTACAGGCCCAATACTACAGCCCCAATATCACAGCCCCAATATCGCAGGCCCCAGTATTTCCCAGGGGTACTTAGGAAGAAACCAGGAGGAGGGGGAGGAGGAGGAGGAGGAGGAGGAGGAGGAGGAGGCAGAGGAGGAGGAGCAGGAGCAGGAGGAGGAAGAGGAGGAGGAGGACCAGTGTAAACCCAAGAGGCATAACAGATGTTGGAATAAACCCTCTCTCCAAGCTCCCTGTTCACAGGCCCCTACCACGGTTCATTTCCACTGAATGAACTGCCTCGGTGGAAGACAACCGTTTGAAGACTCTGAAGCATGCCTAAGCATTGTTCTCGGGATTCTTTACGCTTCGCGTATCCCCACCAGCCCATCTCACAACAGCAACTCATGCGAAGCATGGCGACAGTCGTGTTTTTCAGGCGTGTGTCCGTTTGGCCCCGCATATCTCCCCTGTTCCTCCTTCCTCCCGCTTCCTTGTACATCCTCCTTGTGGGGGGAGCGGGAGAAGGACGAGGCGGAGGAGGAGGGAGAGAAAGCGCTCCTCGTGATTTGAGTCGTTTGGGGTTTCTCGTCCTGGTGTGAGTCGTTCGGGCCCTTCTTCCTGGTGTGAGTCGTTCGGGCTCTTCGTGGTGTGAGTCGTTCGGGCTCTTCGTCCTGGTGTGAGTCGTTCGGGCTTCTCGTGGTGTGAGTTGTTCGGGCCCCTCATCCTGGTGTGAGTCGTTCGGGCCCCTCCTCCTGGTGTGACTCGTTCGGGCTCCTCGTGGTGTGAGTCGTTCGGGGCCCGCGTCGTGGTGTGAGTCGTTCGGGCTCCTCGTGGTGTGAGTCGTTCGGGCGCCTCGTCCTGGTGTGAGTCGTTCGGGCCCCTCCTTGTGGTGTGAGTCGTTCGGGCTCTTCGTGGTGTGAGTCGTTCGGGCCCCTCGTCCTGGTGTGAGTCGTTCGGGCTCCTCGTGGGGCCTCTTGGGGGCCTCTTGGAGCCTCTTGGGGCCTCTTGGGGGCCTCTTGGGGGCCTCTTGGGGGCCTCTTGGGGGCCTCCTGGGGCCTCTGGGGGCCTCTTGGGGGCCTCTTGGGGGCCTCTTGGGGGCTTCTTGGGGCCTCTTGGGGGCCTCTTGGGGGCCTCTTGGAGGCCTCTTGGAAGGCTCCTGGGGGCCTCTTGGGGCCATCTTGGGGCCTCTTGCGACCTCCTCAGAAGCGCAAAGAAGCGCTGCCCCCTGAGAAGGACAACATGACCCCAAAACCATCGTAAAATCAACGATTCTGCTATGAAGGAAGATGAGCGCGGCCCCCTCGGGAGGCCAAAATGGGGCCAAAATCTTCGTAAAAGCAAGGATTTTGGCTTCACAGAAGAGGAGAGGGTTTTTTCTGGGCCCCGCCGACGGGGCCAGAATCCTCGTGAGGGTCGTCGTTTTTTGGCCCTCCCAGGAGTCGAAGAAGACCCCTCCAACCACCCGCGGGACGCCCTCTCCAGGCCCAGGGGGAGGGGGTAGGGGGAGGGGTAAACCCCTCCCCGAAGGGGAAGAAGGGGGGTTGAGGACAGAGGGGGCTCTCTAAACCACTCACGCCCTAAAGGGCTGGTGGGATTTCGACGCCACGGATCAACCTGACTGTTGCGTCTTGGCGGTCCGGAATCGTGCCAGAACGCCATTCCAAGGACTTCACGACACAGCGAACCAACCTAACTGTTGCACCCGCATTGTCTTAAATCTTTACAACGCACAAGTTGTGGTACGTTGATGGTGGAAACCCGTGAAACTCTTGAAAAGGTTATAAATCAATGTGCGCAGCCCTCAATCCGTGAAGTTTTTTGCAAATGTTTGAAACGAGTGTGCGAGGCGCGAAGGCGAGAGCCACATGTTGAAAACCACCCGCCCTCAATCCGTGAAGCTCCTGCTAATGTTTAAAACGAATGTGCGCGGCGCTAAGGCGAGAGCCACATGTTGAAGACGACCCGCCCTCAATCCGTGAAGCTCTTGCAACTTGTTTAAACACATGTGCGCGACGCTAAGGTGAGAGGCGCATGTTGAAAACCACCCGCCTTCAATTTGCGAAGCTCTCGTAAAGCGAATGTGCGCGGCGATAAGGCGAGAGCCACATGTTGAAAACCACCCGCCTTCAATCCGTGAAGCTCTCTTGCAAATTGTTAAAAATAATGAGCGCGGCGCTAAGGCGAGAGCCACAGGTTGAAGACGACCCGCCCTCAATCGGTGAGACGGTTGCTATTTTTGAAGTTTCGCAGTCATACATGGTGAGGAAGTCTCAGGCGAAACGCCCGGCACGCCCTAAAAACTGGCTTCGGGGCCTAAAACCGTTTTTTGTTAACAAGGAAAATGAATGTAGGAGGAG
>CAUYUJ010013780.1:170000-252500 GCA_963575745.1 Prorocentrum cordatum | reverse complement strand
CATGAATGGAGGATCAGCTACATGAATGGAGGATCATATCCACTATGTGTCCTTTTTGCTCAAGTCTGTTGCGGCAGTGTGTACAATTATTGCTCAAACTCTGCCGCAGACGCAGCATAGCAACCACACTTGTTCAGCGATGTCATTGGCTTGTTCCGAAGATCGGACTGACAATGCGTCCGTTGCGTCCGTTTCTATCATTGGAGGGGGCATTGCTGGCCTCGCATGCGCGAGCTCTCTTGTGGAATTCGGTATGGATGTGCGTCTCTTCGCCACGGGACAGCGTGGCGTTGGCGGGCTGCTCGCAACGCGGCACTTCTTCGCGGGAGAGTCCGACGCAGCGATTCCTTGCGACACAGCTTGCCAGCTCTTCAGTGCTAGCCACCCGCGGTTCCGTGAGTTGTGCGCGCTCTGGGAGGAGCGCGGATGGGTACGACGTTGGCCAGGCCGCGCCGTGTTTCTTCGCCCTGACGGCAGTTGCAGAGATACACAGAACAGCCGGGAGGTTTTCGTGGCTGATGGCGGCATGGAGTACTTAGCACGACAGTTGGCCGTTGGCATTTCTTCTGCAGGTGCTTCCGTGAGAACACAGATGTGGGCGACAGCTGCTGAGCGCACTCGGGATGGTCGTTGGGACGTTCGCTGGGACCACTGGAGCATGGGTGTCAGCGACTACCTCGTGGTGGCTCACAGTGGCAAGTGTGCAAAGCGCATCACTAGCAGTCCTGGCCTTGAGCGTTGTCACGCTGCGCTGAAGGGTGTTCAGCTTGGTGTCATGTGGTGCGTGTGCTTTGTATTTGCGGACAGGCTGGGTCTCCCGTTTGAGATTGGAATCGTGGAGCATGGACGCGTGTTATCATGGGTCGGGAACCAGACCGAGAAGTTGCGCGCGGGTAGTGGCTCCCCTTCGACCAGCGAGTGTTGGGCCCTTCTCAGCAGCAACGAGTACGGCTGGAAGAATAAAGTGCCCCAGGAATTTGTCCCTGCAGGGAAGGCGGAGTCTGTGGCCGCAGATATGCTGGCGGCGTTCGCCTCGCTCGCGAAGGCTCAGGGCTGCGAGCTGCCACCAGTGCAGCGGCAGTATGTGCAGCTCTGGGGTGCAGGGCCTCCCTCGAACACATTGCAGGAAGCCGACGCTGTCTTCGACCCGATCACACGAGCGGGCGTTTGTGCAGACTGGTGCGTGTCGCCGTGCGTCGAGGGCGCGGTACTCTCTGGCCTCATCCTGGCTGATCTCATTTGGGCGCACCATGCGCGGGCCCCCGGAGCCGCACGCGCGCACCATCCGCCAGGGCAGCCTCGTTTCGAACCCTCGCGCAGGGCCAGCGCCATTGCTGCCTTTCCAGGCTGGCTCGACCCATCGACGAGTTCTTCTTCAACGGTGGCTGCTGCCAGGCGTCCAGTGCTACTTCCGGGCAAGGCCACGATCGGTGAGTCTTGCAGCAGTGCTGGCTCGCGTGCCTCACGTTGGCGACGCGCGGCTCACACGACTGCGCCTCTCGAGGTCAGCCCAGCGCAGATTCCAGAGCGACAGCAGCGGCGTTGGGCCAGAGCGTGCGGTGTGCGCAACGACCCCGCGCTAGCAAGTGATAAAACGGAGAGGCCAAGTACGGGGCCATGTTTGGATAAATGTTTGCAGATGGCCGTCACAGTCGACGAGCTGCAACCGGGCATGCTCTTGCTCCGGGGCCTCCTTACTGAGTCGGCGCAGCAGTGGGTGGCCGATGCGGCGTTGGAGGCGGGCGGTGCTGGCAAAGGACCGCGGCCACGGAGCACTGGCTTCTACCGGGCAGCTCGAGGTGGTGGTCTGGAGCTCAACGCTGCGCAGGAGGGGCGGGGCTCTTTTGTTAGGCACTTGTCCGCATGCGACCCATTGTTTTCGGAGATCTGCCTACGATGCTTCGCCGCAGCAGCAGCGGTGGCTTCTCCAGGGACGCTGCCAGAGCTTGACGCCCAGGCTTGTGCTTTCAACTTTTATGAGGAGGGATCGCGAGGTATCCCTTGGCATCGTGATATTGACGAGACAAATGAAGGACTTCGTAATGGCACTGGCAGGCCAGTTGTGTCCATCAGCCTCGGCGACGACGGAGATTTTCAGTACCGAGCTCAGCGATTCGATGACCCAGTGCAATCGTTGCGGCTCAGGTCTGGCGATGTCCTCGTCTTTGGTGGCCCTTCCCGTGGTATACCACATGCCATGACAAGGGTCTTTCCAGGAACACGCGCTGGCACCTTGCGCATGGTGCCTGGCCGCCTGAACCTGACTTTCCGACATCACGTCTAGTCGGGAGAGGTATGTTGTCGCGGAAAAAAGGTGGTGGAGAGCACGCGTGGCAAATTGTCCAGCAACGGTTTGCCTTCCGCTGTGTTCGACGTGCAGCAGCGGTTGCCAAAGGAGGCTCAGGTCGAGACCGATTCGCGAGTATCAGCTCGTGCTTACACCATGTGCCCGCGTGCGGGCCCCTGGGCCCCGGGGCAACAGCTGCCCCCCGAACACCAGACCTGGCTCCCCCTCCCCCGGTACGCAGCCCTATTTGGCCCCACCGGGGTGCCGGGGCCAGGGCCGCCCTCGGGGGGCCCAAGACCGTCCTCTCAAGGACGGTCCGGCAGCCGTGGAGGCGGTGCTCAGGCAGCCCACGGAGCGCCTCGAGCGGCCCGAGAGGCCCCCGAGGGCGCTCCAAGAGTCAGCGAGCGAAGAACGGTATAACATAAACTTTTTCGCTGTCGGGGGCGCCTGTCCCTGGGCGGCTGGAAAGTTTATACCCCTACGGTGCCACCGCAAGGGTATAAACTTTCCAGCCGCCCTGGGACAGGCGCCCCCGACAGCGAAAAAGTTTATTCCTTCGCCCGTTAAAAGAGGGCCCCGCCATGGCCCCCAAGAGGGCCCCGAGCGGCAATCCTCGCCCCCTTCTCGCCCTTCGTCCCTCCAGTTGGTTTCCGGGGGCATACGTCGAGCCTCCGGCGGCCGTTCGGGACGACTACACGCCGGTCGTTGAAAGTAGGTATTTCTGGATTCCCATATCCCAGTCTACTTCAAGCGCCTTCCTACTTCAAGAATCGGCTTGCTGTTGCTCTCTTTTGTTATTCTCTGGGAGCGCCTGGACCCAATCCACTTTATCCGCCTTCCTACTTCATGGTTTTACCTACTTCTTCCGACCGACGTGTAATCAGAGCCAGGAGGAGGGGGAGATTCGAGCCGGGGGAAGGGGGGAGGACAGGGGGGGGCCCAGGACTGCTCCACCTGCGCTTCATCATAGCGCCATGAACTGCGCTAAAATCGAAGCGCGCGCGAAGCACGCGCCTGATTCGAGTGCTGGTGATGCGATGCAGCCGAGTTCAGCCAAGCACTCCACGTCACGCCAGCTCGTTTGGACCCGTCTTCACTGTCATTCTAGTCATCATTGCGATCATTTGCGCTGCATGTTTGATCGCGACGGCGGGTGACGACGAGCTGCGAGCTCGAACCTTGGGCAGAGTGGGTGCGCAGAGCAACCAAGAAGGCGGAGGGTGTTCTCACTAATCGACGCATTGGTAATTGGGTATCGAGTCGAAGACATAGAACGTGGAAGTGGGCGCGAAAAGTTTCTACATTCGCTGAAGCAGATTGCTGGTTACCGGCATTGTTGTAGAATCCAGGGACAGACCCCCAATGCGACGCCCGGAGGCGACAGGGCCGCCCCAGAAAACGCCGATTCGACGATCTGCGGCATACCGATCAAGATTGAACTGATGTTGCCAAGACAGACCTTTCGGCAATAGATAACTGCATGAGCAATCTCAAAGCGCTGTTTGGTTTTCGCGCTCGCGTTCCTCTGTCGTCTCTCCTATCGTTCGTCCCTCTCCCTCTCCCTCGGCCTCGCCTCCCGTCCTCGCTCGTCGGGCGTCCCTCTCCCCCTTCGCGCGTCCTTTCCTTCCCCCTGCGGGACCGAGCATTGATGCCACCACCCACCGGCGAAGAGACCGCCGAATCCGGGAGACTGATCTTTTATAGCGCCGCTCTTGTCTCACACGATGGCGCCACGGCTCCCGCCTGTAGCGCCCCTGTCGCCTCACAATTTCACGTCCGAGTCCGAGTCCGAGTCTGATCGTCGCCGATGTCCAGACCGAGTCATCTTGTGCGCAGCGCCGAAAGCTCCCACATCGGTCTTCACAAGTGAGCTTGACTCACACGTTTTGCCCTTTTCATTCCGAGCGCACCGATGTCACCATTCAGTGGCTTCATCATGAGCAGCATCACTCAACATTGTCGTCGCCATCGCTGCTACAGACGTCGGCGGCATGTTGCCTCAAGCAGTACTTCAAGGTCAAGCCCAATACTGAGTGAACGCTTTCGGTTTTGGATCGCAATGGCGATGGAGGACTTGGGGTTGTTCACCATTCAATGGATTCGATGGTGCATGTTGGTGCCTGCGCGCGGCATCGATCGATTCGTCCACGCTCCCCCAAAGGCGACTGGGCGTCTCGGCCGATTCGATTAGATTGCGCAAGCGTTTTGATATATGTTCGATTCACGGCAGCACTTTGACACACATGGGAGGACCACCAGCCGATCGGTGATCTCGCGGTGCCGCCGGTGTCGCCCACCGCAGGATCAGCCAGCATCAGCGAGCGCGTAACAGGCACCGCAGACGCAGGTACTGCAGATCAGTGATAGACCAAGACGCTGTTCAGGGCAACACTGTCTTGTTTGATATGTGGTCTCGTTCTGTTTTCGTCCCGAGCACAATCTGGGACCGATCGCGACTCCAGAGGTATATACTGAAACGCTGCTGCCTGGGGTCTGCCATATGTTGCTCTCGCTGCGAGCGGCGGTGCAGCGAACGCGTACAGCACCGTGTCGGTGGACCCCTGCTGCAGATCAGGGTCCTGGCCATCCGATCGCAAGCTCGATGGGTGAGGGCAGACCACCCGTCCCGAAACGTCTGTCATACGGTACCCGCGTTCCCAGACCTCCCGTGCCGTGCTGTTCCCACCGCGGGGGCCCCCGGATCCCTTGACCCGATCCCCAGGACTGGCTCCTCCCCGCGGATTGTCGCTTGACGCTCCAGGGGCCTCGACCCCGGGATGCACGGTGTCGGGTGGACCCCAAACGGGGGTCCGGCGACAAGGGGGTGGTGCAATGGATCTGGTGCAAGAAGTTTGCGCGGTTGCCATACATCCGGGGCGTGCCACACATTCCGGGGCGCACATGTGTATTGCTGGATTTTCGCATGCTTTACGTTACTTGCAATACAACGCAATACAATTCTCCGGCGCAATACATGTGCAAAACGCTTGCAAGACACTTGCCCCAAACCTATTGCACCACCCCCTTTCAGCTGGACCCCATTTTGGGTCGCCTGAAAGTGCGCGCGGGGGGGGGGTATTGCCCTTGCACGGTTTTTGGGTGCGACTCTTGGAGGTCCGGGTCGGCCCGACCAGAGTTGGTAGGGGGCCGCATGCGAACCCTACCCCTACCTTCCACGATTTTTGAGGGGGAGGGTGGGGTTCACTTCGCATCCCTCCCCCTCAAAAATCGTGGGGGGTAGGGGTAGGGTTCGCATGTGGCCCCCGAGTTGGCCAGACGTAATCCCTGGACCCTTCCTGGGAACCGTCCCGATCAGTTTGGGGAGCCACGCCCGGCCGTGGCCACCGGGGCCTCCCAGGCAGGCACGGAGATGCAGCACGTGCACACACGGAAGCCTGGATCCTCGATCCCCGAACCTCCAGGGTTCTCTCGTTATTCTCCGAGGTTGGAAATGATGTGCATGTTCCGCCAAGTGTCCTGGAGCACGGTTTTTCCAGCGTGTGGATCTGTATCCAGTTGGCCTTCAGGCGATCCCTTTCACCATGCCTGTGTCATGGACTCTCGGAGGCCTCTCGGAAGTCTCATGGGGGGCTCTCTTGCAGGTCTTTCGGGGCTTCTTGGGAATCTCTGGGGCCCTTCGGAGGTCTCTTGGCCTCTCGGCGGCCTGATGTTGGCCTCCTTGACCGTCCCAAAGGGCTTCTAAGACGGGCCGGGAGGCCCCCAAGAGAGCCCCAGGATGGCACCTTGGGGCCTTCGCAGAGCATGTTGGGGGTTGAGACCCGTGGCCGCGCTGCCGGGGCATGGGGAAAGTCATGCGGGAAGCCTCAAGAGCGCCCAGGAGCTCCAGGGAGCGCCCAGAACTCGAGGGTGTGGGCCCCTTGCGGAGCACAGAACATGCTAAGCACAGCGAATTCGGATGGGCCCGAGGGCACTTGGTACCTTGCGGAACCGTGGAGGATCAGTTCTAGCCTCGGAAAAGCCAGAGCGCGTTGCTCTTTGGACATTGGTGAGGCGCGCAAAGATTGGCCCCTTCGGCAAAACGCATAAACGGAACAGAAACGGTCAAATAAGGCATCTCGGGCCATTTTGGTGGCACCCGGGCGAAATGGTTACCACTTTTCAGAGCCGTCATGGGTGGCGATCCTTGATGGCCAAAACGGGTCCTTCAACACATGTATGGTGATAAAACTCAATCGCCGAACAAACAAAATCCACGAACGAACATGCAACGAACGGCACAACAAATAGTGGCACAACATTGTTTGTGCGGTGATTCCGTTTTCAAAACGCACTGAGGCCTGCGCCAACGCAGCGTGCAACAAACAGTGTCCATGACGGCGGCGAATTCTGCTCGGAATGGCCGTTTGTCTTTAGTCGTCGTGTGTTTCTGCTTCAGGGGATTCCATTTGTAAGGGCCTCTTCGGGAGCACCGACGGAACCAAAAGTGCACTCCTATCACGGAAGGAATCGTGCAAAGTCTGGCTTTGACTCGGTCCTGCATGCGCGCCCGCTCGCAGAAGCCACCGGGTGCAGCCCCGCGTGCTGGGCCGGGCCACCGCTGGGAAGCTGCTGAGGATTCCTATACAGGGCGGCGGCCGCAAGGAGAAGGGATACGAGCGCATGCAGACCGACACCGGCGGAGGCGGCGGTGAGGCGATCTCGCTTCTTCTCCTCCTCCTCCTCCTCCTGCTCCTCCTCCTCCTCCTCCTCGTCCTCTTTTTCCTCATACACCCTCATCATCATCCTCTTCCTCGTTCGTCCTCTCGGAAAACTGGATACTCCGTGAGTTCGGGACGCTTCTGACCTCGAGGACCGAGGAGGAGTAGGATCGATGATGAGGATGATAATGGGGAGGAAGAGGAGGAGGAGGAGGAGGAGGAGGAGGAGGAGGAGGAGGAGGAGGGTCGGGGATTCAGGAACAAGGATCGACGGTCCAAAGGAAGGAGGATCGAGGATCGAGGCTGGACAAACGTCAAGGTCAGATGTTTTTCCAGAACCAGCCGCAGTGTTTCTTCAACGCTGGCATGTTTTCTTCGGCTTCGTATATCTTTGGACACGTTTAGGGCAGGGGGGGCCGATAGCAGACGACCAGGGCTGACAAAACCAGCCCCTTTGGGACGGGATCGGGGCTACCGGGAATTGGCACCTGAACAAACGTCATGACAATCGCAGGTAGGAGTCCCCAGGAGTTCTTCCCTCCTCTCTCTCTACTCCCCCCTGCCCAGCCCGGCCCGCCCTCAGGCCGGCGGGGGGGGGAGGAGGAGGAGGAGGAGGAGGAGGAGGAGGAGGAGGAGGAGGAGGAGGAGGAGGCCACTCCCGTCTCTCTCCTCTCCCGCCGCGCTCCCCTGTCCGCCTCCCTTGCCTGCATTCTTCCCCCCCCCTCCTCCTGAGACCCCTTCGGCTCCTGAAGAAATGACAGCGTGAGGATCTGCACGACCGACATGGGTACGGAAAGAATGGGTACAATGCCCAACAGCCGTTCCTGTTCATTTTGAACAGGACTCGCTGTCCGCGCCGCCGCGGCCTGTGTCCATTCGAGACAGAAGGCCGCCTGCCCAACAGCGGCCGCTGTTGGTTTGGGACAACATTTGTTGTTGGGCGTTGTACCCATTTTTTCGGTACCCATTTCGGGCGTCCAAAGAGGAGTTCTGCTGCTTCGGCCTCCAGGGGCCCTCACCGGGCCCTCGGGACCGTGAAAACACGACTCGGGATGAGAAGCCCGCCCCAGGGACTGTGTCGAGACCTCTGCGGGCCAGCGTCAGCAACAAGATCATGACGTCGGGAGTCTGGGGTCTAGGTCCCTGGAGCCTCCAGAAATCTAGGCCTCCTAGATGGGGTCGGAGTAGATGGGGTCGGAGGATCGCCCCGCATCGCCGATGCATTGCCGATGCGGCTGGATGTGGAGCCCGATTTGCTTCACGCCGATGTCGCCGATGCTTCGCCCGCGTCGACGATGCATCGCCGGTGCATCGCCGATGCATCGCCGATGAATCGCCGATGTAGCGGCGATGCGGCGCGATCCTCCGACCCCATCTACTCCGACCCCATCTAGGTGGCCACTAAGAAAGCCTCTCGGGAACCTCCCGGCGCGTCCCGTCTCCATGCAGTACCCTTACCAGAAGGACATGCCGGTCGCTGAAAGCAGGTATGTCTGGATTCCCACATTCCAATCTACTTTAGGCGCCTTCCGATTTCAATCAAGGGGCGTGTTTCCCTTTTTCCTTCATCTTCCGGGGGCGGGTGGAAACCCAATCTACTTCCAACGCCTTCCTACTTCATGGTTCGACCCACTTCTTCTCACCGGCGAGTAATCGCTTCGACTCAGGCTGCCTCGAGCGTGAAGGAGATGACGCTCGACGATGCCGCTCTGATGGATGGGCATGCTTCTGCCGGCGAGGGGCCACCAGTGGCCGAGGAGGCGGACCTGGAGAGGGGCGAGGCCCTCCTCCTCGTCTTCGCCGTCGTCGTCGCTGTTCTCGTCGTCGTCTCCGGGAGGGCTTCTCGGACGCCTCTGGAGCGGCTCGGGACACAGTGCACCGCAGGAGGGGCTCTCTGTGGAACAGTTCTGCGCGGTTCCACTTCGGGGGCAGAGGAAGAGCAGGAGGAGGAAGAGGAGAGGAGGAGAGGAGGAGGAGGAGGAGGAGGAGGAGGAGGAGGAGGAGGAGGAGGAGGAGGAGGAGTAGGAGGAGTAGGAGGAGTAGGAGGAGTAGGAGGAGGAGGAGGAGGAGGATGGGGAGGAGGAGGAGGAGGAGGAGGAGGAGGAGGAGGAGGAGGAGGAAGAGTAGGAGGAGGAAGAGGAGGAGCCCGGCCTCGGGGGGCGTGGCTCCACGACCTCTTGCGTGCGGCGGCGCGCCGCTGGCTGGCACACCGGCAGCCTCGCGGGTGCGCGCGCACGCTCTCTTTCAGGAGGGAAACAACACACAGACACAATTGATCGTCGATTCCCAGGAACATGCATGTAGGAAATATGGGAAGTGGGGGGGAAGACAAAAGCCCCGAAGATATGGGAACATGCGGGGAATATATTTTTATGTGTGCGTGTTAATTTAATTGTGTGTCCCAGGGCCCCTTCACTCTTTTGGGGGGCCCTCCGCGCGCCCGGGGGGAAGGCCTGCAGACTTTCTTGCCGCCAGCGTCTTTTGCGCAAGTGTCGGGGCGCTTATTCTATCGTCGCCCAGGGGTGGGGGGTTCCTGCGGGCCCGAGGGCCGCCAGAGAACAGAATCGGGAACGAGAAAGAGGCCACGGGGAGGAGGCTGAGACTCGTATGGGGAGGAGGAGGAGGAGGAGGAGGAGGAGGAGGAGGAGGAGGTTGAGACTCGTATGGGGCCGGGCATTCCTCGGAGACGTGTATTCAGTCGGGCCTGTCCCCCTACTTACGGGGGGATTTCCGACGAAAGATATTAAAACAATACCCCCACAAATAATCAAAAAACAGTCCGAACATAGTCGGGGGACTATGTTTGGAGTAGTGTTTGACCTTCTTGGGGCATTTTTATGGTATTTCTTATATATATATATATTTCGTCGGCCATCCCCCTGTAGGGGGACACGCCCGACATGAGACTTGTGTGGGGCCGGGCGTTCCTCGGAAGCCTCAGGGCAGAGGAGGTCTGGGATGGAACAGCGCCCGCCCCTGCGGAGGGATGCTGGCGACGTGAGCGAGCCTCGACGGGCACGTGTCGCCCCTCTCTCGGGCGCGAGCCCCCGGGAGGCCGATCCGCAGCAAGATGTAGGTCGAGGGCCCTGGTGGTATGTCTTGCGATGCTCGTCCTGCTGGCAGCGCGGGGACTCGGGCTGCACGTCCCTGGAAAGTAGATGCACGCGACCCTGGCTATGCAGGGCGAGAGCTGAAGTCGCATGTGGCCGCACGCGCCTTCAGCGAGGGGTTCTCTGCACATCTAGCGCGGGGCCTCGCATGAGAATGAAGCCGAGTGTAGGCTTCCTGGTGGCCGCACTCCAGGAAGGCAGTCAGCTTTGTTCCTGCGCCCACACGTCGCCCAGATCTCCCCCGTCCGGCAGCGCTTGCCCCCTGAGCGACAGACGCCAGGCCCGAGCCGAAGGCCACCAACGCACTTCGGCTCGACAGTGCACCCGACGCGGCGTGGAGGAGGAGGAGGAGGAGGAGGAGGAGGAGGAGGAGGAGGAGGAGGAGGAGGAGGGACGAGGAGGAGGAGGAGGAGGAGGAGGAGGAGGAGGGGGAGGGGGAGGAGGAGGAGGAGGAGGAGGAGGAGGAGGAGGAGGGGAGAGGAGGAGGAGAGGAGGAGGAGGGAGGAGGAGGAGGAGGAGGAGGAGGAGGAGGAGGAGGAGGAGGAGGAGGAGGAGGAGGAGGAGGAGGAGGAGGAGGAGGAGGAGGAGGAGGAGGAGGAGGAGGAGGAGGAGGAGGAGAGGAGGAGGAGGAGGAGGAGGAGGAGGAGGAGGAGGAGGAGGAGGAGGAGGAGGAGGAGGAGGAGGAGGAGGAGGAGGAGGAGGAGGAGGAGGAGGAGGAGGAGGAGGAGGAGGAGGAGGCGGAGGAGGAGGAGGAGGAGGAGGAGGAGGAGGAGGAGGAAGAGGAGGAGGAGGAGGAGGAGGAGGAGAAGGAGGAGCAGGAGGAGGAGGCGGAGGAGGAGGAGGAGGAGTTGGAGGAGTATTGGATATCGCAGCATCCCCATCTCTCGACCTCCATCTTCTGGCCCTTCCGAGGGAGGTGCGCAGGATGGCATCTCCCCTCTCCTTTGCCCGTCGCTTTCTTTCATCCCCGTCGACGGCTACGATGACGACGGCAACGACGACAATGACGACGACGACGACGACGACGACGACGACGACGACGACGACGACGACGACGACGACGACCGACCACGGCGACGACGACGACGACGACAAGGAGCTCGCTGGACTCGACGTCGACCAACTCCCCCCCGTCGACTGACTCCCCACCAGCCGGGCCCCGGAGAGGTCACGGACGATTCTGCGAAGGATGACTCAGAAGATGACGCGGTGCTCCGCGCCCACAGCCGAGCAGATGTGAGCGTGAGGAGCTCCGCGGCCGCGGCGGGGCGCCCGGGCGTTCGTTTCCCGCCCCGCCACCTCGTCTGCGCTTCTCTTGCGCGCTCGGAGGTTGATAGACTTCCTACCCTGACGCGTCGATTAGCGAATTGGCCTGTTTCAGTTCGCGAGAGGGCCTCGCGGCCGTCATTTTTGCGGGTCCAGGTCCGTCGGTTTCGGTCATAAGCCGTCGTCACTAAAGTGTGGTTTACTGAAGAGAGATTTGTCCACCGCTGGCACGCTCACTCTCAATTTGTCGATACGGGTTTGAGGCCCCTTCTTTCGGCGGCGAGCCCAGGGGGGAAGTCAGAGAGAGTCGGCCGTCTCAGAAGGCTCGGAAGGCCTCTGGCCTTCTGGGAAGTGTCCTGGGCCTTCTCCGAAAATGCAGCGACGGCTTCTCGGGAGGCCAGAGGGATCCTGAGAAGCCCCGCAGCCTCCCGAGAAGGCCTGCCCCCTCTCCGCACTGTCCCCCCCCGGCCCGCTGCCAGTTTTAGGCATGGGCTGGGGGGACCCTTCTTGCCCCTTCTGAGACCATGTCCTGAGAACCTTTCTGGCACGTCGGGCCTACGTTCTAAGAACCCTGATTTTGTTCTTAGAGCGTTTTTGGGGTTCTACGAACGTTTCGTGGTAGGACTGCCGGGACGGTCGGCCCCTGCTCAACCCATGGAGTAGATCCTGGCTGTTTTTGGCGCCTGTGTCAGGCTCTTGGAGCCCCCCCCCATGGGACGCACGCTTCCAAGGAGTCGCACTGGGCGGAGGTCCATGGCCAGGCCCCCCCCCCCTCCCCTCCCCCTCGCCTTCCGCAAGATGTCGAAGCGCAGAAGCAGAAAACGCTCGCCAGCAGCGTTCGGCTCCCGAGGATCGGGGGAACGCAAGACCCGAGCAAGCCGGAACTCGGGTCTGCCGACGTTTTTTTGGACGAGCGCGCCCTGGAGTTTGACGGTCCAGTCTTCGTGGGATGTCTGCAGCGGGAGCCCGCGTCAAATTTCAGATTGGGCCTCGTCATTTTTATGATGGCCCCGTCGGGCCAACCCGAGTCACCCGTACCCGAGTCTTACGTCTCCCCGAGAGGAGCAGGAAGCCCTCCGAGAGCGGGAGCGCGCTGAGCCGCCAGTGGAGCACGCACAGCCCGACGGAGGGCGCGCCACGCTGCCGGACCTCGAGCGCGGAGATCGAGGCTAAGGCGAGCAGGAGCGGCGGGGCGAGGAGGAGGAGGAGGAGGAGGAGGAGGAGGAGGAGGAGGAGGAGGAGGAGGAGGGGGACGAGGAGGAGGGGAGTGGGAGGGGAGGAGGAGGAGGAGGAGGAGGAGGAGGAGGAGGAGGAGGAGGAGGAGGAGGGGGAGGAGGGGAGTAGGAGGGAGTAGGAGGGGAGGAGGGAGGAGGAGGAGGAGGAGGAGGAGGAAGAGGAGGACGAGGACGAGGAGGAGCAGGGCGGGGGCGGGACGAGTCCGGGCGGGCCGCTCGCACGACAAGCAAGCGGCACTGTCATAAGCCTCCGAGCTGGCCTATCACAGGTCGGCCGAGGTGGCCTCCAGGAATCGCCCGCCGACCTGTGGGTTCGCACTGCGCGGTTGTAGCCGCTTCGAGTCGAGCTTGGAGGTCGGGATCCCGCTCTCCTCCTCCCCCACCGACCAAAAGAGGGGGAGGAGGGGGAGGGGGAGGGGGAGGAGGAGGACGAGAAGGAGGAGGAGGAGGAGGAGGAGGAGGAGGAGGAGGGACGAGAGGAGGGAGGAGGAGGAGGAGGAGGAGGAGGAGGAGGAGGAGGAGGAGGAGGAGGAGGAGGAGGAGGACAGGAGGAGGGGGAGGAGGGGAGTAGAGAGTAGGAGGGGGAGGAGGAGGAAGAGGAGGGGGGAGGAGGGGGAGTAGGGAGTAGGAGGGGGAGGAGGAGGAAGAGGAGGACGGGGAGGAGGAGGAGGAGCAGGGGGGGGGGCGGGACGAGTCCGGGCGGGCCGCTCGCACGACAAGCAAGCGGCACTGTCACAAGCCTTCGAGCTGGCCCATCACAGGCCGGCCGAGGTGGCCTCCAGGAATCGCCCGGCGACCTGTGGCTTCGCACTGCGCGTTTGTGGCCGCTTCGAGTCGAGCTTGGACGTCGAGATCCCGCTCTCCTCCTCTCCCACCGACCAAAAGAGGGGGAGGAGGGGGAGGGGGAGGGGGAGGAGGAGGACGAGAAGGAGGAGGAGGAGGAGGAGGAGGAGGAGGAGGAGGACGAGGAGGGGGAGGAGGAGGAGGAGGAGGAGGAGGAGGAGGAGGAGGAGGAGGAGGGGAGGAGGAGGAGGACAGGAGGAGGGGGAGGAGGGGGAGTAGAGAGTAGGAGGGGGAGGAGGAGGAAGAGGAGGGGGGAGGAGGGGGAGTAGGGAGTAGGAGGGGGAGGAGGAGGAAGAGGAGGACGGGGAGGAGGAGGAGGAGCAGGGGGGGGGGCGGGACGAGTCCGGGCGGGCCGCTCGCACGACAAGCAAGCGGCACTGTCACAAGCCTTCGAGCTGGCCCATCACAGGCCGGCCGAGGTGGCCTCCAGGAATCGCCCGGCGACCTGTGGCTTCGCACTGCGCGTTTGTGGCCGCTTCGAGTCGAGCTTGGACGTCGAGATCCCGCTCTCCTCCTCTCCCAGACCAAAAGAGGGGAGGAGGGGGAGGGGGAGGAGGAGGAGGAGGACAAGCTAGGTGCGCTCGCGTCATATCTGACATCCTACCCCTCCCTCCCATCCCTTACCATGGCGTAGATCCCCTCTCTACTCGCACAGTCGGATGTCGAGCAGGGCAATGATCCCGAAAGGGTACGCGATGCATTGTAGAGCACGGCATGGCATGGCGTAGAAGAGCACCGCAATGCGTAGTATCAACCGAGCATTGCATTGCATGCCGTGGCATGACACGGGAAATGACGCCAGCGCTGCAGCGGGAGCACGAGTCGAAACGAGCGGAAGCGCGGAAATGAGGCTAGCGCTGCTGCGGGAGCACGATTCGGAACGAGCGGAAGCACGGAAATGAGGCCAGCGCTGCAGCGGGAGCACGATTCGGAACGAGCGGGGCCCGAAAATGAGGCCGACGCCTCAGCGAGAGCAGCATTTTGAAAACATGCAGGCGGAAACCCAACTCCGGGGAAACCTGTGTGTAAAAAACAGTACGCGGGGGGGGGGTCGAGCACTTTCACACCGTCATCAGGGGAAGAGGGAGAGTAGTATTCATATTGAGTAATTGTGGAGGACGGGGAGGAGGAGGAGGAGGAGGAGGAGGAGGAGGAGGAGGAGGAGGAGGAGAGGGACGAGGAGGAGGAAGAGGAGGAGGAGAGGAGGAGGAGGAGGAAGAGAGGAGGAGGAGGAGGAGGGAGGCGGAGGAGGCGGAGGAGGAGGAGGAGGAGGAGGAGGAGCAGGAGGAGCAGGAGGAGCTGGAGGAGCAGGAAGGAGGAGGAGGAGGAGGAGGAGGAGGGGGAGGACCCCACCCGCGCCCGCCTTGGCAAGGAGGAGGAGGGGGAGAGGTGTCCGGCGCCCGCCTTGGCAATCCGCGCGGGCCTCCGCTTGATTTGGTTCTGCCAGTGACGGGGGTCAGCCCCAGCGTTAAGTCAGGCAAGTCCCTCTACAGGGGGAATATTGAAGAATAGTAGGAAAGTCGTCTGGGGACGGTTTCTCGATTTCTGTTTGTGTGAGTATGATTTCATGATGTGTTATTGTTCTTCCAAGCTCCGCCCGTAGGAGGGACATGCCCGACCGAACCCCAGCGGAAGTCAGCCAGTTCCCTCTGATCTCTTCTGGCCAGCCAGCGTTTGGGAGCCACGGAGCCGCCGCCACCCCCACCCTTAAGTCGGACATCTTCCCTGACAGGAGGAATATTCAAACATAGTTTTAAAAATAGTATGGGGACGATTTTTCTATTATTCATCGATTATGTTTGATTATATGTTGACTCTTCTTACCCAAAACCCGCCTGCAGGAGGGCATGCCCGACCTAAGCCCACCCCCCTCCCCGCACCCAGACATCCGACGTCTCGGTTGTTCGAGACGCTGGCCCCCGACCTCCCGACCACTTCCCTGGGACTGTTTTTTCATCCCGAGTCGTTTTTTGACGGTCCCGAGGCCCAGCGAGGGCCCCGAGACGCCCAGAAATTATGAAACAGTTCCGCCTCGATGTTTCCGATACGTCCGATGATGTCTGGGCTCCCGGCGGGCGCGGGCTTGGGGTCTGCCTCGGGGGCCAGCCTGGGCTCGCGCCGCGGCCGTGCACGCGGCTGACCCCGGGGCTTGGTCTTCGGCCCAGACTGGCCCGTCCCCGAGGGCCCGGGCGGACCAGGGTCCAGGAGCGGAGCCCACGGTGTGAGGGGGAGGAGGAGGAGGAGGAGGAGGAGGAGGAGGAGGAGGAGGAGGAGGAGGAGGAGGAGGAGGAGGAGGAGGAGGAGGAGGAGGAGGAGGAGGAGGAGGTGGGGAGGAGGAGGAGGGGGAGGAGGGGGAGGAGGAGGGGGAGGAGGAAGAGGAGGAGGAGGAGGAGGAGGAGGAGGGGGAGGAGGAGGAGGAGGAGGAGGAGGAGGAGGAGGAGGAGGATGTGGAGGAGGACGAGGAGGAGGAGGAGGAGGGGGAGGGGGAGGAGGAGGGGGGTGCGGAGGAGAAGGAGGAGGAGGAGGAGGAGGAGGTCAAGGTGTTCGGACGCTTGCGTTTCTGGGGATGAGCCTTTTGGAGTGCCCTCGCGGCCAAGGCCGAACGCATCTCGAAAAATCTTCCTGAACGGATCTCGGGCCTTTCCCTCAACAGGAGGAATATTCAAAAATAGTCGAAGTACAGTGTGGGTACGATTTTTTGACTATGTCCGGCTATTGCTGAACATATATATATATATATATATAGATATACACACATATATATATAGATCTATACATACATTTATGACATTTCTATATTTTTCGCCCGAACGCCGCCTGTAGGGGGACAAGCCCGACTTCCCTCTGGGAGTGCCCTCGCGGCCAAGGCTGAACGCATCTCGAAAAATCTGCCTGAACGGATCTCGGGCTGGGTCCTTGAAGGTCTGGCTCGGCGGACCGTGAGCTGGCCTGCAACTTCTGAGTCTGAGAAGCCAGTCTTGGGGACTCCAAGACGAGGCCAGTCCCTTCTCAGAGCCCCTCTGCCCTGATGAGGGCTGATCCCGCCCCTCGATGACGATGACGATGACGTCATCGTCATCGCCATCGTCATCGTCATTGTTATCATTCTCGTTATTATCGCCATCGTCATCACCATCGTCATCTTCATAGCCATCGTCATCGTCGCTCCGCTTCCGACCGAAATCCTCCCAGGACCAGTCCCCGGGCCCCTCCCGGGGTCTGTCTTGGCCAACTGACCAGTCCCCGGATCTCCGGGAGGCCCAAGAGACGCTCAAAGAAGTCTCCAGCCAGGCCAGAAGGTGCGAATAATATTACACACCTCACCGCACATGTTAGCAAACATGGACCCCAAACAGCGGTGCAATCCATGTGGTGCAAGCAATGTGGTGCAATCTGGGTGGTGCAATCCATGTGGGACAATCTGTTGTGCAAAGAAATGCGATGCAATGCAATGCAAATCAACGCAATGCAATGCAATACGAAGCTAAGCAATGCAATGCGAAACAATGCAAAACAATGCAAAGCAATGCGCAGCAATGCGCAGCAATGCAATTCGATGCAAGGCAATGCAAAGCGATGCAAACCTACACAAAGCAATGCAATGACATGCAACACAATTCCATGGAAAGCAATTCAGCACAATGCAAAGCAATGCAGTGCGGTGCAAAGCAATCCAATGCAAATCAATTGAACGCGATGCACAACAAGTCAAGCCGATGTTAAGCAATGCGGAGCAATGTAAAGCAATACGGAGCAACAAACCAATGGAATGCGATGCAAAGCAAGACAAATCAATACGCATCAATCTAATGTGATGTCAGGTAGTGCAGCAGCGCACAGCTTAGCAAAGCAATGCAACGCAACGCACAGCAATTCACAGCAACGCACCCGAATTGACCGCAATGCACGGCAATGCAACGCAATGCAAAGCAATGCAGAGCAAGGCAAAGGAATGTAAGGCGTTGCAAAGCAATGCAACGCGATTGCAGAGCAAGGCCACGCAATGCAAAGCAATGCAACGCAATGCGGTTGCAACGCAATGCAGTGCACAGCAATGCACAGCAGTGGGCGGCGACGGGCGGCGACGGGCGGCACTGGGGCACCGGGGCCCAGCGGCGACGGGCGGCGTCGGCCGGCACTGGGGCCCAGCGGCTGTCGGCGGCGATGCGCGACGACGTTCCAGCCGGAGCGGCACTGAGGCTCAGTTACTTTCAAAAATGCAACTCTTGACGCGTCGCGTATCCCCACCAGCTTTTACTACCCGCTCTCTGGAATCGTCCTTGAAGCCGCAGATCAAAAAGTATCCCGACCAGCTGGCGTCCTGTTAGTCACTGTGAGTGAGGTTTCTCTCTGTGTCTTCCCATGTATCTACTGCCGGATGCCCTAGCGCCCGCCGCGTCTCTCCTGTTCCCGTGCCTCACCTTTTGTAGCATGGACGGTGCGGCCACACCTGGCCACCCCGTGCCGCCACAGTGCGGCGTGCCCCACGCCCTTTCGCGCTGTACGGTACGGTCGGAGCTTGGCGCCACGTGTGCGACAGCTCCTTTCCGTCCGCTCCTGGTTCTGTGCTAGCGATCCCATCTGTCGGGCCGACAGCGTCAGCCCCCAATGAGGGTCATTTTGTCCCTGGAATGTGCACTCGCTACAGCGGCCTATGCGCCTCTGCAGCCAATTATCTCGTTCTGTGCCCCAGACGATATCTTCCCGCTCGCTGGATCTGTCCTTTGAGCCGCCAATCAAAAAAATATCCCCACCAGTCATGCGCACACTTCCAGCATTTCAGCCATCAAAGTCGGCACCACCCTCCCAGCCCACAGGCTGGCGGATGGCAGATTTGGGTCTGAGTCACACAGCACGAACTTGTTCACGGCAGCGTGCGACACCTGTCCCCCCGGGTCTCCTCTGCTTGTCTGGCAAGTTGGACGCCCCGCTCTCGGATGTTTCATGCGGCGCCCTGAGCCAGAGGCGCAGTGCAACGAACAGACAGGCCTGCCCTCGTGGGAAATGATGCCCACGCCCTGGACCAGGCAGCAATGGAACGCGGGATGAGCCTGCAGGAGATGCCTCAGCCACATGGAACGTGGCACCGGGCGTCCTCGACCACATCCTTGACCACCACTCTTCCGAGGTATACCCCACCGCTCCCACCAAGCGGAAGACGACAGCGGAGGTGCCAGAAGACAGCTACGACATGGGTGCACACCTCTCCCCGGCAGGGATCACTGCGTCGGTCAGCGACGCATTCACACGCCCCACGCCCCGCGGCGAGGAAACGCCCCCGCAAGACATTGAGACCAGTGACCCAGACGGCCAATCGGGAGCAGATGGGAGGGCCTCCAGCAGCAGCGGAGCCTCCTCCCCCACGGTACCCCCGCCGTCGTGCCCCTACTTGTCCGCGCTCTCCACCTACCGTCTCGCGGGGGTGGAGTCGGACGGCCCTGTCCATGCCCTGGTCAAGTACGCGATTGAGTGGAACCACGCAATCTACAAACGCTGGGCCACCTACGCTCGGCAGCAAGGCGAGGATATCAAAGGGGACAGAACTGACGAGATGAGTTGGCCGACGGAGAGGCTACTCCCATTCCTGGAAGCTGTGTACGGAAAGGTAATCCCAGAGAAAGGACACCCCCCGCGTGTCACATGGGATGGACAGCGCGCTGCAGAAGCCAGGGTGGTCACGCACCTGGCGCGCAATAGCCAGAAGTACAAAGAAGAGCGGGAACGCTATGCAGACAGTCTCACCAACCAGAAGAGGCAGTGTCCCTTCCGTCAGCCGTTTTACGTTCTCAGGACCTTCTTAAAAAGGCTGGAAGATTCCGACTTGGCCAGGGGCACCATCAATCACCTCGCAGCACTGCCCCTTGGGACGGCAGCCAGCAGCTTTGGCGGGGATGAGCCACCAGCTTCTAGCTGGATCAACATGAACTCCAGCAGCAAAGAACTCCCCGCGGCAGGACTCCGAATGGAGGCCCAAGGCGCATCCTTGGACCGCACTGCCGCGCCCCCCCACAGCTGGACGAGGGCGACGGGACCTCTGTCCCCCAGACTGAGGGACAAACCCTACCAGGCCCATTGAGAGGTGAAGGTGATGTGGAGGGGGTTGACTGGGGAGAAGAAGGAGGCATAATATCCGAGTCAGAAGGCTACGCGGGATCCAGCGATGACATCTCCGTGGGCTCCGACTCGCACGTCAGCTCCACCAACCCCGATGACGACCTTACTGACACAGCGGCTCCTGAGGATGACCCCGTCATCCCGGATCCCCTCCAGCTCTGGGTGGCGACTGTCCCCCCCCGAAAGGAGCGACTCTGAAGTCTGGCCCCCGTACGAGCAGGCTGCCTTCAGGGAGGCAGTCAGGGAAAGGAACGCCCCAGGCAACCCCCATAGCTGGGACATGCGGATTCGGAACTTGGACGAGGCTCGGGACAACAGGTCTCTGAGACGCACAGATGGCGGCAGCAACCAGGGACCACCAGTGATCCAAGAGAACAGGGCCCGGGAACGCTCGGCTACCCCTCCCCCATGCGCCCGCCACCCAGGCCACGCGCCTCCGCGCGCCGCACAGGCCTCCTGGAACGACACACGGAGGTCACTGCCACCCGTAGAGCAGCACGACGACCCCATGGGAGGCGCCCCCATGTACATGTGTCCAGTGGACCAAGCGGACGTCCCTAAAGACGAGCCGGCACCCGACAAGATCTCACGTCTGCAGAAAACGCTAGGGGGTGCGTTCAACAGAGTGGGGCGCCTGGGTCAAGAAAGCTGCATTGAGGCGAGGGGGCCACTTTGCCAAACTTGATCCCAAGCTAAACTCTGTGCAGCAGTGCAGCGATTTCCTCCAGGCTTGGACCAAGGCGAAGTTCGATGCCTATAAGATGGACGGGGGGTGCAATCTCGAAGTTGACTGGGTGAGTGTCAAGGATCGACACTGCAGGTTCCTGCAACGAGTCGCCAAGCCACGCGCCGCTCGAGGGTTCGACAGCAGCGGCCGCCCACCCCCTTGGTCCGCAGCAGGCAAAGAGGCGGCGCGTACGCCCCGTCCAGATCAGTGGACTGGAGCATCAAGCTCTGCCTTGTCGCGGCGCGGATGGCAGTCATGGGGCGCTCGGGGGCGCGAAGGATCCTCATGGACCGACGCTGACTGGAAGGCGAAGGGCAAGCGCTATTCCCCGAGAGGAGATCACCCGTGCGCCGATGAGCGTCTGCGAGGTTGGGACTCCTGATCCAGACGACAGGGATGCAGCGTGGGACCCGTGCAAGGGCGACCCACCCATTCCACCTAGCGCAGGAACCCACGGGCGTGACTGATTCCCCCTCCTGGGAGTGCGCGCAGCCTAGGCATTTCCCACATGCCGACTGGTGGACACCACCTCCTGCCAACCTGCCCCACTCTGCCTGGCAGTCGCCAACCCCCCCCCCCCCCCCCAGCCAGTTTCACCTGCAGCGCCTGGCTCCGGCCGCAATACCTTGTGTTACCTCCGACGTGGCTGAGGGGAACCAATACCTTCGCGCTGCCCACATAGACAGCCCACGCTGGACTCGTGGACCTTCAGCGCGCTCGGCCTCAGCCGCAATGCCACGCGCCACCTCCGCTGGGGCGGGGAGGCACCAATGCCCTTGCGCTGCGCACGTAGACAGCCCACGCTGATCCGTGGACCTTGCCCTGCCTTCCCTCCCTGCGGCCGGCTGCCGCCTAGGACCAAGGCCCTGCCTCCAACAGAGCAGGCCTCTGCCCATGCAGACTACAGGGGTCGACTGCGCCACTACCTAGGGCAGCCCCTCCATTGGGCAGCAGCGTCGGATGGCTGACATAACCCACCCCCTGTTGTCCACATCTACAATGCACTTCGACGCAGGTGTGCGACATCCCCCGCTGCACCCCCCGTGGACATGAAGTTCTGTACATGGTTGTTCTATGTATTGATATCAGTGTTCTGCGGCTTTCGGCTGCGCCCCACCTCTCTTCTTCTTTCACCCACCTGCATTGCTCCGTCCGGTCATATGTGCAGCCCGTCTGCGGCTCGAGCCTTCCATCGGTGCTCTGGGCCATGTCAGTACTCAGGGTCGCTACGCGGCCTGTCATGGACCGCAATGCTTGCTTCCTGGACAACAATGATCTGGTTCAGCTGGGCGCGGCCTCCACCTCCTTGTACAAGGTGGTGTCCATTGCGCTTGCCTTGCGGGCCGTCTGGGGCCCTGGCGCGCCCGGCGGAGCCCACTGGGTTGGCAGCCCCATGGTCCTCAACCGGCCTTTTGCTTCGGGCAGCCCTTTTGAGCTCGTGGACTGAAGCCATTGTGGAAATGGCCGCAAACCCCCATGGTCACGAAGTTCTCTATATGGTTGTTCTGTGTCTCGATGCCCGTGATCTGCGGTTTTCGGCTGCGCCCCCGGTTGTCTTCCCGTACTTGGGCGATCTGCGTAGTGTCATCCGTGATCTGCGGCTTTCGGCTGCGCCCCCCACTCCTCGCCATTTTATTTGCCGCGTCTCTGCGGCTTTCGGCTGCGTTCCCCCGCTGTCAAGATTGACGCCAGACGCTGAGGAGCAGGCAAGGGTTTCCTCAGAGGTCACTCCGGCGCGTCAGCGAACAGCCTGCGACCGAGGCAACCCTGCTGTTCGGCCGCTTCCTCTTCCTTTTCCTCCTCCCCCCCCTCCTCCTCCTCCTCCTCCTCCTCCTCCTCCTCCTCCTCCTCCTCCTCCTCCTCCCCCTCCTTCCATCACAAGTTATGCGGCTTTCGGCTGCGTCCCCACACCAATCAGTTGGGAAGCATGCTACGGCCATGATGAGCGCCCGACCCTCGTCGCTGGCCCACCACCTTTCTTCTTCAAGGAAGCGATGGTTTGACGGCGCGCTGCCAGTGGCCAGCACACCCGCAGCTCGACAGCGAGAAACCACCTATCTGCCCTGACAGCGGTGATATCTGGTTGCTGCTCAGCTGGCGGGGGGGGGGGAGTGGCTGTGGCTGTGGCTATGGCTTTGTCAAGGTTGCGGCCCCGCAGCGAGTGGTTCAGCCTTCCGCGGCACAAGGTCGCGTCGCACGTCTTGGCGCAGACTTGCAGCCCAGGCCACCACCTCGCCAGTACTCGCATCGTTGCGCCCCCGAACTTCGTGAGTCGGGTGCGATGTGCATGCGCTGGCTACTGGCTGGAGATGGCTCACTCATGTACGCACACCAGTGGTCTACTCTACCGTTTGGCGCTCGGTTCAGCCACCTCGCTGGATGAGTGCGACCCCGCAGCGGTTGGTTGGGCCTGCAGCCCGTGGTCGCCTCCTCAGCGCAGCCCTGAACATCAGCCCGCCGGTGCTTTGCATCGTTGATCCTCCGTGCGGCTTGTGTCGGAGATGATGCGCGCGCTGGCTCCGGCAGGCAGGTGTTGGACGCTGCCGACAGCCATGCGCCGGGCGACGCCTGATGCCTGGCCTTGCCCCGGGAGCGGCCCTGCAGTGAGCGGTTCAGCCTTCTGCTGTTCGCGGTCGTTCCTTTTGCAGAGCAGTCAGCACAGCTCGCGTCAGCACTTCACATCGTTATGCCCCCGTGTCGGATACGGTGTGCGCGCGCTGGCATCGGCTGACGGTGGTCAACCTCGCTATTGCACGCCAGTGGTTCGTCTACTGAAGGCTTCAACGCGGTCCAGCTACCTTGTTGCGTCAGTGAGTTCGATGAGACAGGCCCCTTTTTTCTTCACCATTGTCTACATGGTCTCGCTTTTGTGCGTGCTAGTCGCTCGCTCTCGCTTTCGCACTGTCAGCTTGAGTCTGGCGCCGCACCGGCGACTGACTCTGCTGTCTTCGCACTTGCAGCTCGTCCCCGTGCAAATGCGAGCGTGTCTTGCGGGTGCGAACGGCTGCCGACAGTGGCGGCTGCGTTCGCAAATTCGCTCCGCGCCGCATCCCGGACGCCGCGTCAGCCCCCTGACATGTGCCTTGGAGCCGCGAACCAAAAAACGTATCCCCACCAGTCTCCGTGCCGCATCCCGGACGCTGCGTCCGCTCCCTGACCTTTGCCTTGGAGCCGCGAACCAAAAAACGTATCCCCACCAGTCTCGCATGTTGGGGATCTCCCTCGCAGTGGCAACCTCGCTGTCTCACGCTCCGCTGTCCGTCGGCTCGTCGTGGGCTCGCTGCTCGTCTCGCCGGAAGTCTTCTACGTGGCCGCGGAGCTGCCCTCGAGTGCACCATCATTTTGGCGCTGCACTTCGCCTGGAAGTTCTTCCAGGTGTGCGCCGTCTGATGAGCGGCAGCGAGGCTCGCCTCCTGTTTGCCCACCCCCCGCTTGGTCTTCTCTCTTCCGCGTTGTCGCTTCTCTTCCTCTTTTCGCTTCCCTCTTCCCGTGCGCTACTTTGGGCCGGTGCATTTGCGCTTCGTACTTTTACGCTTTGCGGCGCCCGACCTTCTCGCCGCGGTCGCGATCGAAAAAGTATCCCCGCCAGCCTCTGCCGAAGTCCTCAATGCACTTGCAGCGATCATCTCTCGGCTCTTCTTTGCATACCTCTGCTGAGGTCTTCAATGTCTTTGCAGCGGTCGGCAGCCGGCTCACCCCTGGGCATCAGTCTGCCGAGGCTCTTTGTGCGTTTGCAGCGATCAGCTACCCCTTATGAACCTCTTTCGGATCTGACTGCCGGCGGGTGCGGCACCAGCTTCCAAGGGCATCGTCTGTCGTCCTTTCCTCCGCGTGATGGCCGCAAGGGTTCACGGGGAACTCCTGCAGTCACTTCCTCAAAGACAGCCCGCCGCGACGGGGCATCACCTTGGGTATACATTTGCGTAGGTCCACCGTGTTTTTTGCAGCGAGCGGCTGCCAGTTCTACCCTGGGTATACTTCTGCCGAGGTCCTCCATTTCGTTGCAGTGATCAGCTGCCGGCTCCACCTTTGGTATTCATCTGCCGAGGCTTTGTGTGTTTGCAGCGATCAGCTGCATATGAACCTTTTGGGAATCAAGTCCGGCTGGTGCGGGCTCCCTCGGGGCGTCGTTTGTCGTCCGTCCTTTCACGTGATGGCCGCGAGGATTCACGTTGGTTGGGCTCGGACGAACGTGCCCCGTCTTTGCCAGTGGCCCCCTTCGCCCAAGGCGGCGCTGTCTTCCTGGCATGCACTTGCGGGCGCCGACATCATCATAGCCACCCGCTGCTCCCCCCTCGGGCTACCTGATGGGCGGCGTTTTCTTGCACGACCCTTTCGTGCAGGTCACCCTCAGTCTCCAGCATCGTGCGCGCGGGGCGTTCGGCGCTAGTCAGCTGGTCATGTCGGTTGGCGTGGTGCCCTACCTGTACGGCAAATTTTGCTCCTGTCTACCCAGCCCCTGGGCATGTGCCGTGCGCGTCTTCTCGGATGACCTGCTCTTCACGAGTGGCTTCGGCCGCGGTGCCCTACATGGTCGGCTAGTGGCTCGTCTACCTGCGCTACCTGCACAATTCGGCCGCTGGGGGGCTTCGTTTCTCTCGCGCCATTTTGGCTGCGTTTCCTTTTCGCTCGTGGTGCTCGTCCAAGCGTCAATTTCAGCCTGTTCGGCAAGGTTTGCTCTTGCTCCCGGACTATGTGCCCCTCGCCTTCGTCGCGCTCTTCGCAGGCACTTCGCGGGCTGGGCGGTACCTCTGCACTACCTCCTCCGCCCGTTGTGTTCCTCATCTTCGTGCCGCACTGAGTGCGTCGCCCCACGCCGGGCTTTGCTCTCGACTTGTTTTTTCCTTTGCAGGTTGTAAGCGCTGCCCTCTTTGCTCGGCGTCCGACTCGTTTCGCGCGCCCGCGGACCCCCCCAAAAATGTCCCCACCAACCCATCCAAAATCAATACCCACGCGAGTTAAGACGATCATGCGGGAGGCTATCTTGACCCATATTGAGCTATGTTGAGCCATCTTGGAGGCCACCCCGGGGTCTCCTGAGGCCCTTTATTCGAAACAGTTCGCCAGGCGAGTGAGGGTGTTATTGTTGTGAGAGCTTCTCGGGAGTCTCTTGGAGCCATCTCGGGACGCTCTTGGGGTCCTCTTGGGGTCCTTTTCGGGTCCTCTTGGGGCTCTTTTATCTTGAGGCCCTCTTTGGGTCTCTTGGGCGGGTTTCAGAGGTCCCTTGGCGTGGCCCTGGGAGCTCAAAACGAGAGCGGCCCTCAACTCAGGCCCCCCCCCGCTTGGGAGGCTCAACCATGCGGCCTTGGTGCCCCCTTGGGGCGTTTTTGGGGCGGTCTTGGGCGCTCTTCCTCTTGGGGCCCTCTTGGGCTCCTTTTGGGGTTCTCTTGGGCCGTTTTGGAGCCATCTTGGGCCTTTCGAGGCGAGTCGGAAGCGAAGGGGCGAGACAGCAACAACACCATTGATTTTCCCCGAGTTTGGGAGCCATTTCGGCCTATTGGGGGGGTCCTTGGGAGGGCTCGGGGGGCTCTTGGAAAAGTCTTGGAGGTTTTGGAGCGCTTGGAGGTATGTCGGAAGCTACCTGGAGCCATGCTGGAGCATCTTGGACCATCTTGGGCCATATGAGGCCCTCTTGGCGCCATCCTGGGCCACCTTCGGGGCTATAGCGCCTCGCGGCCCCCCCCCTTCCCAGGCCCATGGGAGTGGGTGGGGGGAGTGATCAAGCTACTCACCCGCCCACAAGCCGTTTAGTTCACCTCCACCCGCCTTCCCAACACATAAGTATCACCCCTGCCTGAGCACGTTCAGCGGGCGTCCTTGGCTGGACAGCTACTGCGAACCAAAGCCGACCCCAGGTGCGCGACGCTGGGGCGAGGGGCGCCACGCGTGCCAGGGGCGCAACGCGCGCCAGGCACCCCTGGGGCCCGATCGTGCCAGGCACGCCTGGTGCGCCAGATGCGCCACGTGCTCCGAGTACACCCCAGCCGCACACCCCAGCCGCGCCAGGTGTGCCGCACACCCCAGCCGCACACCCCAGCCGCGCCAGGTACACCCCACCCCAGACGCCAGGTGTGCCGCACACCCCAGCCGCGCCAGGTGCGCCACGTTCGGGGCACGTGCAGAGTGCGTCAGGTGCGCCTGCGCACGTGGCAGCGCACATCGGGAAACATTTCTGCCCCCGCCATCCTTGTCGAAAACCAATGCCCCTCGTTGTGTCTGGTGGGCCTGCGCACAGCAGGCCATACGCCACCACCCCCGCCGTCCATGTCAAAAACACTTGCCAGCGATCGCGGGGTGGCTGCGCAATATCCAGTTTTAGCCGCGAGGTGCATGTTGTCTTGTTTTGTTGTTAGGGGTGGTAGCCCTGCGCACAGCAGGCAATTCTTCACGCTTCGCGTATCCCCACCAGCCTTCCAGGCTGGTTCGCGACGTTCCTCGGCAGCACAGCTCACTGGGCTCGCAGACGCCGTTGGCGCGACCTGGGCTTGGCGCCCCATTGGCGATTCGCCCATCGCTTACTTCCCCTGGACGCCCAACGGGCATGTTGGACACGCAGTCTTCGCCGCACTCGTCCTCGCACTTCGAGCGGGCCTTGCCTCACGGCACACCTCTAATTCCCCAGCATTTTGCTGGGCTGCATGTGCCTGTGCTTCCCTGGACGCCCTCAGCTTGCC
Source organism: Prorocentrum cordatum (assembly GCA_963575745.1). Taxonomy (NCBI): domain Eukaryota; class Dinophyceae; order Prorocentrales; family Prorocentraceae; genus Prorocentrum; species Prorocentrum cordatum. Next base: position 225,586 of record CAUYUJ010013780.1, on the reverse strand, counting down.
AGCTCTCCCGCGCAGCGTGCCGTTGCTTGGTGAGTGGGCCGGCCGGCCTGCAGCGCGTTTAGTAGCTAATTAGGCCGCTACCGTGTCCCGGTGCAGTTCTGACTCCGCCTGCGCCTTCGCTGGTGGACGCGACCGAAAAAGTATCCCCACCAGCAATTCGCATACCTGGCGATTCAGCTCCCATGGTATTCGCACGTTTGCAGCTTCCTGGCTGGGGCAGCTTGCACTCCCCACCCTCGTCGCTGCAGCACAGCTTCGGCGCAGCCGCTTCCCCCGGCGGTAGGTCCTGCTTAGCTCCGCGCGCGCCGGCAATTAGTTCCGCTCGTAGCCCGAGCTGACTCGACTCGCCTCTGGCGCCTTCGCCTGCGGTTGCGACGGAAAAGTATCCCCACAAACCACTTCAGAAGCCCTTCCCATGTGAGCTGACGGGAAAGGGACGAAGAGACACATCTAGGGAAACAAAGCGAGCAACCAGGGTGAACCGAGAGATCTCTGGGAACAAGGGGGTGGCCTTGGAAGGCCTCTTCGGGCCATCCCTGGGGGCCGCGTGGGGCGAGGGGAAGAGGTGGAGGAGGAAGAGGAGGAGGAGCAGGAGGAGGATGAAGACGAGGAGCAATAGGAGGACGAAGACGCGGATGAGGACGAGGTGGGGACTAGGCTGCTGCTGCTGCTGCTGGTGCTTTCTGGGAGTTTGAGGGGCCCTCTTGGAACCCTCTTGGTAACCCTGGAAGGCTTCTTGGGATCATCTTGGAGGCCATCGATCACAGGATGGGGGGGTCCCCAACTCAGCTCCCCCATCAGGAGCCGGCAACCGGCTTCTTTGGGCTCTCTTGGAGCGCTCTTGGGCGCTCTTGGAGCGGTCTTGGGGCCGTTTGGAGCATCTTGGGAGCCATCTTGAGCCAGCTCGGGCTACCAGAGCCATCTTGGAGGTCATCTTGGGCTCTCTGAGGCCGCTCGGGGGCCTCTTGGGGGCATCTCGGGTGCCTCTTGAGGGCCTCTCGGGTGCCTCTTGGGGCAATCTTGGGACCCTCTTGGACCCCTCTTGGGGCTCTTTTGGGACTCTCTTGGGAGCCCTTGAGGCTATCGATCAAAGGAGGAAAGCTCCGAATCGAGGCCCCCCCTCGGGGGGGCCACGATCCTCGTGAGAGGTGTCAAAAATTGGCCCTCCCAGGGGCCGAAAAAGGGCCCCCCTCCCCACGAAACGCGACCGCCGCCGAAAAGCTCCCCGAAGGAGAAAGAAAGATATCGTTAGACCACCTGCGCCCAGAGAGCTGGTGGGATATGCTGACACTCCCGCCGTCCCTGTCAAAAACAATGCAAAGTGCTCGCGGGCCTCACGAACATGACTCAAGACTTTGCCCCAAAGTGTACTTCGCATGAGGGGAGGGGCGCATCGGGTTTGCCACGCATGCTCCAAATGTGGAGGCAGAGTGCGGTTTGTATTGTCTTCCTTACAGGAATGGTCCAGGGGTGGGAGTGTACTTGGTTGGCCGCCATTCACTTGGGAGAGAGGTTTTATATTCATAGGGAGCAGTGATACATCCCTCCCCCGTGCGGGGGAACGAGGGATGTTGACAGAGAGAGGACAAAACTTGTTAAACCACCCACGCCCAGGCGCTGGCTGGTGGGACTCAGAACCCTTTATATTGTTAGATGTATGTTGCGGTGCCCTTTCGGCATCATACTGCCTAAGAGAGCCCCCAGACAGACCAGAACCAAAGCTGCCAAGAGAGCCTCCAGATAGCCAGGAGAGGCGCCCAACAATAGCCTTTGCAGTCCCATGCCTCCGATGCCGCAACAAGTCTCGACACTCTATGGGGAAACGGGTTTCAAACTGGATCGCTCGACGACCCCGACATGCGAACATTGTTTGCAGACGTAGTAGGTTGTGAAACATTTACGTCTTGATGTCTTTAAGACGTTGGGCGAGCGACTGGTCGATGAGCTTCCTCGGCGAGGGGTTCGAGGCACGACGACGGCGAGCGACGGCGACGGCGATGACGACGACGGCGACGGCGACGGCGACGGCGATGTCGATGGCGACGGCGAAGGCGACGGCGACGGCGACGGCGACGACGACGACGACGACGACGACGATGACGACTGACCACGGCAACGACGACGACGTCGAGGAGCTCGCTGGGCTCGAACGCAGTGGGGCCCGTGAAGTCCGCGAAAACCGTCAAGAGCACGGGGGCGCTGCTGGCCGACTCGGCATCGGCACGACCTCGCTCGGGCGATGTCGAGGGCGACGGCGCTCCGCTGACCCCTGGCGCAAGGGCCTCGGAAGGACTCGGCCTCGTCGTCATCGCCGTGGTCGGTCGTCGTCGCCGTGGTCGGTCGGTCGGTCGGTCGTCGTCGTCGCTGCCGGAAGCTGGCAGTGTGATGTGCGCTGGGTATGAGCCGCAGGGGAGGTGCCTGCAGGCCCAGCTGGTGAGAAGCAGATCGGGCGGTCGCCGAACCGGGCCAGGGGCAGGGCCGTCCGGGCCAGAGGGGGGGGCATTTCGCGGGACGACGTCGACGAAGTGCTCGGGCCCCCGCCGCCGAGATCCGCCGCCGAGCCGCCGCGGGCCGAGATCCGCCGCGCCGCCGAGCGCCCCGAGCGTTCAGCCGTCGAGGGGCGGCGGGGCCGCCGAGGACCGTCGCCGGGCGCGCCAGCGGGCGGCGAGCAGAAGGGCGCGCTGCAGGTGGCTCTCGCGGTCCTGGCGCTCGGCCTTGCCGCCGTCGCCGACTGGTCGAGGTGGTGCTCCTTCTGTCCATCCGTCCCCCCGTCGTCGTCGTCCTCCTCCTCCTCCTCCTCCTCCTCCTCCTCCTCCTCCTCCTCCTCCTCCTCCTCCCCCGTAGCCATTTTGGCTCAAGATGTCTCTGTCCCTCGGGCAGAGAGCGGATAACCCTAGTCCGAGGCCAGGGTAGGAGACTGCTGTGAGCTCCTGCAGGAGCATAGACTCGTCCCTCGCTCCAGCACAGACCCCCGTGGGTGCGCTGAGGCCTTTCCAGCTCCTGCGCGCGTCTGTGCTCAGATGGGCCCTGCGCGGGCTGCTGCTGCTGCTGCTGCTGCTGCTGCAGACGGTGATGGGCGCACTGGCGATGGGCGGCCTGAGCAGCACCGCATCGACTCCGACGGCAGCCCCCGCAGCAGCAGCTCCAGACGGTCCACGTCACCGGAGAGCAGGCGCCGATCGGACCGCTCGCGGGAGCCTGGTCGTCGAGCCCGCGCCCTTCGGCTGCAGGAGGCCAAGAACGGCGCGGAAGACGCCACTGTGATGCTGCTCGTGCGGGCCGCGCTGATGGGCGCCGTGGTCACCTGGCGAGGCGGGAGGCCAACTGCTCCTCCCGCTCGGCCTCGCAGCTCCGCCATCGCGCGGCAGGCGCCGCCCTCCGGATGGGGCGCGGCGGCGTCGACCTCGACCTGCTCCCCACGCTCCCGACGCAGGGGGCAGAGGGCCCCCTCGACGCCAGTGGGCGGGGCCGCCACCCCTGGCGAGGCGTCGGTTACCAGCCTGGAACCTATCCCCGTCCCTATGCTGGGCATTTCCTCATCACGATGACAATCTCAGGATTCCCTTATTTTTCCCTGATCTTTTGAGGGCGAATAACTCAGATTGTCATCGCCTTTAGGCGTGTCAATCTTAGGAATCTTAGGGATAGGGATACGTTCGAGGCTGGTTAGTCGGGGGCTTCCGCTGCCGACGGCCCGGGCTCGTCCCCCGCAGCCACACTGCTGGCGGCGGCCCGCGGCGGGCATGCCTCGACGCCGGCGGTGCCCCGCTGGGTCCCGCGCGTGGCCACCCGCCCGCGCATGCCAAGGCCCTGGCATCGCTCGGACGCGTGCATTTTTCCTCTGGCGAGGACCATCGAGGAGCATCCTTGATCATTTGGCGAAAAAACCACAACGAAACCGAAAAAAACACAGGGAATGGACGTCCGAGCGATGGCGAGATCATGATGCTCGCCGCGCTGCGACTGGTCCTGCTCCTGGGGCGCCCCCCGCCGCTGCAGGCCTCGGGGCTGGAGGTGGAGGCGGGGCGAATGCTGCCGCCAGCTCGCACGCCGCCACCCTTCAGCAGGAGCAGGCCGCCACCACATCCGCCGTCGCCAGCGCTGCGGTCTCGAGCGTCGACGCCACTCTTTCCTCGGGACCTGCTCAGATCCAGGGCCTCGTGGAGGCCAGGGTCTGTGCAATCGAGGTCCGAGCACAGGGAGTGGAGCATCACCAGCAGCAGCTCGTTTCCTTGCCTTCGCCTCCTGCCGGGTGAGCTCCCTCTTTCCTTCCTGGACCCGGTAGCCATCGTGTAGCGGACTGGGCAACGCTAGCTCGCGGCATTGCCGCAGTCCCGCCGCGCGCGCTGCGCGCGCGGCAATGTCGGGCGTTGGACGGCACGCCAAAGTTCAAGTCCAGACGCCACAGATTGTGGCCATCTCCGACAAGACGTACCCTGACAACTTGGGTCATACTATCGCACGACGGTTTACAGTGATCCCGCCAAGCGCTGGGCTATTCACAAGAAGACTCGTTCGTCCACCTCCCCAGCGCGGCAGTGGGCCGCACTCGAGACTCGCGGGGTGGTGGGACATGGCAGACCGCATGCCGCTTCTGCCGGCGAGGGGCACCGGTCCGTGTCTCTTCGGCTGCACTCACGCACACGCGCGCGACGACACCCGACACTACCATAGCTGTTTTCGGCTCCGAGATCTGGCTCCTTCCGCCGATTGCCGTTTTGGTCTTTGTCCTTGTGTTCCTCGGCCCGGTCGCCACACACGAGTCCCCGCAACCGCATTCAGGGCGCAGTCTGCTGACACGGGTTGCCAGAGTGAGGGGGCCGAACGGTCATTCATTGTCCATGGGTGCGTGGCTGAATAAGGAATTCGTGGTGAGAATTATGCTTGTTGCGTTGTTGTTGTTGTTGTTGTTGTTGTTGTTGTTGTTGTTGTTGTTGTTGTTGTTGTTGTTGTTGTTGTTGTTGTTGTTGTTGTTGCTGCTGCTGCTGCTGCTGTTGTTGTTGTTGTTGTTGTTGCTGTTGTTGTTGTTGTTGTTGTTGTTGAAGTCTCACTTCTGAAGAATATCTATTGTTGACCCCCCTCCGTTCGGTGCACATTTTTTTATTGAAGTGCCCTTCCCGGGGCTCGCACCCTGTTTTTTAATCAAGGAAAGTATTGAGGCTCAAACTGCGTTGTTGGCCCCCGGTTTACAATAACAACGGCTCCCGCTTGATAGTTCTTCAATTTATTGCAGAACCGTGCTCTCGCTTGGAGCGTCCTTGCAATTTACGACCGGATCGCGGCTCCCGCTTGATACTTCCTCACAATCTATTGGAGAATCGCGCTCTCGCTTGGAACTTCCTCGCAACTTACCGCCGAATCGCGGCTCCCGCCTGATATTTCCTTACAATTTTTGCAGACGCCGTTCCTCGACACTAAGGAATCGCGCTCCCGCTACATATTGCTTGGCGGTTCAAGCAGAATTTACGCTTCAACGATCCGCCCGCTCGACCCGCCCGTCTGGGCCTGCCCGCCCGACCAGCCCGTTAGGGACTGCAGTCGCCGCTCGCTGCCCTTCGCCCGCCTTCGATGCCCCTCGCTGCCCGTACTGGTTCCGCGGTCGCCTTCGCTCGCTGCCCTTCGTGGCCCCGTTGCTGCCCTCAGTGGCCCCGTCGCTGCCCATTATGGCCCCGCATGATATGCCCTTGGTGGCCCACGCTCGCAGTCGCCCGCCGTGGCCCCATACGCATGCCCTTCGTAGCCCCGCTGTCGCCCTTCGTGGCCCTCTCGCTGCCCTTCGTGGCCCCTTTGCTGCCCTCAGTGGTCACGCTGTCGCCCTTTGGGACCCCATATATGGATACCCTTCGTGGCCCCTACTCGTTCGCGCCCGTCGTGGCCCCGTATGCATGCCCTTCGTGGCCCCGCTGTCGCCCTTCGTGGCTCAGTTCGCAGCTGTACGTCCCCCTGTGTGGGTATCCACGAAATGTTTTTTTCAAGGGGGTGGTACGTGGCGCTGTTTATGGCGCGACCCATGGCGAAACGTATTGCTAACCTGCGTTGGAGTGGCTTGCGCAAGCCATGGCGCAAGCTGAATCGCCACTCACAGCGCAAATCATCGTACTCCCTCCTTCTTGCCCTCCCTTCCCTTCCTCCGATTCTTTCGTCCTCATTCTCCCCCGTTATCTGTTACCCCTCGTTTTCATGGGCTTCACCAACTACACGTGACAGGGAATGAAGGTACCCCCCAAAGGAGGGCACGATCGAAGTCGAAGAGGGCGGGTATCCAGGGTTTGGGATATGCATATTGAATGACACGCGAGCAGATAAGAGCGAACAGTCTTAAACTGATTGTTGTTATTGGTGTTGTTGGTGGTGTTGTAATTATTGTTGTTGTTGCTGTTGCTGTTGTTGTTTGCTGTCGCCATCCCACCCGCGACCCACCCCGCGACCCAACCCGCGACCCACCCCGCCACCCACCCCGCGACCCACCGGCGACCCAACCCGCGACCCACCCGCGACCCACCCCGCGACCCACCCGCGACCCACCCGCGACCAACCCGCGACCCACCCGCGACCCACCCACGCGACCCATCCGCGACCCATCCGCGACCCGCCCGCGACCCACCCCGCGTCCCACCCGCGACCCACCCCGCGACCCACCCTCAAGGGAGGAAAAACCACCTGCACCCGACAATTGACGTTTACTAAACGGCCCTGGGCGTTGACTAAACAGCCCCGCCCCGTTCGATTCATTCCTTGTGTGCGTTTACTAAACGGCTTCGCTTGTCGGTGTGATTATTCTGGGGTGGATTTTCTGCCCTCTACACCCGCGGCCCAACAACGACCCATTTGCGACCCACCCGCGACCTACCCACATTGGTTTCACGAAAAAATCGGCGCCTGCGGCGGGCTCGTTGTATAAGTAATGAAACTTTGGCGCTTGCGGCGGGCTTCTCCAGAGCCTCGCAAACTACCGACGTCCCCACCGCCCCCATCAGTCTTATCCGCATCTGCGGGGTCTACGTATTTGCACGTTGCTTCCGCGCTGCGTTCAAGGCGGAGGTCGACACCCTGGGGCGCGCCTCGCGCGCCTCGGACATTTCCGGCTTCGCGGGCGCCCCCTACCGCACAACACCCGCGGCCAACCGGCAGCACGAACATCACCCAGCCCGAGGAGACTCAAGCCAGCTCGGGCCTCCAGATTTGCTCCACCAGCAGCAGCGCCCCACGACCGCGGTCTCAGCCGCCGTCGATGGCCTCTCGCTACTCCAGGGGCGCCAGCGGGTGGCCGCTCTCTCCGGGAGGCGCGCACTTCACAGTGGCGGGAAGGGGCCGAGTGACGACGCCAGCACAGCGGGCAACATCGCCGTCAGAACTCCGTCGGCACCTGGCTGGAGCGGCCCCGCCGCCGCGACGCCGCGCACGCGCCACCTCGGCGAGGCCCGCGCACGGCAGCGAGACGGTGCGCAAGGCTGGGCCCCCAGCTTCATGCGCCCGCTCGTACGCGGAGGTCCGCGCCGAGATCGTCGCCGAGCGGCTGGCGAGGCTGCTCTTCCATCCCCCGACGTCGCGTCCGGCGCCGACGGCACGCCCCCGCCTGGCACGGCGGGCCTCTGCGGACAGCCACCGCCCGCCAGAGCCCAGCCGGAGCCCTTGCGCCAGAGCGCCGCGGGACGAGGCCGAGCCCGGCGCAGGACGCATCCCGCCGCGCCGCCGGGCGGCCTCGCTCCCTTGGGCCGCGCAGGCCAGCGGCCCACCCGCGCCCCCGCGGCGTGCCCCACGCCAGCGGGCTCCGCCGCATCAGAGCGGTGCCCCACCCCGACGCCGTGGCAGCTCCGCCGAGCACGCGGCACGGCACCGCGCGCCCGCCGCCGCCTCCACATTCAAGCAGCCTGGCATCGCTCGGACGCGTGCATTTTTTCTCGGCGAGGGCCATCGAGGAGCATCTTCGATCATTTGGCGATGAAGCCACGCACGAAGCCGCAAAAAAACACAGGGAATGAACGTCCGAGCGATGGCCAGGCAGTGGCGAAGCGTCTTGGTCCTACCAAACAGTGTTCTAAGAGCCTTTTCTGCGGTTTCCACGACAGGCTCTTAGAACATTTCTGGCGGAGTCTGTCTCGCTTCATCGCATCGGGCTTAGGTTCTAAGGACATCGTTCTATGTTCTTAGAATATTCGTGGGTTCTGGGAGCATTTCGTGGCAGGACTACCAGAATGCCGGGACGGCTGGTCCCTGCTCAACACATCCACCTCCATCTCCGCCGCCAGCTCCGCCGCCGCAGGCCCCCGAGCAGCGCTCCGGCGAGCGCGCACCGCCGCCCCCGCAGGAGCACGACGCACGACGGGCTCGACCGCCGCCTGCCATTCCGCCGGCGAAACCACGGCAGCACGCGGCAGCAGAACCACAGAACAGCCACAACAACAGCTCCTCGGACAGCGACGCCGAGGCAGCCCCAGGAGTCCCCCAAAGGAGACGCTCCCTCACCCCCCGTCCCCGAGCATCGATCAATCCAATTTTCCCCAGCGCTGGTGCGCCGTCCACCCCGCGCTTTCTCCCTCGCCTTCACTCCTTCCCCATCGTCTTTCCAGACCCTGCTGCTGCGCTCCTTTTGGCAACAGGAGACCGCCCGAGCTCGCCCACCTCGCCGATGTTGGCGTCCTTCCCCAGAGACGCTCACGCCAAAGTCGCTCTCGAATTGCGGCTCCGTCGCCTTGCAGGCCTGTGGGCCGTCGACCCTGACCTCGGGGGCGCGAGTATCGACTACGACCAGTGGAACCTGCACTGCACCCCCTGCGTCCGCCAGCTCCTCCTCAACCCCGCCCCCGCGACAGCTCTCATGGACGCCGAGCTGCCGCCCGCGCTCCAGGCCCAGGACCGAGGCGCCAGCGCGCGACCTCGCTTTGCCGCGCCGCCTGGCACCACACCGACTCCCAGGCAGCCCGCGACACGCTCGCACACTCGACCGCTCGGCTCAGCGTGCCAGGCACTCCGCACTCCGCACTCCGCGCGGCCACGGCGGAGAGCGCCAGCGCGACGCCGCCGCCTCCCGCCGCGCCCTCGAACGCCCGGCGCTGCGCACGGCCCGCGGCTCCTGCCCCCTGGCACGGCGCTCGGGGCACCGTGGGCCTCACTCCCTTCCAGGCCACCGGCAGCCACGTGCGACCCGTGGGGCGTGCCCGCACGGAGCGCCGGCCGCGCCACGGCCACGCGCGGCGGCGCACCGCGGCGGGCGCTGGCTGGCTGCGCCTCGGCGCCGCTGCGCACGCAGCCCCTGCCTTCGCCCAGGGATCACTGGTGGAGCTGCTGCCCCGGCCAGGCCTCCCACCCGACCAGACCACCCCCATTCCCCCAGGGTCATCCGCAGGCACGGGCATGGCCGACCCAACGGCCACCGGACCGCTCCGCGCACCCAGAGGAGGGCACCCCACGAGCGCCATCCACCCCCACCCGGGCCCGCCAGAGGAACGCCCTTCACGCACAACCGCAGCGGCCGCTCGATGGCCGCTCCTACGAAGCGCTACCGCTCTGGAGCGCGCGGACTTCAAGCCGTGTGGTGTCAACGGCATCACTCCGGCGATACACCCTGCGTTCGTGGCACCGGGCACGGATGCCACGAAACGGACGGCCGCCTGAACCGCGCAACGCGAGGTCGCATGCCGTTGGTGTGAGCAGCTATGGGGCGCTCAGCGCAACGCGGACGGTCCCCCAGAGGAGCTCCTCGAGCCGCTTGCGAGCGTCGTTCGTTCAGATCTGCGTGCAGGCCTATACACGAAGATCCCAGCGGCGCGCCCTCGCCAGCACACATCACCACCGACTCAGCGAGCTCTTCGACCCGGACGATTTGGACGACGCACTCTTGAGTCCATGCGGCCCCGCGGAGCTCTCGGACCTCTCCCCGACTCTACCCGTCGATGCCTCTCCAGCACCACCTGCTGACGACTCCCCTCCGCACTCCGTCGGCTCTCTGGCTGACCCGCCGGCCACCGCGACCCCCCCTCATTCCGAGCCCCTGAGCTCCTCATCTCGCCCTTCTACGCTCCCCACTGTCCATGTCCGTCCCGTGCCAGCGCTGCGCCGGGGAGCAACAAAACCACAGGGGCCGGACCGTCGAGCTTGGGCTTCCCAGCCGGTGGAGTGACGCCTGTGGAGGGCGAGTGTGCTGGCGTGCGTGGGGTTTCCAACCGCTGGAAACGCTCCTCTCCCGCCCCGCCTGGCCCTGCATGCGGATTTGCAGCGTCAGCGATCCCTTCACTCCTTCCGGAGGGTACGCTCGGAGGTGCGGTGCTTTGCATCCCTCCCGCTGGTGGCGCGGTGCCCGGCATCCCTCGGACGGACTGCAATGTCGCGGCGGCTGCGGGGCTCCAGATATCGCACGTCCGCGCGACGGCGGCTACGCTCTCGACGCCTACTCAGGAGCAGCCGCCCCCGCCGTCGCGCTCGTAGTCGCGCCGCGGACTACAAGCTCTTTTTGTTCGTTGTGTCGTTTTTCCATTTTTTGTTCGAGTGGGAGAGAAGGAGGATAATGACGCCGAGGAAGGATCAGTATTGCAGCTCACCTTCCGCCGACCTCCTCCTCATCGCTTATTTGTCATTTTTGTGTTCCCCTCCGCATATTCCCCCTCTGCACCCTCTGCACTTACTCTCCCTCGCCCTCGGTCTCACTCTGCTTCTCTGTCCTGCTCTCCTTCTCCTCCTCCTCTTCCGCCTCTTCCTCCCTCTCCTCCTTCTGCTCCCCCTCCTCCTTGTCAAATCTCACCGAAGACGGTGCTGGCCGCGTCCAACCCACAGCTTCGACGACGAATGCGGAAGCGGCGCACTCAGCGTGGACCTCCCTGGCAAGCAGCAGGCGGACAAAGTGGACCTCGGCACAGATGCTGGCGGCATGGGCAAGCGAGCGCCGAAAAAGTCGAGACAGCGGCAACAGAACGCCAGTCAAAGAGCAGGTAAGATCTTCGAGTTGCGACGAGCGGTCGCCGGAGTCCCCAACAGCACCAAGGGGCCTCTTCTCGACAGGAGCGGCACCGCAGGCCGCCTCTTCGGCCATGAGGTCTGGGGGATCGCTCGCAGCCGTGTCCTACATCTTCATCGGATGGCTATGCGATCATCAGCGGGACCAGGACCGGGGCGCTGTCTTTCACTGGCATGGCAGTGTGATATCATTTCAAAGGTCCAGGCATCTCTCTTCGACGGCAGCTTGTCAGTGAGCGGCTTCATCAGCGGCTTCTGCACCCAGAGCTGCACCAACGAGTTCGACGAGTCTGGAACCCAACTTATCGGAAGTTCAAGAGCGCGGGCACCAAGATGTGGCACAAAGTTCATGGACCAGTTACTGCGCTTCCAGCTGCATTAATGACGGCGGGATGGAAGCCAGAACAAGCTGTGCTTTGAATGAGACCCACACCACAAGGAGACGAGCAGTGTCAGCTACCTTTTTTTGATCAGAAAGGGGGATGCGACGTCGACGTGATTGAGTACACACAATTGCTGGAAGATCTCGAGGCCGACCTCGATGTGACACGGTGGGCACAAGCGGCAACACACTTGCATGTGGAAGATTTACGCCAAGGCGGAGACGTACGGCACATCAGCAGAAAACAGAAGCGCTCCAGCGACAAAGCAGAATGGAATGATTCGGCGTTGAACAATGTAGTTGCTACTGGAGAGCAGCGGCCACAACAAAGGCATGTTCAGGCGGCTGGGAATGCGAGTCGAAACTCTGCGGTAGGTGCAACACCGAGCCTGAGTCACTCCTGCATCGTATCTACACGTGTCTTTGTAACACGTGTAGGGCGCCTACGCGCAGACGGATTATTTAGATCCGAAGCCAACCTTGCATTGTGGTTGCGGGGAATACCGCCCGTTGACATGAAGGTGATCCACGGGTTGTGGCGTACGACGGCGGGCACGATGGCAGATCTCCCAGGACGACGGCAGACATATCCAACAGCAGAGTTAACGGCTATCGCCGAAGCCATAGAGGAGGCCGACGGCGACATCGTATACGTCATGGACCAGTCCAATGCTTGGAGGAAAGGCGAAGCACGACAACCAGGGAGAGGCAAGAATGCGGATATATGGGCGCGCATCAAGAAGGGCATCATGGCGAACGAGCAGCGGCATATCGAAGTGGAGCGGACGCCCTCACATCATGACGACGGCGACACGGAGATGGTCAATCCGATGTCCGCCATGGGGAACGGCTTCGCGGATGCATTGGCCACAGTGTCTGCGGAGCCGGCTTGGGAAAGAGTGAGCCGACCGCTACCACGAAGAGATGAGTGGGATGCGACCTGCGCTTGCGTGAGGTTGCGCGCCCGCCAGGCACTTGCTGATTCGGCCGATGCAGATCCATGGTGCGATGAACGGCCCCCCGAGGCAAAGAGCAAGGTGAAGGTCGAGAAAAGCAAGGTGATGGCTGAAAAGTCGAAGCACGACCCCAGCAAGCTGAATAATAAGTGGTTCTGTATTGCCTGCAGACAGTATATCGCCGCAGACACCCTGGAGGAGTTTGTGGGAACAGAGTGTGTAGCCACATTCGCCACAGCCAAGGAGATAGCGGACGTCAATGGTGACAGAATTATGGCCAATGGCAATACTCATCCGGCGCATTCGGTCAGTGAATTGATGGGGTATGGCTTGTTTGTTTTTGCGAAACGTGTTGTTTATAGGACAACAAGCGGCGAAGGTTTGCGAGGGAAGTGTAGCGAGGAGATCACCAGTAACGGCCAGGACGCGCTAAATCGTATGCGAGATGGCAGATGTCTTGGCTGCAAAGGTCCGCCCAACGCGGCCCTAAAAGCGGAACAAACACGGCAAGCACGACAGTTGCATGACAAGGAGAGATTTTTGCTCCGCACGAACCTATACCAGCAGTGCCACCACCACCACCGCCAGCGCCAGAACCAAAGCCAAAAGCGAGACCAAACAGAAGAACGATGAGAAGGCCTGCAGGAGCTCTCATTGCTGGACAACAAGACGGTGTGTGCAGGACTGGCCTGTGCGAGCGTGTGGGCAACAGCTCGGTTCGTGAAGTTGCAGATCCTGAACAGCCAGATGTTTAACCAGCAGTGGCAGAATATGAAGTTCTAGACCTAGACGATGTTTCCGGCGAGGCAGTCTCCGATGGTCCAATGGATACAGTTTCCGAGATGGCGCAGAATTCTACCTCGGGGGCCAGCACACGCGCGGAAGCAGTTGGTAAAAGTCCGAGTTCCCCAACAGTATGATGGTTCATTGGAGATTAGATCGAACTGGAGTTATTTGACGGCATGTCTGGGGTGGGGTCCTTTTGGCGTGCCTAACCTAACCCTCCTCCTTGTCATCATCCTCCTTCGCCGCGCCGTTGTCCGACGGATCCCCTCCTCCTGCCCCTTCTCCTTCCGCATCTGGCTCCGATTTCGAATCCTTATCCCCCGCTTCATGGCGCTCGTGCTCCTCCCCGCCCCCGCCTCGTGGTGTTCGTCCGCGCCGTGCTGGCCGACGTACACTCCCTTCCTGGGCATACAGGTTTCGGCGCTGTTCACGCTGCGCGAGGCGAGCCCCGCAGCGCCAATGCGAGCAGGAGGAAAGGGAGGAGGATAATGAGGAGGGAGGGAGGGCGGGAGGAAGAGTAGGAGGAGGCGGAGGAGGAGGATGAGGAGGTGGGAGGGGAGGAAGGAGAGGAGGAGGAGGAGGAGGAAAGGAGGAGGAGGAGGAGGAGGAGGAAGAGGAGGGAGATGATGATGATGAAGAGGCGGAGGAAGAGGATGAGAAGGATGAGGAGGAGGAGGACGGGGAGGAGGAGGTGGGAGGAGGAGGGAGGGAGGAGGCCCCGGCTCCGCGGGGCCGAAGGTTGCGACAAACCAGGCCCACTGGGGCAGGCCCGGGCAAGCGCGCCCCCCAGGGGCACCACGCCTCTACCCCTCGTCCTGTCCAGGCCTCGGAATAGAGCCCCCAGCTCTCCGAGCCGAGTCCAACCGTGGCGACGACGGCCCCAGTGGCCGACGAAAACGACCCATGGCCCCTCACGCAGAGAAGCGAAAAGTTGCGGCACCAGCCGCGGCCGATGGCTTCAGCGGCTCTCAAAGACGCCGTCGAGCAGGGCATCGGCCATGAGGTCGCGCTGCCCAGGCTCCACCAGGTCCGAGGGAGCTTCACCTGCAAGAGCGCATCCTTGAGCCCATCCACACACATGAGCTCCGCCCGCGACGTGCCACATAGCTCCCGCATCCGATCCTCCAGCCTCCTCTTGAAGCCTTCGATGGGCGCTTCGTTAGGCTTCTTTCCGCCGCTGTCGTCGTAACGGCGGTGGCCGCCACCCTCTAGCGCCTTGTGTTGGCGATCGTTGCGGCTCTTCTTCTTATACGCCTTCGCGTGGCCGTTGCCGGGAGGAGGAGGAGGAGGAGGAGGAGGGGGACGCGGACGAGGGAGGAGGAGGCGGAGGAGGAAAGGAGGAGGAGGAGGAGGAGGAACAAGATGATAATGATGATGATGGTGATGATGATGATGATGATGATGATGATGAGGAGGAGGAGGAGGAGGAGGAGGAGGAGGAGGGGGAGGAGGAGGAGGAGGAGGAGAGGGAGGAGGAGTAGGGGGAGAAGAAGGGAACATGTTGTTTGGCCTGAGTAGATGAAGACGCCTACGGCGATTCACTCCCAGGAAATGGGTTTTCGCCTGGGCTTGTTTTCAACATGTTGTTCCCGCTGAAGCGCTGGCCCCATTTCTGCGCCTCTGGTTTTTCCAAATCGTGCTCCCGCTGCAGCGCGAGCTCGATTCGTTGATTTTCTGAGCCGCAAAAGCCCCCCCCATTTGGGGCCGTCGGCGCTTTCAGGAAGTATCAAGCTTGAGTCCCGATTCAAGTTTGAGAAGGCGATGTTGAAAGCAGAGCCAGCGGGTGCTCTCTGTCAGCCCGGCCTTGTGTGGAGCTTTTCGGGGAGACCCACGACTCCAGACCCCGGCCCAGACCTCTCGAAGACGATCCACTTACCCTCCAAGGAACCTGGCGCCATGCCATGACATGATGTGCGGTGTTGTGTTCTGCGCCGCTGTGCGATGCCACGCTTTGCGTTGCAATGCTTCGTGATTCAACGCTTCATTGCGCAATACCACCCCATGCCATTGCATGCTACGCTCTGCCGTGCTCTTCTACGCCATGCAGTGCCGTGCTCTGCCTTGCATCGCGTACTCTCTCGTGATCATTGCCTTGCTCGACATCCGACTGTGCGAATCGAGCGGGTACCTACACCATGGTAAGAGATGGGAGGGAGGGGTAGGACGTCAGATATGACGCGAGCGCACCTAGTTTGTCCCCCCTCCATTCCCCTCCTCCTCCCCCCCTCCCCCTCCTCCTCCCCCTCCTCCCCCTCCTTCTCATCCTCCTCGTCCTCCTCCTCCTCCTCCTCATCCTCCCGCCCTCCTCCCGTCCTCCTCCTTCTCCTCCGCCTGCCCTCCTCCTTCCCCCCCTCTCCCCCTCCCCCTCCTTCCTCCTCCTCATCTTGTTCCCCTTCCTCCCCTACCACTCCTCCCCCTCCTTCCCTGGGGCAGGTGAGACTGGGGGCGGTCGTACTGGACATGCGCACGGTCCCCGTCGCCATCGTCGCCCTCCTCCTAGCCATCGGCGTGCCCACGTCCACGGCATGGGTGGCCCTCGTAGGCGCTGCTGCTCCCCCTCCTCCTCCGCCGCCTCCCCCTCCTCCGCCTCCTTCTCCTCCGCCTCCTCCGCCTCCTCCTCCTCCTCCTCCTCCTCCTCCTCCTCCGAGCTGCCATTTGGGCCTAAGATATTGTCAGGACAGCCCAGACCGCCATCATGATATTCCTTTGTCCGAGCGGACAGAAGGGGTGACAGCCCGCATGATGGCGGCACTCACAGCGTCTCTCGCAGTGCTTCTCTTCAACCCGCTCACGGCAAAGCCCGACAGGCTGGCGGAGATATACGAGGAAGCTCAAACTTTTTGGCATTATCGTGCTGACTGGGACCTCCCGCAGAAGACGCGACCCCAGCATCACGCAGCACCGCAACGCCGACACCCGCTATTACGAGGCGGGCTGGCAGCCAGGCGACCTGACCAACCGCAGCACGGGCATCATCATAGCTTTACAGGACCGACTACGAGGCGCCAAGGTGACAGAACTACACGAGCCACCACAGGAACTCAGCGGACGAGGACCCGCGATCACACTGCAGCACCAAGATCAGACCATGCTGACCATCGGCTACCACAGCCCCCCGCAGCCCACCAAGGGCAAGACATCGCGCAAGGACTACTATGCGACGACCAGCCGCCTGTTCGTTTGGATAGAGGACATCAGCCAGCGGAAGCACCGCAATACCATGCTCATCGTGGCAGGCGGCCTCAACGACGGAGTGGGCATCACGAGCAAGGGCGACAGACCAGAGAGAGCAGCACTTGGCGCAGGGCGATCACCAGAACGATTGCCAGGGGGCGCTGGGCAGAAAGCGCGAAACTACGCGGACCGCCACCAGCTCAGCATAGTGAAAACCATCGGCAGCTGGCGGCCCACATACTTCGGCGAGAAACACGTTAGCTGCCTCGACTATATCATGATACCGCAGAGCATGACGGAAACGATGATCTCACAATGACCCCAGCTACACATGGGAGCACGCCTGCAACACATACGTTGCCGAGCACGGCGGGATCACGTTCCAGTTCACGTGACGTTTCGCCTACCACTACGACAACGAGTACAACATCGACCCCAGCCACCCAAGTGGGACACGGACAGCTTGGCTCACGCAGTGCGATACGGACTTCATCGAGGGGAGTTCATCGAGCAGGTGGAGCAGGCCATGCAAGATTACGACCCAACAGGCAAAGGAGTGGACCAACTCTTCCAGGACATCAACGCCATGCTCGTCGAGGAGGCACAGAGGCTCTACAGCAAGGCACCGACGCCGACGGACGAGCACGAGGAACTACGCGGCGAACGCATGCAACTCCTCCGAGATCGCAGAGCAGCTAGAGCCGAGCTTCATGACATCCACGCAGCAACCGCAGAGGCTCTTCGCACGCCTGCGACCGCATCGTCGCCACCCCCGTTTCGCACGGATGAGCTCGGACCCAGGGACTCCCGCGACGGCGACTCGGGACCAGGGAAAGACGGAAGGAAACCCATATGCCGAAGAGGAACCAACGCCACTCACCGAGACAGAACAGCGCATGCGCAGGATAGAGTCGCAGCTTCGAGACATCACTCGGACCTGCCAACTACAACGACGACGGGCACAACAACACCGTGCCGACCTCCGCGTGGAGGAGGTGTACGAGGCGTGGGAGCAGCGTGGCCTAGCACGGGTAGGACGACCCCCCCGACTGATTGCAGGAGGACGGCACGGACCACGCAAGAGGGATTACTGGACGGCGACGACGGCAAACCCAACCACACAGGAGTGGCCAGAGTTCTGGCAACTTCCAGGAGGCGCTGGCGGCATGGAGGGGGCAGTGCAGGACGCGCAACACATGGAGGCCATCCCACACTACGCGGAGGAGCAGGACTACTACGAGATCGACTTAGAGGAGAAGGCCGAGGAGGATTACAACGGGATCGCGAAGTGCCTCAAACGTGTGCGCCTCTGGCGAGCAGCACCGCCTACAGCGGCGCCAGCAGAAGTATGGCGACTGCTACTTTGCCCGCCAAACCAAGACCGACAACCGCGACAACGACGCGGACTCGGAGACCAAGCATGCGACGGTGAGCCTGTTCTATTTCAAGCTCTACTCAAGGCGGCACTGGCAGCGATGCGCATCAGCAACGTGGCACCAGTACGCTGGCATCAGAGCACGGCGACAGCAGTCAAGAAGAACACGAAGAAGGGCCCTGCAGGCAAGAGGATCTACCACATCATGGGCCCGACCGGCAAGGCGTACTACGCGGCGGCGCTACGCCGACAGCAGGAGCGCACCCACGCCGACCAGGGCAACGGCTCCATCAAGGGCAGACGAAGAGAAGGCGCGATCCTCACCGTGGCGGTTATCGAGTACAGAGCACGAATGGCGGGCTACAACTACGCGTCCACCATGAAGGATATGTCCAACGCGTTTGCCAGCTTCAAATGGATTACCATGGGCGCGGCGAACAGCGATACCATGCCGAATGACCCATGGGACTTGGGCGAACAGCGCTACCGCCGAGCAACCTTCATCAGAGACTGCAGAGACGACGAGCGGGGCGTGTGCATCAAGCCCCACTGCGGTGGCCTCATTGGCGACCCGTACATGGCACGTAACTTCGTGGCCAGCTTCGCGCCCTGCATCGAGCGCTGGACTAAGGACTGCGACGAGGAGATCACGAACGACAAGCTGCTCTATGGCACGAGCGAACTACTTCAACACCCCGTCTACGTTGGCCTGACCAAGCACGCGGACGACATACGCAAGCTCATCTTAAGCTGGAAGCAAGCAGACGCCCACTTCCTCGTCGACCAGGCCCACATGATAGACGACACATTGAACGTACGCCTCACAGAGATCGGCCTCGAACAGAACCAGGACAAGCAGGAGGCGATCGTGTACTTCCAGGGCCCGGGTGCCAGCCAGGCACATCGACAACTCAAACAGGGCCCGCAGGGCAAGCTTCCTGGCAAGGTAGCGGCGACGGCGAGGTACCTGGGCCCACAGGTCACAGCGACACAACAATATTACCCAGAACTCCAGAAACGCATCCAGGCCATGAAGAAGAGCTACTACGAGTGCGGCAAGTTCTGGACCAATCGCGAGATCCCGTACAGGTGGAAGCGCGCCGTCCTCATATGCAGGGTCACCAACACGGGGCTCTCACGCATCGAGTGCTACCTGCCGACGCACAACGAGTACCAGATACTTCAGAGTGCAGTGGGGGCACTGCTGAGGAGGGCGGTGGCAGGCAGGGCGAGCACGCACCACGAGGACGGCACAGCGCGCAGCATGACTACGCTGGAGGTTTTTCGCTACTGGCAGATCCTGCCACCAGAGGAGGAAGCCTTGGTCCGAAGGCTCGGCTGGACAAAAAACATCCTGAGATTCCCGAGCAATCACCGCCAACTCATCGTCGCCCTGTTCGGACGCCTCGAATTCGAGACGAATGCCGACGAGACCACGAACGAGCTGACGACGCATGCGAGCCCCTGGGCCCGTCGAATCGAGGAGGACGTTGCGAAAGCCTGCCAAGCCTCGGAGAACTTCAGAGCCATCTTCGGGAGGGGGGATGTCCATATAGGTAAGATGTGCACGCTCGAAGTCAGAGAACAACTACACCTACTAGACGTACGAGACGTCAGAGCAGCTAAACTGACAGTAGCAGTTCCCCCAGCAGGACAGGCCCCAAACGATGAGCTCCGAGAAGATCTGGCCCTCCAGGACCCCCAGCAGTGGAAATGCCCTCTCAGGGATCGTCTGGGGGAATGCGGACTCCTGTTCGCCAGCAAGAAGGCGTTGCACAGTCACATCATCCGAAATCATCACGTACACAATTGAGCAGCTCTGCTGACTACTAACAACGAGTGCATCAATTGCCACCAGTGTTTCACTAGCCGAGGGACCGCTTGGAAACATCTCGCGAGGAGTATGATTACAGGAAGCTGCAATTCAGATAGGACACGCAATCAATGCCAGCTGACAAAACCGAGCACGAAATGCCTTCTCTGCAGCCATCTCTTCTTAGACAAGGGCACGTTCTTCTCCCACCTACGCATTCACTTACCTAGACAGCGACTCCGACCGCGAGCACGGGATGGCGCTCTTCGACCAGCGCCCAGCATGGGCGCCCGCGGCGACGGCAGGAGGGCCACCGCGCCCCGACCGCAGCCGCCAGCCGAGCCGCCTCGTGGGGGGAACACCAGCAGGAGGACCAGGAGGAACAGCGGCGGCGCCCAACCAGCAGGTAGTCGACATCACGGCGGTCCTCGCCCAGACGTTGGCGAGCGAGCAGACCGAGCTGGGCAGCCCCCACATCAGCGTGTGGACAGAGGCGGTGAAGTACATGGGCCGCGCCCTGGAGCCAGGCGCGGAGCACGGCCACTGGGAGAAGCACTACCAGGATACCATCTCGAATGGCAACGCGGAGACGGCGGCCGACAGCATTCCGACCACCAGGGTGCGCAAGAACAAGGGCAAAGAGGGCGGAGCGAACGAGAAGTGCAGGATCCAGTCCCAGGTGAAGTTGGCGAATCCGCAACTGGAGCCCATCCACGCGCGGGTACTGCGCAAAGAAGGAACGGTTCGCAATATCGGATCGGCGCCGAGGGAAGTGCTGGAGCGGGAGATGCGGCGCCTGATCAACGGATGAGAACCGTGCAGCTCTGTCCCGTGCCTGCCAGCGCCGTAGCACATGCAATTCCGAAGGCGTTCAGAGGCAGTGAACGCTTTAGAAATCTGGTAAGGGAAGGCCGCCTCCCCCCTCCTCCTCCGACGTCCGAGACTCCTGACCGCTTCCGACTCCGAGGCCCGAGCTTTCCCGAGTATGTTGTTGTTCACCGACCTCCCCCACCCCCCCCCCCCGAACTGAAACGAAAGGGAAGGGGCAGAGGAGGCCAGGGCAGGGGAGTAGAGGAGCCAGCGAGAGGGCATTCGTAAACGCGGGTGCTACCCTGCCCACGGGCCCCTGCGTGGGGCAGGTCGGTGCAGGTAGGGCCCGAGCGTCTCAGATGACGCCAGCGACCCCCTTTCGGCAAAGTGATCTCAGCTAGGCCACCAGATTTTGTAATGCCACGCAAGCCCGAGAGAGCGTAGCACCGAACTGGCCCGAGAGCTCGATCGATCGATCCTCCTCCGCCTCCTCCTCCTCCGCCTCCTCCTCCTCCTCCTCCTCCTCCTCCTCCTCCTCCGCCTCCTCTCTTCCTCCTCCTCCTCCTCGTCCTCCTTCTCCTCCTCTCTTCCTCCTCCTCCTCCGCCCTCCTCTTCCTCCTCCTCCTCCTCCTCCTCCTCCTCCTCCTCCTCCTCCTCCTCCTCCTCCCCACTCCTGCTCGGCCATCCCCCTCCTCATCTTCATCCTCCCTCCCTCGCCTTCCTCCGCCGCCCTCCTCCCTCCCTCCCTCCCTCCCTCCCCTTCCTCCGCCCTTCTCCCTCCCTCCCTCCCTCCCCTGCCTCGCTATCCCTCCTCCCTCCCTCCCTCCCTCCCTCCCCCTCCCCTCTGCGGCCCTGTCTCCTTCTCCTCCCCCCATCGCCCTTCTCCTCCTGCCCCTCCTCCGGAGCATCCTTCTCCAGAGCCTCCTCCTCCTCCTTCTGCCTCATCCTGCCCGCTGGCGGCGGTAGCGTCGGATCTCGAACTTCGGTGTTATCTTAAAGGCTGCCGCCTCTGCCGCCGACCCCAATGAAAGTCATGGATCTATAGGTGCTTAGCGCGGGTGTGATAGTCGCCGCCGGGAAGTGAAGGGGCCTGCGCCTGTTTCTGTAAGGTGAGGGGTCGCTGACAAAGAATACAAAGAGGGTTCAGGAGGGCGGGGGTGTCAGGCGTGGTGGAGGGGCGCGGTGGGGGCGTCGGCGCCTGTTTCTGGGGGGTCCCTGAAAAACCATACAAAGAGGGTCCAGAAGGGTGGGGGTGTCAGCATGGTGGGAGCTCGCGGTGGGAGTGCTGGCGTTTGTTTTTGTAGGGTGGGGGGTCCCAGCAGGGTGGGGGTGTCAGACGTGGTGGGTGGGGGGCGCTGTGGGGGGTGCCGGCGTCTGTTTTTGTAGGGTGAGGGGTCGCTCAAAAAGCACACGAAGAGGGCTCAGGAGGGTGAGGGTGTCAGACGTGGAGGGGGGGCGCGGTAGGGGGTGCCGGCGCCTGTTTTTGTAGGTTGGGACGAGACGAGACGAGACGCGCGTGTCCGCCGGCAGGCGGGCCCCTTAGGAGCGGCGCGGGCGGGCCGGGGCCCGGTCAGATGTGCGCGTGCGCAAGATAATCCTTCTCCCAATTGTTCCACAATATCCGGTCTCCAGCAACATCCAACCCCGACGTGGTATTGTCCCCAGTGGTAGTTCGTACAAATTGTGATATTTCGTCGCACAACCTCTTTCGCTGTCCTCCGTGTCTGCGTATCGCTGGTCTGGCGTCGTGGATATCGGGCTCCCACGCCGCAGCAAGTCTGGTCCATCTGAGGCGGGATTGCGCTGCGACTCGCCCTGCCCATCGCCATCTGCGCTTGTGGTAGAGTTGGGTGGTCCCACAAAAAAGCATACAAAGAGGGTCCAGGAGTGTGGGTGTGTCAGACATGGCGGGGGAGCGCGGTGGGGGGCTGCCGGCGCCCGTTTTTTTTGTAGGGTGGGGGGGCTCTGAAAAAGCTGTAGGGTGAGGGGTCCCAGAAAAAGCACACAAAGAGGGTCCAGGAGTGTGGGTGTGTCGGACCTGGTGGGGGAGCGCGGGGGGGGTGCCGGCGCCTGTTTTTGTAAGATGGGGGGGTCTCTGAAAAAAGCACACAAAGAAGGTCCAGGAAGCTGGGGGTGTCACACGTGGTGGGAGGGCGCGGTGGGGGTGTCGTCGGCGCTTGTTTTTGTAGGGCGGGGTGGGGGTGTCAGACGTTGTGTGGGGTCGCTGTGGGGATGCCAGCGCATGTTTTTGTAGGGTGGGGGGTCCCTGAAAACATGATCGACCCACGAACCCGGAAAGGAAAATGGAAATGTAAGACTTGGCAACGTTTCAAAGACACCTGATTGGGCGACGGGCACATGCAATGCTGAGTGTATCGATCTTGATGTACCGTGCCGAGGGCTGTGCTGTGCTGCGCCGTGCTGAACTGCGATGTGCCATGCCGCGATTGTGCTCTATATAGCGTTGTGGATCGAGTCCTCCCTGGCATTCGAGTCCTCACCGAACTGATCTGGATATGAAGCTCGAGCTGCCTGAGCACATAGTAGCTGCCCCAGAGCTAATTCACAGGGGGGCATGCTAGGAAGACGCGCCGCGGAAAGTTCCAAGGGACGCGCCAGGCGACGTGCCAGGGGACGTGCCATGGGGACGCACCGCGGGACGTGCCAAGGGGACGCGCTACGGAACGTGCCAGTGGAAGTGCCACGGGACGCGCCAGGGGACGCGCCGCGCGACATGCCAGGGGGACTCGCCACAGGACGCGCCACGGAACGTGCCAAGGAACGTGCCAGGTTGCAATGCTGAGTGAGTGTATCGATCTTGATGTACCGTGCCGAGGGCTGTGCTGTGCTGTGCCCCCGCTGAACTGCGATGCGCCATGCCGTGATTGTGCTCTATAGAGTTGTGGATCGAGTCCTCCGTTTCATACGAGTCACATAAGTCCACATAGTAGGTGCCCCAGAGCTAATTTAATTGACAGGGGCACATGCCAGGAAGACGCGCCGCGGAACGTTCCAAGGGACGCGCCAGGCGACGTGCCAGGGGACGTGCCATGGGGACGCACCGCGGGACGTGCCAAGGGGACGCGCTACAGAACGTTCTGGGGACAACCGTCGTGCTGGTGGCCTGGACACGTAAAAGCACATAACGCCAGCTCGGGACAACCATGTTAGATAACCCAGCCTGGACACGTAAAAACACATGGCTCCAGCTCGGGATAATCATGTTAGAGATCTCCTTGGGTGGCGTGAGCATGAAGAAACATGTGGTTCCAGCTCGGGACAGCCATCTTAGGTACCCCCCTTCGTGATCTGGATACGCTGAATTCGCGCTCCCGTCCGAGACATCCTCGCAATGTCTTCCCTGGAGAGGCCCCCAAAGCGCAACCCCCTGTTCAGAGCAAGCAACATCACTTTGCTGGATTGGGACATGTGCTCGGGTAGCGCGTTTCGGCCCCCCCTTGCGTTTTCTGATAATTCGGCGTTGGGCACGACGCCATGTTGGATACCCCCCTGGGCGGCTTGGACACGTAAAAACACGTGGTTCCAGTTCGGGACAATCATGTTAGATACCCGATTGGGTGGCCTGGGCATGTAAAACCACATGGTGCCAGCTCTGGGCAACCATGTTAGATACACCCCTGGGTGGCCTGGACACGTTCAAACACGTGGTGCCACCTCGGGACAACCATGTTAGATACCCCCTTGTGCGGCCTGGACACGTAAAAACGTGGGTGTCATCTCTGGGCAACCATGTTCGATAGCCCCCTGGGTGGCTTGGTCATGTTAAAACACGTGGTCCTTGCTCGGGACAACCATGTTAGATGCCCCCCTGGGTGGCCTGGACACGTAACAACATGTGGTGCCAGCTCGGGACAACCATGTTAGATACACCCCTGGCTGGCCTGGACACGTCAAAACACATGGCCCTCGGTCGGGACACTCATGTTGGATACCCCCCTGGGTGGCCAGGACATGTAAAAACACTTGGTTCCAGCTCGGGACAGCCATGTTAGATACCCTCCTGCGTGGCCTGGATACGCTAAATTCGCACTCCCACTCGAGGCATCCTCGCATTGTTTTCCCTGGGGAGGCCCCCAAAGCGCCACCCCCTGTCCAGAGCAAGACAACATCACTGGGATATGTGTTCGGGTAGCGCTTTTCGGCCCCCCGTGCGTTTTCTGATAATTCGGCGTTGGGCACGACGCCATGTTGGATACCCCTCTTGGGCGGCCTGGACACGTAAAAGCACGTGGCTCCAGTTCGGGACAATCATGTTAGATACCGCCGTGAGTGGCCTGGATACCCCCCCCATAGATGGCCTGGACACTTGAAAACACACGGCTCCAGCGCAAAACCACCATGTTAGATACCCCATCCTGGGTGGCTTGAACATGTAAAAACACGTGGTTCCAGCTCGGGACCAGCATGTTAGATACCCCCCTGATGGCCTGCACACGCGCTCCGAGGCCCCCGCCCGAGACATTCCCTAACTCTGCAAAGCCAGCGTTTCGCCCGAGACGTCCTCAGCAGATTCGGAACATGATCGACCCACGAACCCGGAAAGGAATGTGGACATGTAAGGCATGGCAGCGTTTCAAAGACACCTGTTTGGGCGACGGGCACATGCACTGCTGAGCGTACCGATCTTGATGTACCGTGCCGGGGGCTGTGCTGTGCTGCGCCGTGCTGAACTGCGATGTGCCAAGCCGCGATTGTGCTCTGTACAGCGTTGTGGATCGAGTCCTCCCTGGCATCCGAGTCCTGACCGAGCTGATCTGGACCTGAAGCTCGAGCTGCCTGAGCAGATGGTAGCTGCCCCAGAACTAATCGACAGAGGGGACATGCCAGGAGGACGCGCCGCGGAACGTCCCAAAGGACGCGCCAGGCGACGTGCCAGGGGACTTGGGGCCCTCTTGGGGGCCTCTTGGACCCTCTTGGGGCGATCTTCGGGGCCTCTTGAGCCGTCTAGGGGCGTCGGGAAGCCGAAAAGGTGGAAACGCCCAAATCTGTCCAAAACCTAAGGGAAAGCAATGCATTTTGCTTCTGTGGGTTCTCTTGGGAGTGCTCCTGGAGGCCTCTTGGGGCATCTTGGGGGCCTCTGGGGCCATTTTGGAGGCCTCTTGGGCCGTCTGGACGCCAGCTTCGGCGTCGTGGAGCGATCTTCGGGCGCCTCGGGCCTCTTGGACCCTATGGGGTGCCTCTTGGGGCCCTCCTTGGGGCGATCCTGAGAGCCCTGGGGGGGCCGCGCCCGGGCCGCGCCCGGGGTACTCTTGGCCCGGGGGCCCAGAGGGGGCCAGCGCGCGCGAAGTAGAAATATGATAGATCAGGAGCGAAAGAAGGACGTACATGTACATGAATCCACGCTGGTTTCGAGAGCACGCATCGCACGAATGTTCGTATAACGCGGCCGGTCTCGCGAATCGAGGGGCCGTGTTCATGTACATAGCTTGGCGCGTACGTCCTTTGTGGGCTCCCTAATATAGATGTTACCAGAGATCTTAGCACGCCTCTGGCCCGTGGGGCCGGCGAATTCGCGGCGCCCTGAAGGCGGGTTCGCCTTCAGGTGATCGAGCAGTCAATTTCCCTTTGGAGTCCCGAGACGGTGCGGTCACAGACCGTGCGGTGACCTTGGGCCCCCAAGAGAACTCACCGCACGCTCCGTCAACGCACGGTCTTGGGACCCCGGAGGCCCCTGCCGGGGGCCTGCCGCCCGAGGCGTCCTCGAAGGACGACCCGAGTCCCGAGACCGTGCGGTGGCCCCGAGTCCCCTCCGACTCACCGCTCGGTGTGGTCACCTTTAGTGGGCCCTGGAAACGACAGGGCCGTTTTTTTACCGGTTCCGTTCTGCCGTGTTTTGCCGGTTCCGACGCCGGTTTTTTTACCGGTTCCGTCGCCGTTTTTTGACCGGAATTCCGGCTCCAGGTCCCATCCGGGAGCCGTTTTTTTGACCGCTTCCGGTCGCCTTTTTTTAGGCCGCTTCCATCTTCAAGGGACACATTATTTTCGGACACGGTGAAAAAACTGCCCTGCCGTTTCCGGGGCCCACTAAGGTGGTCACCACACCGTCTACTCTGTAAGAACGGTTTTTTGAAGGCAGATCTGCCTTCAAAAAAAACGTTTTTCTGAAGGCAGATCTGCCTTCAAAAAACCGTTCTTACAAGGCAGATCTGCCTTCAAAAAACCGTTCTTTTTGAAGGCAGATCTGCCTTCAAAAAACCACTTCTTGAAGGCAGATCTGCCTTCAAAAAACCGTTCTTGAAGGGCCCCCGGGGAGCCTCTCCCTCGTCGGAGGGCGGCGGGCGGCCGGAGGAAGGCCGGAGGAAGGCCCCGCGCGCCGGCGCATGCGCGCCGCGAGGGCGGCTCCGCCGGTGCGGGGGGCCGGCCGGCGGAGGCCGGCAGAAGTCTCTCTTATAAGCAGAGCCGGGCTTCGACGAGTGTAGAGTCAGAGCCCCGAATCATCAGGGGTAACTCGGGTCAGGGATAACTCGGGTTCGTTTTTCGGGAACCCAAACCCGAGTTACCCCGGACCCGAGTTACCCCGGATAACTCGGGCGTCCAGAGCCCCGAATCATCAGGGGTAACTCGGGTCAGGGCTAACTCGGGTTCCTTTTTCGGGAATCCAAACCCGAGTTATCCCGGACCCGAGTTACCCCGGATATCTCGGGCGCCCAACATGTGGCCACGGCCTCCAGACGTCTACTCTGTAAGAACGGTTTTTTGAAGGCAGATCTGCCTTCAATGTAAGAACGGCTTTCTGAAGGCAGATCTGCCTTCAAAAAATAGTTTTCTGCAGGCAGATCTGCCTTCAAAAAACCGTTCTTTTTTGAAGGCAGACCTCCTGGCGTCGTGAAAAAATCACGACGGGAGGTTTTCCGCTATCTTCGGCCTCCGGGGGCCCTCGCCGGGCCTCGGGGCCGTCAAGACACGACTCGGGATGCAAAGCCGGCCCCAGGGAAGGGGTCCAGACTTCTGGGGGTCGACGTTGTGAAAAAATCACGACGTCGGGGGTCTGGGTCCAGAGGTCACGAGCGGCGGTAGTTAATGGGGGATGACGATTCATAAATGACCGGGGGTCGTGTTCACGCGGCGGCGCCCGGGATGGCGATCAGAAAAAGCTGGCCGCGGGCTGGAAAACTATTTCTTTTAATCGTTCTCCTCCAGTCAGGAACTTGTGCAGAAATCGCAGAAAACTATGTTTTCATCGTTCTCTCTCATTTTTTATTAATCGTCATCCCGCATTATAGTGGTGCTTCGCTCCGGAGAAGAAGACACGCCGTGCACATGAACTGTTGCCGCTCCGCGCGGACTTCTCTCGGATCCGCGCCTTGGCCCCCCCCCGGCGGCGCCTCCGGCGCCGCCACTGGCGTCCGGCGCGGATCCAAGAAATTCGCGCGGAGCGCCAAAAGTTTATGTTAATATGGTTTTTTCTTCTAGGTAGTGGGGCTTAGTTGCCTCGATACGCCCTTTTTGAAGTGCAGCGCATCCCGTCAAGGCGTTCGTGTCAATACGTTGCGTGTTGGCTCAGCGTATCGGCCCACGCTGTGGCGGTCGTATTGCGTCATGCCTGCGTTTTCAGTCTACGTTTTGAGTTCCGTATCAATACGCTGCTTGCTGCGTGTTGCGTATCGGGGCAGCTGAAGAGGGGGTTCCGAGGTTCCCACGTTTGCAAGGGAGTCCACCAAGTTTCACTAGGTTCTGAAGGGTTCTGGGCCTTCTCCTCCTCCTCCTCCCTCCCTCTTCGCCTGCGCCTCCGCGTCGCCCGTTCTCTCTGCCTCCTCCCTTCTCGCGCCTCTCCCTATTCATTCTCCCCTCGCGGAGGTTGTCGGGACGCTTCGGGCTGTCATGGTTCTAAGGTTTTCGGCGGTTTTCGGGGCCCCGGGGCCCTTGGCAGCAGCTTCAGCGCGACGAGGTCTTCGAATCAGCGGTGCCGCTGTCCTGGCTGACCCTCTGTGGATCACGTCCCGTTGGCCAATATAACCTGGAGATTCCGGAGTCGTGTCGCGAAGACTCCCCGACGGGTGTCTCCGTCTCGTGTCGGGTCCCGAGATCCTCGCATATCGATCCCGCTGGAGGTTCCACGCGCAAAGATGGAGTCCGGTCGAGGGTTCGGGCCGCCGTGTCGGTCGCGACGTCATTTTGTCAGTTGTTGTCCCGACGTCGGGTGTCGGGAGTTTCCTCCGACTCCTCTTCCTCCTCGGCACTCCTGGACTTTGCCCGCTTCACGTTCTGATCGTCTTCTTCGGCATGGCATACGTTTGTGTCTCTCTGGACGGCACCGGCCTGCTTCGTCACGTCGCCCTGAAGGTCGCGGTGAAAACGGACAGCCCGCGCAGCGTTTTTGGCGCCGTCGCCGGCCTCTCTGGATGTATGACCCTGCTTACCTCGAACGACATTGTTGTCCTCACGCTGACCCCCGTCATTGTCTACCTCTGCGCAGCCAAGGTCATGGCGGACGAAAAGGGGGATTGTGAGGGGGGGGCTAGGTCTGCTGCGTGTAGCTGGCTTCGGCTCTGCCGCCAGGCACTTTCCTGGATGCCTTGCGGCCTCCAGCACCGGGGAGGCGCCAAAGCAGCTGCATGCAGATGACTCCCCACGCATGCCCTCCCTTCCCCTTGTTGCGTTCGCTCCGAGAAGGGCTTTGATCCCTACCCTTTTCTGTATCTGCAGTTTGTCACTGCCAATGTGTGGTCAGTATCTCTGGTGATCGGCAACCCAACCAACCTGATCGTTGCCGATGCTGCTGGCCTCAACTTTGACACCTATCTGGAACACATGGCACTTGCTGGTATTGCTGGCGGTATAGCGTCCGTCGCTGCAATATATGTTTTCTTCCGTTCGGAACTGCAAAGAACCTACCCAGTGGAGAGATCGCTCGAAAATGGTGTTGAAGCAGAGAATTGCAAGGGCGACAAGAACGCCACAAAGTTGCATCGACGGCGCGGCCAGGTCTGTGCGGCCCGCTTGGGGGTGCTACTTGTGTTCGCCACCTTGGACTCGTTGACCCGTGTGCCTTTGTGGATGTCTGTTGGAGTGATGAGCATCGCGTCGGTAGCGATGGATGTCGCAATGGACGCTGCAGGACTGGAGGGCGTGCATTCAAGCTGCTGGAGTACGGTGAAGAATATGCCTTGGGCTGTGGCACCGTTCGTCCTCTCCCTGTTCTTTATGGTGGAGGTTCTGGACAGAGCAGGTGTCGTTGCCACAGTGGCCAGATTTGCAAGCGTAGCCATTGGAGGCAGTAGGGTTGCTGCAAGCTTTGGCATCGGCACTGCATCCATGCTTGCGTGTCAATGTCTGAACAATCAGCCGATGACAGTGTTGTTCACAAAGGTGTTGGTCCATCCAGACTTCGACGTTGGGCTGGATCTCAGCAATCTCGCACAGCGTGCCATCATTGTGGGCTCCAACCTTGGTGCAAATGTGACGCTCATTGGCTCACTTGCAGGGCCGATGTGGGCTGGCCTCTTGAAGCAGAAGTCTCTGAAGATGAACCATTGTATGTTCATGAGAGTGATGACTCACATCACACCGCTTGTAGCTTTTGTAGCATTCGGTACGCTTCTAGTGACGCAGTAGGGGTAGATCGGTTCCTGGTGCCGGGCATGTACGTGGTTTGTCATGCCATTTAGTCGTTGAGATTTCAATGGCTGGGCATACGCGGCAAACGCTGTTCGCTGTGAGTGCAGATATCCAGGATCACATTAGCCTCCGAGGCCGAGGCCTCACCAGCTGCGTGCCGAGGTTTTGCTTGTTTCTCCAGCGCGTGTGGTTCCATTACAGCCGGAAGTATCACGCTGGAGTGTGCCGCACCTCGCATCCAGTAGACTCTTTTTTCGCACCTGACTCTGCCAAACGAGCTCGAGTTGCATTTTCCAAACGTCAGTAGGTGACATGTTTAGGCCTGCTGGTGTACAACGCCCGTCGAAGTAAAACAACAACAGCCTCTGACACATCAGAGCATGCATGAGGCATTGATCCAGGTCGAGTATGCGCATGCGTTTATGTATGCGTGCGCGTGCGATTTTACCGCTCAGAGGTCCAGCGTAAGGGATGACCTTTACCGAGGCATGTGTTTCCTGTTTTAATTCTGACGCAAGGTGGTCAATTAGTGATGAATATGGCCCGTCATTGCTTAGCCGAAGACTGTATCCACCGCCGCGCTGGGGGGCGGGGGGTATGCGCGTTGAGCTAGGTCGCGTACGCGTCTGCGTGTGAGTGCGCATGCGTGTGGATGTGCGCATGCGTGTGCGCATGCGTGTTTGCGAGCATCAATGTTTGTAAGAAGACGTGTACGCACGCGACCCTGTCACTCTAACTTCGCATCTGCTGAATGCGCCAATGAAAAGAGGGATCGAGAAACGGCATCCTAGTTGCATATCCGTAGCGCTGCCACGTTTGTTGGGCCACATTCCCAGACGTGGGTGCGGGATGGGCGCAAGGGTCGAAGAAACCACAGGCGAGAACTGGGACGCACCGCATGATTTGCTAAAAAGCCCACTTCACTCATCAGTGTGTTACCAGTTCCCCGCCCGCCCCCAACTGGTGGTGGCAGAGCCTGACGGTGTGCGTGCCCTGGGAGATCCGGAAGAGGGAAACAAGTAGTAAACACCCCCCCCTGCCCCCCAAACTCAAAGTTGGCACGCGAGGGGGAGACTGCGGTCGAGGTGCAACTCATCAGCCCCGCCGCCGACTGAACATTTTGGGGGAGGGGGAGGCGTTGGCAGATTCATGTGGCATGAGTTCACCAGTTTGAAACATATCCCTATCCCTATGTTTGACATCACCTCGCCTCGATGCCGATCTTAAGGATTCCCTCAGTTTCTGAGGGCCTATCCTAAGATTGTCCTCGCTTTTTGCTCGCCCATCTTAGGGATAGGGATAAGTTCGAGGCTGGTTATGAGTGTTCGCTATTCTCTTCTCCGAGGCCTGTCTGCCTGCCCGCCTGGAGCAGTCCAGTGGCCTGGCGGCTCCCCACCAGACCCCCAAAGACCTCCGAGGTGCGCTCGCGTCCCGCCGCCCGCACCCGCGAGGCCACGGCCTCGCCCGCCAGGGTGCCCCAGAGGGCCATTTTTCTTACCAGCCTCGAGCGCATCCCTACCCCTAAGAGTGACACGCCAAAAGGCGATGACAATCTTGGGGATCCGCCCTCAAAAACTAAGGGAACCCCTAAGATTGGCATCGTGATGAGGAGGTGCCCAGCATACAGTCGGGGCGCTGAAGAAGGAACCCTTTTCGTTGGGGAGGGGCTCGGTGTTCCTTGATTGTTCCAAAGTTTGCCTCGGGTTTCCCTGAGGTTCCCCATGGGAGGTCGAGGCTGAACTTACGGGAACAGGGGGCCTCGTTCCTCAATTCGGGTTCCTTAGGTCAACGCCCCGACCGTAGGGATAGGGACATGTCCCATGGGCCGGTAAGAATTTCTCGAGCGCCCCAGCGCCTGGGCCGTCTTGGCCAGCAGGCGGGCGGGCCCCTCGACGCCTCCGAGCCCCAGGGGGGGGGGCCGGTGCCGATTTTTTCCCCGGCGCGGGCCTCCCAGAGAAGTCCGAGGCCCAGGGGGGCCGCGGGCGAGGTGCTCCTCCTCCTCCTCCTCCGCCTCCTCCTCCTCCTGCTCCTCCTCCTCCTCCGCCTCCTCCTCCGCCTCCTCCTTCCTCCTTCCTCCTCCTCCTCCGCCACCACCCCCTTCTCCCCCTCCTCCTCCTCCGCCTCCTCTTCCGCCTCCTCCTCCTCCTCCGCCTCCGCCTCCTCCTTCGCCTCCTCCTCCTCCGCCTCCGCCTCCGCCGCCTCCTCCTCCGCCCTTCCCCTTCCCCAGGTGAGGCGCTTCCATCCCGGATCACTTGTTCGAGGTCCCCGGGGTCCAGGGAGCGAACCCCAGACGCCGAAAGTGGCAAGCAGTTTTGGGGCATTTGGCCCAATATTCAGTCGGGCCTGTCTGTACAGGGGAAAACTCAAAAGTAGCAAAAAAAATAGTCTGGGGACTATGTTTTGAATATTTGTTATTTTTGTTGGTGTATTGTTTGGGTATTTTTTTGATTTTTCGCCCAAAATCCCCCTGTAGGGGGACGTGCCCGACTTCAGCCCTGTACGGAATACCTCGAGGGGCCCATCTGTACGTATGTTCGCGGGCGGGAAACATTTCCGCATCCGCGGCCTGGCGGTCCAGACTCCTCCACCGCGACCTTGTGGGTACAGGGCGACTTTGCACCGATGCCCCGCGCAGAAAGGTCCCATGAGATCGCGTATCCATGGGATCGTTCCTCCGTGTTCAGACCTCGAGGGCGCGCCGACGTCGCCAGGGCATCGGCGACGTCCCCCATGCATCGCTGATGCGTCGCCGATGCATTGGTGATGCATTGGCGACGCAGCGCGATCCCCCGACCCCATCTACTCCAACCCGGTCTAGGAGGCCTCTGGTATGGAGGAGGGGGGTGAGCTTCTTTGAAATAGGCTGCTTCTTAGAAAGCGCGCGTGAGCGCCTTCGCCTCCAACGCAGCGTGCAATGTTGGTGGCCCGCGTAAGCCGCGGCGTCGGGTCGCTATGACATCTCGCGTAAGACCCGCTTCTTTTGGTCGATCTGGTGCATTTCGTCAGGGTTCACTACCCACGACAGTCGAAAACCGATGGTAAGGACGGGTGACCATCCCAAGATTATGCTTTATATCCTTACCTCCTCGGTCCGTCCTCAACCCCTTTCGACAGCCAGCCCCGCTCGAAAAGCTTCGAAATCGGCGTCCAGAGTGGCTTGCTTCCTTATCGCGCATCCTAGCTATCAGTTTTGATTGCACACCACCCCGGTCCAACCCGAAAGCTTCGAGTTGCCCCTCCGTTCCCAGTGGAAACGGGTGCCCCAGAACATAGCAAAACCCAGATGGAACCCGTACGCCCCGCAACCCGAAATTTGGAACTTCGGGTTGGGTTGGGGTAGTCTGTCGCAGGTGACTTTGCTCCCCCCAACCCCGAGGTTCGCCGAAAAACTTTGGCCGCTCAGAAAAAGAGGGAAACCCTGGGATACACCCCAAGGTGGCTATTCGGACGCACCACTATCGAGGATGAGCGCCCCCCAATCGTATATCCTGGGGTTTGGGCTCAAATTTCTGCTTCATTCGAAAACCCCACGCTGTCTGGGATAGGGGTCGACATATGCCCTGTTGGTCTGGTCGGTAGTCAAGGGTGCCCTGGGTTTCTCTGCTCCGCGCGCGGCGCGGTGATCTTCCCACGGCCGTCAGAGGAGCTGCTGCCAGTAGAGGGCTCCGAGTTCCCCCAGGTGCAGTTCCCGCGAGGGGGTTCCATGCGAAGGCTTCTTGCGGCCGCATCCACACTGCAAATCGCTCCAGAACGTTTTGGGACGCTCTCGGGGCGCTCCAGAGCGCTCTGGGAAGCCCCCGGGTGGCCGCTGCATCCCTCGGCACCGCCGGACCTCGGAGGCTCCCGATCCGTCCCGACCCGATGCCCTCCCGATCCTGCCCCCGCCTGGCGTCGGGGGCCCCGGCGGCCCTCGCTGTAGGGAGGTACGTAGCCGTCGGCGTCGGAGCTACCCAGCGCTTGGCATCGCTCGGACGTGTGCATTTTTTCTTATCGCTGCGTCGCATGGGGGGGGGGCTTGCGCCACGCTTGCGCACCAGCGGCGCCGCGCGCGCGTGTCAGCGGGGCCGCGCGCGCGCGCGTGCCAGCGGCGCCGCGCGCCGCTCGCGCGCGGCACTGGGGCCGCGCGCGCGTGCCAGCGGGGCCGCGCATGCGGTCCGCGACCACACAGGACCTGACGAGCGAGGTGGGGCCTACACTCGGCGAGGACCATCGAGGAGCATCCTCGACCATCCGGCGAAGAAACCACGCACGAAACCGAAAAAAACACACAGGAAATGGACGTCCGAGCGATGGCCAGGAGCGGGGCGTCGCGCCTCCCGCGGGCCTCGGCGACCTCGGCGGTGCCCGTCGCCCGCGCCGCCGTCGGCGGCGCAGCGCACTGCTGCCGCCGCGCGGCGGGAGCGGCGGCGGTCCCGCCCTCCGCAGCGCCGGCCCCCGCCGCGGGGCCCCCACGCGGGCAACCCAGGGGGAAGAGGAGGAGGAGGAGAGGACGAGGAGGAGGAGGAGGAGGAGGAGGAGGAGGAGGAGGAGGAGAGGACGAGGAGGAGGAGGAGGAGGAGGAGGAGGAGGAGGAGGAGGAGGAGGAGGAGGAGGAGGAGGAGGAGAGAGGAGGAGGAGGAGGAAGAGGCGGAGGAGGAGGACGGAGGAGGAGGAGGAGGAGGACGAGGAGGAGGAGGAGGAGGAGGAGGAGGAGGAGGAGGATGAGGAGGAGGAGGAGGAGGGAGAGGACGAGGAGGGGGAAAGGGGAGGAGGGGGGGAGGAGGGCGTGGGGGAAGCAGGAGGCAACGGGAGAACGCCCCCCGCAGGCTTCGGTGCTCAACGACCCCAGGAGCGGCAACCGGCTGACTCGCGCGGACCTCGGCTCCGGGCCTGCGCGCGTGCGCGCGCGCTTTGGCCACTCACTTCGCCAATTCCGGCGTCCCCGCGGCGATGTTTCCGGGCCCTAGGGGCCGTCAGACAAGGGCCTGGGTTAAGACACCCTTCCTTGGGCTCGCTGTCCCTCACGTCATCCCGTGGCCGTTCTTGTAGCCCTCCCCGTGCACTCAGGCGCATTTGGCGCCAAAAGAGGGGCACACATGCTCGCCTTCAGTGAGGGCACAAGTTCTTGCCATAATGTTTGCCCTCAGGGTACTCTGGTCTGGTTTTTCTGCCCTCAGCGAGCTGCCGCAATCCCGATACCTGCAGACCGTTCCTTTGGTGGGGGCGTTTTAGTAAGGAATGTCCGCGGTGAGCGTGAGCCCCTGGAGGGTTCCTTCTCTAATGAGGGCGGTGGTGATATCCATGGCCGATGCACGATTGGAGTTCCCTTGGCTTCCAGACCTGACCTTGGGTTCCTTGTTCAAGGGTTCTCCATCCAGTGTCTTTACCGAAAAGGTGAGAGCGCCAGTATTTTTTTAACACAGAACAATCATTGAATGGTGCCTGTTGAGGCCCTATGTGTGTTCTCTTGTGGGCCTTTTCGAGCGTCTTGGCAGCCTGGGCTGTAAGGAGGCCATCTTCGGCGTCTTGGACCGATCGTTCGGCGATTCGGGGCCCTCTTGGGCCGTCTTGGGAACCTCTTGGGCTGTCTTGATGCTTTTTGGGCCCCAGGACCCGTCGGGGGAAGATGGTCCCCCGCAGGGACACCTCCCTCTGGGGGGGAAGTGAGCTCATTGCCGCCATCCCGATGCACGCAAGCCGTTCCTTATTTAATCGCTTTGCTCACTCCGCCCTCCTCCCTCCTCCTCCCCGCGTCCTTCTGCCTCCCCCCTCCTGCCCCCCCCCCTGGCGGTCCTCGCGACCGGGGCGCCCACCACCGGGGCGCCTGCCGAGGCGGGGAGGTGACGAGCCTCGAAGACTTCTGGGACGCCGTGAGGGAGGGCGTTGAGGATCCCAGCCGCGGCGGGGCCTCGAGGATGCTCTTGGTCCTCCCCCCAGGCCTCCCCTTCCTCCTACCTCCTCCCTCTCCTCCCTCCTCCCTCCTCCTCCTCCTGCACCCTGATCCTCCCTCCCTCCCCCAGCCCTCCTTCCTCCTCGCTCTCCCCTTCCTCCTCCCTCTTCCTCCTCCCTCCTCATCCTCCACTTCCTCTTGTTTTTTTGTTTGTTTCTTCTTCTTCTATACAACTTCTCCCTGTCGCACCCCCCGTGGCCAATTTTTGGGGCGGGCCGGGCGTTTCGCCCGAGACTTCCCCAATATTTAGGACCCTGAAAAGTCAACAGTAGAAACAGTTTCACAGATGGAGGGCGGGTGGTTTTCAAAATGGGACTCTCGCCTTAGCGCCGCGCACATTCGTTTTCAAACTTTGCAAGAGTTCACGGATTGAGGTTTCAACATGCTGCTCTCGCTTGAGCGCCGCGCACACTCGTTTTCAACATTTGCACAATTTTCACGGATTGAGGGCGGATGGGTTTCAAAATGTGGTTCTCGCCTTAGCGCCGCGCACATTCGTTTTAAACATGTGAAAGAGTTTCACGGATTGAAGGCGGTTCTTTTTCAACATGTGGTTCTCGCTTTAGCGCTTTGCACATTCTTGTTAACACATCGCAAGAGTTTCACGGATTCCCGTGATCGGCGTACGAGGAATTTTGTTTCGGAAGCATTCACGATTATGAGGGTGCAACAGTTACGATGACTCGCGGTATTGAATTCCCAGGAATGGCGTTCTGCTGCGATTCAGGATCGGCAAAGCGCAACATTCAGGTTTGTCCGTGGCGTTGGAATACCGCGACTAATGCTTTCGCATGTTTCAGGGTCTTCAAATAGCTGTCTTCCAACGAGGCAGGTCCCTCTGTGGAAATGAACCGTCGCAGGGGCCTGTGAAGAGGTAGCTCGGGGGGAGGATTTATTCCAACATCGTTGGTGACGTTTGGGTTTACACTGGTCCTCCTCCTCCTTCTCCTCCTCCCTTCTCCTCCTCTTCCCCCTCCTCCTCCTCCTCCTCCTCCTCCTCCTCCTCCTCCTCCTCCTCCTCCTCTTCTGTCTCCAGCACCTTGCTCCTCGATGCTGAAGGCAGGTTCGGCGTTGACAACCGGACCCTGCGTCGCGGGCCTTCCTGCGGAGGGGCCGGTTTGTGAGGATAGGCGACGCGAATTTGCCAAGAAGAGGGGCTACCCCGGGCGGCCCTCCTCCACAGCCTCCTCCTCCTCCTCCTCATCATCATCTTCCTTCTCCATTCCTTTTCCTTCTCCATTCCTCCTCTCCTCCTCCTCCTCCTCCTCCTCCTCCTCCTCCTCCTCCTCCTCCTCTTCCTCCTCCTCCTCTTCCTTCTCCATTCCTTTTCCTTCTATGTGCATCTCCCTGTCGCACCCCGAAGACAGCTTTCAGGGCGGGCCGGGCGTTTCGCCTGAGATTCACCCTTGATGACCTTGAAGCTTCGACATTGGCAATGCGTTCACAGATGGAGGGCGAGTCGTTTTCAGAATGTGGCTCTCGCCTTCAGCGCCGCGCACATTCGTTTTCAACATTTGCAAGAGCTTCGCGGATTAATGGTGGGCCGTTTTCCAATTGTGGTGCCCTCCCTAGCGCAGCGTAAATTTGCTTTAAAGAAATGCAGCAGTTTAACGGATTGAGGGCGGTTCTTTTTCAACATGTGGCTCTCGCTTTCACGCCGCGCACATTCACGAATTTCACGGATTCCCTTGATCGATGTCACAGAGATTTTGTTTTGGAAGGGTTCGCGATTACGAATGTGCAACAGTTGCGATGATTCGCGGTGTTGTAATCCCAGGAATGGCGTTCTGGCACGATTCAGAATCGCTAGGAAGCAACAGTCGGGTTGATCCGTGGCGTTGGAAGCCCGAGAACATTGTTTTGGCATACTTCAGGGTCTTCAAACGGTTGTCTTCCAACGAGACAGTTCCCTCAGTGGACATGAACCGATGCAGGGGCCCGTGAAGAGGGAGCTTGGAGGGAGGGTATATTCCACCATCGTTGATCAATCGTGGGTTTACACTGGTCCTCCTCGTCCTCCTCCTTCCCCTCATCCTCGTCCTCCTCCTCCTCGTCTTCTCCTCCTCCTCCTCCTCCTCCTCCTCCTCCTCCTCCGCGCCCCTGCCCCTTAAAGGAGCTGAGCAGCGCGAGAGACGGCGACTTGCCTGTGGCCGACGAGGCCGCCGTAGGAACGCGACCCCCCCCGCCCACCCCACAGGCGCCGCTGCGGAACATGGGAGGGTGATGATGATGAGGAGGAGGAGGAGGAGGTTTCAATGAGTGTGCTGAAGTTGGGCCAGGATTCGCTCCAACCCGTCACCGCGACAGCGGGCTTAGCTGAAAGAGGCCCGTGCATTTCTACGCACCATCTACGCCCGCGCTGGCGAGGTGGCCAACAATGCCTGTGGTCGCGGCGCCACGGAGGTGGTTAAGTACTGGCTGCGCTTCGACGGTGCACGACCGCAGAGGTCGCGATGCCAGCGCAGAGTGTTTCTGGGAAGCTCCGAGGCGTTCAATCTAGCTGAATCGTTATCCTGGTTCTCTAGCTTCGCATTCGGGCTTTCAAGGACATCCTCTTCACTGCGCACCTCTCCGGCACTCGCGCCCATGGAGTACATGTTCTTCTTCCGCGCGCCCCCCGCTTCCCGCCGTTTCTACCTGATGCCTCAATGTGCCTCGGAAGCGCCCCTCCGTCGCTCGAATGCTGATTGAGTCAAGCGGCCGCGGATCCAAGTGTTCCTGGGATGCGTGAGCTGTTCTCTGGTGCGACCACCAGTCGGATGCGTTCACAGCCCTCTCTGGCGCGGAGAGACTCTCGGCGCGTGGTGGCTCGAAGTCTTCCTCCCCGAATCTACCGACGACGGATGGTTTGGACCAGTGGTGGGTGCAGTTGTATTGGGCGCATAAGATATCGCGAGAGAGAGAGAGAGAGAACAACACATTTTCATATATGTACATACATATAGAGAGGGAGAGAAATCAGTTGTTGGATGTCGAAGAGAATGGCGAGATTGAGTATACATGGGCGACGTAAACACGGCGCCGAATGAGCGGACTCTTGCGCGCAAGGCCGCGCGTAAGCGCCCTCCCTCTGCATGTGGTATGCCGCGCTTTCGGCCTGCGTAAGACACCGTGTGGGCCTGCTGTGTCCTCTGCGTCAGGACCCCCGATTAGTCTGCCGCTCGAAAGCACGAGAGGAGGACGTGGCAGGAGGATCCGCACAAGGCATCTCAACACCAACGTGCCTGGCAAGGGCCATTCTGGGGCCTGGCAAGGGCCATCCTGGGCTCCAGTTGGTGTACAGAGCCTCCCTGTCTCGGCCAGGAGGGCGTACACACCCTGCCAGGGCCCGAGATGGTCCTGGCCAGTCATGGCGGTGGTGCACGGGTACCCTCTGCGTACGAGGAGGAGGAGGAGGAGGAGGAGGAGGAGGAGGAGAATGAGGAATAGGAGGAGGAGGAGGAGAAGGAGGCATAGGAGGAGGAGGAGGAGGAGGAGGAGGAGGAGGGGAGGAGGAGGGAGGAGGAGGAGGAGTTGGAAGAAGCTGCATGAGCACAGAGAGGACCGCCATCCCACCCAGGAGCGCGCACGGACGAGCTCATCGGGCCGGTCCGTCCACTCCGCGCCCCAGCCGCCCCGCCACGGATGGCGCGCACGGCTGCCGCGGCGGGGAGGGGCGGAGCCGTGTTTGCTGGCTGCTCGCCGTGGAGTCAAGGGGTCCCGAGGGATGTGTTTGCGGGCTGCCTGCTGCTCTCGGAGCTGCTCTCTGTCCGAGCTGCTGGCTTTGTTCTTGGGATACGGTGGCTCTCCGAGCTCCCTTCGCTGGTCTTCGGGCTCCCCAGCACTCTCCGGGCCCTGGGAGCGTCGGAGGCATGGTTTGACGAGCAGTCGGGTGTTGCCAGAAGTGCTCCTGGCGCACGGTGCCCCCCAGCTTCTCGCTCGGTTTGGGGGTCCCCGGGGCCCCGCGGGACTCGGCAGGGGATGCTCTGGTGGCCGTTGGGGGCCTCCTTGGAGATCCTTCGGGCACCGTGGGCCAGGGGCACTTCTGGCAACACCCGAAGCAGGGGGCGACTGGGAGAGGGAGGGGGGTGGGCGAAATCTGTGGCGTGCAGCCCTGAAGCAGGGGGCGACTGGGAGAGGGAGGGCGGGGTGGGCGAGAAATCTGCGGCGTGCGGCCGGCTTCGGCTCCGCGGCCGGGCCCTCGCCTCGACCTCTGGAGCGGGCAGCAGGAAATGGACGTCCGAGCGATGGCCAGTAGGCTGCGTGGAAGATGTGAAAGACTCGGACGGGGCCAGGACGAGGATAAGTCCGTTCCAGAGCTTTCCGGAACGCTCCCAGAGCATTCTGGAACGCTTTGAGGAGGCCGCGGCTCCCGAGACAATCCTCGAGAGCCGCCGGATCTCAGAGATTCTCGATTTGTCCTCGCCCAACTTTCTCCTTGACCTAGCCTCGTCCTGAAGACGCCCTCTGCCCCGACACGGCGGCGAGCGAGGGTGGATGTGAGAAGGAGAAGGCCTTCTCAGCAGGTTCGGAAGCCCCGCGGATGAGTCGCGGGTGAGTCGCGGGGTGGGTCGCAGGATGGGTCGCGGGGTGGGTCGCGGGTGAGTCGCGGGGTGGGTCGCGAGTGGGTCGCGGGTGGTTCGCGGGTGGGTCGCGGGATGGGTCGCGGGGTGGGTCGTGGGGTCGGTCGCGGGGTGGGTCGCGGGTGGGTCATTGGTGGGACGACAACAAACAACACCAACAACAACACCAACAACAACGACGACGGCGTCGACGACAACAACAACAACGCAACAAGCAGAGAATTCTCAGCACGAAATCCTTATTCGGCCACGCACCCAGGGACAATGAATGACCGTTCGGCCCCCTCACTCTGAAACATGGGTATACTATAGGTTCTGGTCGGAAGCGCGCCTCCAATGAGGACATAGAGTATTAGTATGTCTCTGTGCGTTCCATTTCTGGATTCCCAGAACCCAATATATGTCAAGGGCCTTCCTACTTCAATCATCGATGTGGTTTGGCTGTTGTGTGTTGTCCTCTGGGCGGGCCCGACCTCAATCTACTTGATCCGCCTTCCTGCTTCATGTTTCTACCTACTTCTTCCGACCGGCGTGTATGACGGCACGTGTAGTTTCGGAAGGTACTCCATATTTCCGAATACAAAGAGTCGAAAAAGAAGCATCTGCGTAGACGTAAACGTTTGGCGCTCCGCGCGGATTTCTTGGATCTGCGCTGGGCCCCCCCGGCGGCGCCTCCGGCGCCGCCCTTGGCGCGCTCCCGCGCAGATCCAAGACATCCGCGCGGAGCGCCAGAAGGTCTGTGCGCGGCGTGGCTTCTTCTTCTCCTCTGGATGTGACGGCACGAGTGGCTTCGGAAGGTGCTCCAGATCTCGTGGTCAAAAGGGAGGGGTCGCAACGTCGCAACCCTCCCAGGCGAGCCCTGCTGGACCCCCTCGGACCAGGCACGAAAGGGCGGCCTGTGCCCCGGACCCCCCCCCCCGTGGAACCCGCCAAGGCAGGGGCGGGCCCGCGGACGGGACGCGGCGGAAGGTCGGCGGAAGTTGGCGGTGAGCCTCTTCGCCAGAGGGGGAGGCGAGAAGGGCAGCGCGGGGCCAAGACCCCGTCGAGTCAGGGAGCAAGTGACGACGGGGGGCGCTTCGCTAGTTTCGGCCTCTGGGGGCCCTCACTGGGCCTCGGGACCGTGAAAACGCGACTCGGGACGAGAAGCCGGTCCTGGGGAGTGGGAGACCACGGGGGGTCGAGGTTTGGATTGAGTCGGGCCTGTCCTTCTACAGGGGTAATATCCAAAAGTAATCACAAAATAGTCTGGGGGCGATTTTTGGAGTGTTTGTTAATTTGTTTGGGGGATTTTGAGTTTTTATTTTTTTCGCCCACCATCCGCCTGTAGGGGGACATTCTGGAGTCTGGGGCGGCCGCCCCTGCACAGGGCCACCCCCGCAGAGGGGGGGTGCGCGGAGGCGGGGTCGAGGCACAGCTGTCTCGTCATCCTCGCAGCCGCCTGGAGGTCCCCAAAGGAGGCCCCAAGAGGCCCCCAATACGTCTCCAAGGGCAGCCCGAAGGAGGCCCCCAGACACCCCAGACGCCGCCCAGACCGCCCCAAAGCAGCTGAAGCAGCCCTCAAGAGAGCCCCGAAAACGACCCAAGCGGGCCCCGCGACCCCACTGGTTTTACTGTCGCGCCGCGCGTTGCGCACGGTAGACTTGTGGCCCCCCAGCAGAACTTCCCAGTTCTAGATTTGTGGGCCTCGCAAGGGAATGTTCTTCCTCCTCCTGCTGCTGGAGGGCGCGTAGGGGTGGAGTTGGGGCACGCAGATACCCACCTGCCTTTGCTCGCTCTTCGTGGATTGGCATAGTTCCGATACCAGCGCCGTCCACACGGTATGAGGGCCCCACGCAAAATTTCTTGCGCCGAACGATCATTGGGGGTAGCGTGTGTTGGTGGAAGTTGGCGGAAGTGAGTGATGCCCCCAATAGAACACAAGTGTGTGGGGTAGTCGAGAACCTCTGGGCTTTTGACACATCGCAGCGAATTGCACGGGATCCTTGGAAACACCAGAATCCGGGTGGACGGTGCTTGTTGAAGATTGCATGCCGGGCTCGACAGACGCACATGATGGATCCATGCAGATCAGCGTCGACAGCCAAGTTCTTAGGCGAACATGGGAGAGCGATGGTTTCCAGCTATTGGGCACCAACCCCAATGTGTGCAATGGTTGCGCCCCTGATTACGGGGGCCAGCGGATTTACAGAAGACATTGATCACCAGGTAACGAAAGCGTGGGTGTGTTACATGAATTATTCGGGTCTTGTTTCACTCTCACACACACACACACAAGTCGACGTCGACATAATTGGAGTTCCCAGCCAGGAAATCTCTTACACAAGGAGCGACACACGTTTTGAGTGGAGCGGCGCATGATCAGCTGTTCATGATGTTTTCCGAACTTCCTTGAAACACAGAAGTGCTGATGGTGCGTGCTTTGTGAATATATGACCTCGCGGGTCACACACGGGTACATCGAACCGTAGGACATGTCTTGACACCAGACACAGTTCGCACGGACAAGACAGATAGTCAGGCGAGGATCCGCTGACCATCATCGAGCCCCGCATGGAATCATCCGACGTGGATTCGACGTAAGTCCGTGGACCCGACGCCGATTCGACGCGAAGACTTTTTAGCCTTCCCCGACGACACAGAACAT
Organism: Prorocentrum cordatum; assembly: GCA_963575745.1. Taxonomy (NCBI): domain Eukaryota; class Dinophyceae; order Prorocentrales; family Prorocentraceae; genus Prorocentrum; species Prorocentrum cordatum. Next base: position 182,626 of record CAUYUJ010013780.1, on the reverse strand, counting down.
TGTTCAGAGTGCCAGAGGGCTCCTGAGAGGCCCCGCCGCCTTCTCAGAAGGCCCCCTCCTGCTCACTTCCCCCCTCGCTCGCCGCCGACCTGTGGCGCTCACCGTCGAGCCCTTCCAGACGCACCTCGGACCCCTGCCCGCCCGACGAGAACGAGACCCACCGCGGCTCTGAGCGGCCGGCGCCGGCGGCGCGGGCCCCGCGCGGGCCTCTCGAGCGCTGGCGAACCGGACCGGCTCATCCTCCTCCTCCTCCTCCTCCTCCTCCTCCTCCTCCTCCCTGCGGGTGTCTAGCGCCTCGCAGGACCTTCGAGGCCGGGTCTGGCTGAGTCTGCTACATGAGAAACCGACGATAGGGAGAGCCATCTTCCCAAGGGCACCCTTCTCGTTGCTTCTTCGGTCCACCCTTAACCACTCTCGATGGCCAGCCCCGCTCGAACAGCTTCGACATGGGCGTCCAAGGGGATTGCATCCTTATCGCGCAGCCTTACGTACTCTCAGTTTTGCATGCAGCGCCCCGCAGGACTCGTGAGGCTGGGATTGGCTGAGCCTGCTAGTCGCCCAGAAGCGCCGTTCGTTTTCGACTGGCCTCCGCGGCTCGCAAGTCGCAAGTCCTCTTGGCGCCCCGGCAAGCGACGCCGACCTACGAAGACGGCGTCGACGTCAACGACAAGGCGGGCGAGGACGATGAATATGACAACACCAAAGTCTAGGCCTCCCAGGTGCATCGACGACGCGGCGCGATCCTCCGACCCCATCTACTCGGACCCCACTGGGGAGGCCTCCACAAAGACAAATGCACTGGCAATGCGGGCGGCGACGCGCCCCGCCCCCGAGGTCCCAGAGGCGAGCGAGCTGCAGCCCTACCTGGACACGTTCCGGGAGCACTGGGACGCCTACCACAGGACGTGGGGGGGCGTTTGCCAGGCGAGTGCGACAACGACGGCGGCGGTGAGGTCGAACCACCATCATCGCCTTGGTCGGGATGCCGCCCAGCAAGGAAGCCTGGCGTGACACCGGCCCGGCGATGACAATCACGGACGAGCGTGAGGTCGAAGAGTGGGGTGAGTAGTAGCAGGTGCAAGATGGGGATCAGGGACGGGGGGAGGATCAGGAAGAGGGGGGAGGAGGAGGAGGAGGAGGAGGAGGAGGAGGAGGAGGAGGAGGAGGAGGAGGAGCCCAAAGTCCAGCTGCCCCAGCCGAGCCCGAAGGACCGGGAGGGGCCAAATTGGCGTGGGCGCCCCCCCAGGATCTCCTGGGGCCCCAGCATTGGTCAGCGCCGAGGAGGAGGAGGAGGAGGGGAGGAGGAGGAGGAGGAGGAGGAGGAGGAGGAGGAGAGGAGGAGGAGGAGGAGGAGGAGGAGGGAGGGGGAGGAAGGGGGGAGGAGGAGGAGGAGGAGGAGGAGGAGGAGGAGCAGGAGGAGAAGGAGAAGGAGCAGGAGGAGGAGCAGGACGAGGAGAAGGAGGATGAGCAGGAGAGGAGGAGGAGCAGGAGGAGGAGGAGGAATTAGGAGGAGGAGGACTAGGAGGAGCAGGAGGAGGAGCAGGACGAGGAGGAGGAGGAGGAGCAGGGTGAGGAGGAGGAGGTGGAGGAGGAGGAGGAGGAGGAGATGGAGAAGGAGGAGGAGGAGGAGCAGGAGGGAGGAGGGGAGGAGGAGGAGGAGAGAGAGAGGAGAGGAGGAGAGGAGGAGGAGGGGAGGAGTGGAGGAGGAGGGAGTTGTTTGAGGCGGAGAACGAGGAGAAGGAGTTGGAGACGGAGGAGGAGGATGAGGAGGAGGGTTTTGAGGAGGAGGAGGAGGAGGAGGAGGAGGAGGAGGAGGGAGGAGGGAGGAGGGAGGAGCAGGAGGAATAATGGAGGAGCGGGAGAGTGGAGGAGGAGGAGGAGGAGGTGGAGGAGGAGGCGGCGGCGAATGAGAAGAAACAGGCGGAGGAGCATCGGAAGGCCCGCTACTTGCAATCATATGTCAACATATCCCTATCCTCATCTCCATCCCATCCAACGTGTTGCAAAAAAATCGGTTCAATTGTGATATCAGATTGTTCAAGTGTGACAAAAACTGTCATACACAACTCCTGCCCTTCCCGCCCACACGCGTGAGCTGAAATACATTCAGGATTCGGAACAGATTCCGCTGAACTCTGACAGCGTTCCGTGGATATAGCGGCTGTATTAGATGCGCGTGTCTTTTCAGGAGATGCATCAGAAGCCGTGTGTTCAGACCTGTCGAAGATTCGGCCTTGAAGAAAACATCCGGATGGCGCAAGCCAGGGGGTGGCTCCGGCTTGTTTCAGTTGGCGGCTGGCTGCCCTGGCGGCGGGTGGTTTGAGTGTTCTGTTTTGTCACGCTCGGTTTGTTTAATCACATTTGGGTCTCCACCATCCCAGTTGGGGATGTGCCCCTCGAAACTCGAAGGGAGCTGCCTATGCCCCCAACTCGGGGACCAAATCGGCCACTGGTGTCAATCCACGCCAGTGGTGATAGGGATCGGTTTAACGATGTCGAATTTGGCTTAGAAACTGGCGTGGAGGAGGCGGATGAACCAGATGAGTATGGTGTAGGAGTATGGGGCCATCAAAAGGAAGGAAGGGTGAGGCTTCCTCCTCCTGCTCGGTCCTTCGCCCCTCCCCTCCTCCCCCCATCTCCCTACCTTTTTCTCATCGTGTTTTCCTCCTTCTCCCCTCCCCCTTTTCTACCTCATGCGAAGCGCAGCATCGGGGACCATGTTATGATGTAGTGGTACGCAGTGCGCCGCGGGATCATCATCCAGCGCGCTCGGCGCGTTTTGCAGAGGTGAGCCCTTGTGGATCTAGGCTCGGCAATTATACTACAGGAGGTCAATCGAGAAAACCAGCCGAAATCTCCGGAACATCTTCAGCAGGAAACTCAACCTCCCCAAACACTTCAAAACAGCTCTAAACCAAAACCTGCGATTATCTCAAGATCTACAAAAACTTCCAACAATCTCTGAGCCAAAACCTGCGAACCTTTCAAACTCTAAAAACATGTCCAAACAACTCAAAACCAAAACCTGCGAAACTGTCAAAATTAGGCCGGAGTTTGCATTTTGAGTTTTCTTTAGAGTATTTTCCAGAGTTGTTTTTTGAGTTCGCCAGGCGGTCAGAACTTTGTTTGGAGTTGTTCAGAGTTGCCCCAGAGTTGTTTAACTAGTTGTGTTAAGAGTTTGTTTCGAGTTGTTTTAGAGTTGTTAGGCGTTTATGTGTTTCTAGTTGTTGTACAAAGCTTTTTAGAGCCTTTTGGGGGTTGAGCTGTTTGGGAGTATGTTTTTTTCTTGAGTTTGTTAGTAATGTGTTTTTAGTGTTCCGTTTTTTTCTGAGTTTTTGAGGTTTGAGATTTCCCCAGGTGTCGGCTCATCTTTGAAAGTTGTTTCTGAAGTTTGAGATGATCGCAGGTTTTGGTTTAGAGATGTTTGAAGTTTTTGTCAGAGTCTGAGCTGTTCGCAGGTGTTGGCTTGAAGTTTTTCTATGAGTTTCAGATTTCCGCAGGTTTTGGCTTAGAGATTTCTTGATATTTTTTTGAGTTTGAGTTTTTGTCGCCCGATCTGACGACGGACCGCCTGTAGTCTCTATTGCCGAACCTAATCGTGGATTCCAAGTCGGTCCAGGAGTCCAGTAAAGTTCCTATCCCTCAGGCCCTCCGTGTGCAGAGGCCCCCAGGGGGAAGAGTACGCCCAGGACAAACCATACTGGACAAACAAGTGCCTATCGCCCACCGCCCTGGGATGGATTGTGCTGAAGACGAGCATGGAGGGGAACAAGCCCGTGAGACGTCTGCCGTAACCTTGGCTCAGGCTTTCGACAGCGATGCATCGGCAAACGTTACCGCGCCAACAAATGCATAGAAGTGCGCATAAGAGGGGCCGAGGTCGCCAATACCCAATAACACCTTGAGCCTCTCAGCGGACAACGCCCACAGGCATCTAGCCACGAGCCTTCACCTCGATCCTGGATATTCCTCCTCCTCCTCCTCCTCCTCCTCCCTCCTCGATCCTCGAGCCTCCTCCTCCTCGAGCCTCCAGCCTCCTCGAGCCTCGATCCTCCTCGAGCCTCTGTCCTCGCGCCTCGCGCCCCGTGCCTCCTCGTGACTGCCGCGGCGCGGCGGGGCTGCCCGGCGCGGCGGCCGGGGCCGGGCGCGCGGCGAGGAACCACCAGGGCAGGGGCTCGCGGCGGGAGCTCGCGGCGCTCGGCGCCGCCGCGGGCGGCGGCCCCGCCGTGCCGCCCGAGTACTGCCAGAGTGGGGGGGGGGGGGGCGGCTCTGCACGGGCGCCTCGAGCTTGGCATCGCTCGGACGTGTGCTTTTTTCCGTCGGCGAGGGCCATCGAGGAGCATCCTTGATCATTTGGCGAAAAAACCACGCACGAAACCGAAAAAAACACAGGGAATGGACGTCCGAGCGATGGCCAGCGAGGGCTCGAAGGGTCGGAAGGTTCGGCGAGGGGGAGTTCTGGCTTTTTTGGCCTCCGCATGGCACCCAGGAGGGGGAATGGCGATGCTGATGCTGAAGATGCGGATGGTGATGCTGATGATGCTGATGATGCTGATGGTGATGCTGATGATGTTGATGAGGATGCTGATGATGTTCATGATGATCCTGATGATGATGATGATGATGATGATGATGATGATGATGATGATGATGATGATGATGACGATGACGACGATGGCGATGATGAGGAGGAGGAGGATGAGGATGAGGACCAGTGTAAGCCCAAGGCGCATCAACGACGTTGCATGACACCTTCCTCCAAGTTTCCGTTCACAGGTCCCTGCAAGAATGCATTGTCATTGCGGTAAGTGTCCATTCGAAAACAGTCCGAGAATCTTCAATCGTGCCAAAAAGCAGCTTGTGTGACGTCAACGCCGAGGATCAACATGACCGCTGCGTCCTGACAATCCTAAATCGTGCCAGAACACAGCTCCGGCGGCTTCAACACTGCGAATCAACGCAACTGATGCGTCATGCCAATCCAACATTGTGCCAGAACGCACTTTTCAGCCATACGAGTCTTTCAAGCTAGCGCAAACTGTTGTGAGACGATTGTGCGCGGCCCTGAGGCGAGAGCCACATTTTGAAAAGAAGCCGCCATTGATCCTTGGCGCTGGTGCTCACTGTTTAGACGAATGTGCGCGGCGCTGGTGCGAGAGTGACATGTTTGGTCTTCCAGCTTGGGAGTTACTGCAAGCTTTTAAAACGAATGCGCGCGGCGCAAACGTGGTAACCACATCTTGAAAACGGACCTCCCCTATCTGTGAAGTTGCTGCAAACTTCGAGGACGAATACGCGTGGCCATGAGGCGAGAACCACATTTTGACACCAGGCCGCCCCATCTGCGAAGCTGCTGCAGGCTTTCAAGACGAGCGCACGCGGCCCTAACGCGAGGGCCACATGATGAAAACGGTCCACCCTACATGCGTTTTAATTGTTGCAGAGCTCAAGCTCCAGGATCACTCATTGTGAGGAAGAAGCTATTTAAACGCCTGGCCCGCCCTACCGACACGGCTGGGGGTGCGACAGGGAGAAGTTGTTTTTGAAGGAGCAGGGAAGGAGGAGGAGCAGGGGGAGGACGAACCCGAGGACGACCCCTGCGTCGGCGCGGCGCGCGTGTGGGGGGGGGGGCCCTCGTGGGTCCTCGGCCCGAGCGTCGAGGATCCAACGCTACGGACTTAATTCAGGAGGGACAAAAAACACACAGACACAATTAGTCGACGATCCCAAGGAAAATATGGGAAAATATAGGAAATGGGGGGGAAGACAAAAACCCAGAAAATATGCGAAAATATGGGGCATTGTTTTATTTGTGTGTACTTGTTTGTGTGTCCCAGGGCCCCTTCATGAATGGAGGAGGAGCGCTTGCCGGCGCGGGATTGGAGAGTCGATGCCGTTCGGAGTGGCGAGGGGTGGGGAGCGGGAGGGCTGCGGCTCCTCCGTGGCCCAGGCTCTGGCCCCAAGTGTGCGCGTTCTCTCCCACCACGCCGACCACGGCATCCCCGATGCGGCGGAGATCGGCTGACCTCCTGCGAGCGCCCCTTTGTGTGTGTGTACACAGCTATGTATACACACATATATATATATATATATATATATATATATATATATTTCTCACTCTCTCCCTCTCTCTCTCTCTCTCTTTCTATATATACATATATATGAGATCCCGGGCCCCGCGGCGCGGGCCCTTGGCCGGGACCTCCCTTGTATTTCGGTGCCCCCCCCCCCCCGGCGGCTTTCCTGGAAGCCCGGGGCCTCTGGGGCGTCCCCGGACCCTCCCCGAGGCTTCTCTGGCGCTTCTATTGGGTTTCTGGGCAGCCCAAGATGGCGCCAAGACGGCCCAAGAAGCCCCCAAGATCCTCCACGACGGCTCCAGAGGCTTCCAAAGACGGCCCAAGAGGCCTTCAGGAGGCACCCCCAAAAAGGCGCCAAGAGGCAAAACTCATTGATTTTCCATAGGAACACGTATACTTTTAGCAGATACACTTTTTCGGCATTCACGGCGTTGAAGACGGTCGAAGAGACCCCATACGATCGCCCCAAGACGGCCCAAGAGGTTCCCACGAGGCGCCCAAGACGGCCCAAGAGGGCGCCAAGACGGCCCAAGAGGCCCCCAAGACGGCCCAATAGGGCCCCAAGGCAGCCCCAAGAGGGGCCCAAGACGGGCAGCCCGAGCCCAGAATCCGAGCCTTCCGCCCCAAAAACCCCCCAGGATCCCCCAACACGCTTCCGAAAGGCTCCCAAGAGGGTCCCAAAGGGCTCCCAAGAGGCTTCCAAGGGGCGCTTAAGAGGCCCCCAAAAGGGCCCCAAAGAGGCCCCAAGAGGCACGGGCGGCGGAAAGTCGGCGAAGGCAGTTTCGATACCATGCCGGGCCCGGCGCATGGGAGGACGGGAGGAGGAGGACTGGGAGGAGGGGGATCGGGAGGAGGACAAGCTAATTAGGTGCGCTCGCGTCATATCTAACGTCCTACCCCTCCCCCCCATCCCTTACCATCCGGGACGGCCCAGGAGGCCCCCAAGAGAGCTCGAAGACGGCCCAAGCAGGGCCCAAGACAGCCCAAGAGACGCCCTAGACGGCCCCAGAGAGCCCCAGGAGGAGTCAAAGAGGGGTCCCAGAGGAGAAAAAACAAATTGAAATTTCGAAACGGAACCCCCCAAGACGGCCCAAGAGGCCCCGAAGCCGGCCCGGGAGGCCCCCAAGACGGCCTCAGGAGGGCCTCGTTCGAAATCATGTTCCCGGAAGCCTCTCCGGGAACATGATTTCCCTTTTCCGAGGACGCCCAAGAGGCCCACAAGATAGCCTTAGCGAGGCCCAAGAGGGCCCGAGATGGCTTGAAGATGGCCGAAGAGGGCCCCAAGAGGCCCTTCAAGAGGCAAACATCGGCCTATGTCCTTTGTAAAACGTACATTTTCAGCATACTCCCTTGCTTCGTCTTCGCAGTGCCCCAGACGCCCCCGCGGAGCCCCAAAACAGCCCAAGGGAGACCCAAGAGGGCCCAAGACGGCCCAAAAGGGTCGTCCTGTGTGACTGACGGAACCCCCCAAGATGGCCCAAGAGGCCCCAAAGCAGGCCCAGGAGGCCCGGCCTCAGGGAGGGCCAAGAGGGCCTCGTTCGAAATCATGTTTCCAGAAGCCTCTCTGGGAACATGATTTCTGGGTTCCCAGGACGCCCAATGACAGCCCCCAGAGGCCCTGGACACGCCGAAGATGGCCTCAGGACGGCCGACGACGCCGGCAAAACGCCCCGAAGCCAAAAATTATAAAGTGTCCCATGGTTTCTGAAGCATTTCTGAGCTCTCCCATGTTCCACCTCCCCACGGTCCCGGACCGCGTCAGAGGCCCTTCAGATCGCTCCAAGACGGCCGAAGAGGCTCCCAAGAAAGCCCAGAGACGGCCCAGGAGGCTCCCCAGATAAGTCAAGAGGGCCTCGAGAGCGCCCCAAGAGAGCCCCAAGAGCGACCCAAGAGTCCCCGAAGAGCGCGACATTTCAAGGTCTCCGGCCTGAGAGGCTCCTAGGACGGCCCCGGAGGCCATCAAGAGGCTCCCAAGAAGCCCCGTGAGGTTCCCAAGAGGCTCCCCGGAAGCCCCAATAGGCCCCCAAGGGGCCCCCAGGGAAGCCCCCTGCGGGCCCCCAAGACACTTCGGTAAATCGTATTTTCCAGATAGCTTTCCGGGAACATTATTCTTCCGCCCACCGCCCCAACCATGTTTCCAATAGGCTTGCCGACAAAACCAAAAGGCGCCCCTCGGTAAGCCACCAGAGGCCCCCCTCTTAAGAGAGCCGAACAAATATTATGCTCCCGGAGAGCTTCCCAGGAACATGATTCTCTATCTCGGAGTAGGCCCGGGGGGGGGGGCGGGCCGCTGCCCGTTCCCCCCATCGGTGCCCACCGAGGGTTGCGGGGGGGGGTCCAGAGCTCCCGAGGCGGCCCGAGCCCGCCCCGAAGCAGGCCACGACAGGCTAAGGGGGTCCCGAGAGGGCCCAAGACGGTCCCACGAGGCCCCGAAGACGCCCAAGATGTCCTCAAGACAGCCGACGAGGACTCCAACACGCTCCACGACGGACTCAAGAGGCTCCCCAAGAAGGCCCTGGAAGGCAAGATTCACTAATTTTCCGAGAGTTTGGGGTTTTGGCGTTCTCGCTTTTCCCGCTTTCCAGCGCTCCCTCACGGCCTCGGAGGCCCTTCACATCGCTCCAAGAAGGCCCACGAGGCCCCGACGACGGCCCCAAGACGGCCCCAAGACGGCCCAAGAGGCTCCCCAGGCAACCCAATTGTGCCCCAAGAGCGCGCTAAGAGAAGGCCCAGAGGGGTCCCGAGGCGGCCCGGGCCCCGCCCCGAAGCAGGCCACGACACGCCAATGGAGGTCCCGAGAGGGCCCTAGACAATTCCAAGAGGGCCCAAAGACGCCCAAGCTGCCCTAGACGGCCGACGAGAACTCCAACACGCACCAGGACGGATTAAAGAGACTCCCCTAGAGGGCCTTGGGAGGCAAGATTCACTAATTTTCCGATGGTTTTTGAAGGATTTAGGCGTTCTCGCTTCCCCCGCCTCCCAGCGCTCCCTCACGGCCTCGCTCGGAGGCCCTTCGGATCGCTCCAAGACGGGCCACGAGGCCCCGACGAGGGCCCCAAGACGGCCCAGGAGGCTCCCCAGACAACCCAATTGTGCCCCAAGAGCTCCCGAAGAGAGGGCCCAGAGGGGGACCTCCAACCGATATTTCGAGGTCTCTGGCCCTATAGGCCGCCTGTAGGCCCCCGGAGGCCACCAAGAGTCTCCCACGAAGCCCCGCGAGGCGCCCAAGAGGCCCCCAGGAAGCCCCAAGAGACCCCCAAGGGGCTCCCAGGGAACGCCCAAGAGGCCCCCCAACACACCCCAAGAAATCTTGCTCCCAGAAAGCATTCCGGGGACATGGTTCATCATGGGCCAGAGAGTTCCTGGAGGCCCCCAAGGGGCCCCCAGGGAACGCCCAAGAGACCCCCCAACACACCCCAACAAACTATGTCCCCAGAAGGCCTTCCAGGGTCATGGTTCATCATGGGCCCGCGAGTCTCCGGAGGCTTCGAAGTACCATCATGCTACAGGAGAGCTGTCTGGGAAGTTGCTTAGGAACATGACTGATCGCCTTCTCGCGGCCCTCCGCAGATCGTTTCGCACAAAGTTGCCCCAAGTGCCTTCTTGAACCGACGACGACGACGAAACGACGAATACGACGACGACGACGACGACGACGACGACAACGACGGCGCGCCCCAATAGGCGACGACGACATTACGACGACGACGACGACGACGACGACGACGACGACGACGACGACGACGACGACGACGACGGCACGCCCCAACAGGCTCCCCAAGACGCCCCCCAAACCCATGCTCCCAGAAGGACTTCTGGGAACCCGATTCATACGGCCTCCGCCCCCCTACACAACCATTTTCTTTGAAGGCCGTTCGGAATGCAGATTGGCATACGTGGACTCTGGTCCACTACTTCAGTGGAGCAGTGAATTCGTCAAGGCCTGGGCCTGCTAGAACCTGAGCGCGCGCGCGAAGCGCGCGCGATGGTTCTAGTATTATATATATATATATACACATATGTACACACACACACGCAAGAGCATCCGTAGCGCATCAGTCTACGTAGGATGTCGCTGACGAGGCCCTGGGCCTGCTCTGGCGCCCACTCGTGCCCACCCCGTCCCGTCTCCAGGGGCTCTGCAGCCCCCCGTGAGTCATCCGTGCTGGTAGGGTGAGGAGACGGTCCCGCGCGCGCCCCCCCCCGCACTGCACGTGCTGCGCCAGGCTCGGTGGGATTCGGGCAGCGTGTCCATGGGTGTTCCTTCTTCCTCTCCTGCTCGAGGCTTGAGGCTTGAGGATCGAGGATCGAGGTTGTTAGAGGTTCCTGTTTTTTCCGGTCGGGGCCTCCAAATGCCCTCCGTGCGCCTCAGAGGGCCTCGTGCCTCAGGGTGCTTGGAAATACCCAGGTATTTCCAGAGACCCACCGCGGGAGGTTTCCGCATTCCTCCCACGTCTGCAGGACGACAGTTACCCCTGAACCCCCACTCTACCCATACTTCTACCCCTGACTGTTTCCCCGACTCCGCACCTTTCTCCCGAGCCCCGAATACCCATTCCCCCCCACCCCTATCCCACGATCCTCTACCCCTAGCTGCATTCCCTCCTCGCACCCGCACCCGAGCCGTACCTGCATCCGGGCCAGTGCCTTCGCCCATGCCTCAGTCCACGGACGGACCCCGAAGACTGACTTTTTGACCTTCCCAGCCCTGCCCCCTCCCCTGACGGCCCACTGACCCAGACCCCCTCGCGTCATGATAAGCACACACGGGAACGCCTCTGAGTCGGGATGACAAGCGGATCCCCGTCAAGGGATCCAGACTTCCAAGGGTCCACGTTGCGAACAAATTACGGCGTCGGAGGTCTAGAGGGGGGAGGCGGAGGTTGATGAGAACGAAGGGAGGAGGAGGAGGAGGAGGAGGACGAGGAGGAGGAGGAGGAGGAGGAGGAGGAGGAGGAGGAGGAGGAGGAGTGGGAGGAGGAGGAGTGGGAGGAGGAGGAGGAGGAGGAGGAATACCATACCAAACCCACGATGCATCAACGATATTGCAACACATATCCCGTCTCAAGTCCCTTTTTTCTGCTGCATCACATCCTCTTCTCTCTCGTTCCTTTGGAGCTTCCTGTCCACTACGAAGAGCGCCCCCCCCCCGCCGGAAATACGAACGCCATCCTCGCAGCAAATCCATGCGTCAATGTGTAGGCCCTGAATTTGGGAAACACGTGACGCCCTTAATCCGCATTGTTGTTAGGTCCAGGTAAGGCTTCAGTGGTGGACCGAGCAGGTCCAAAGCGAGAGCCACATCCTGAAGCAGAGTCGCCAACCATCCGCGAAGCTGTTGCACATGTTTCAAGTACGTACCCAAATGTCTAAGGACTTCAGGAGGAGCCCCGTTTGGACAAACTGCAATCCTGCTTCCGCGTAACTGTTGCAATCCTGTAAAAGCGAATGCACGCGGCTCTTAGGCCAGAGCCACGTGTTGAAGCCATCCGCCCTACATAAGCGCAACTGCTGGACACGTTTGCAGACAAGTGTGTGCGGCGCTATTGCGAAAGCCACAGATTGGAAACCGCCTGCCCTCCACCCTGTAAGTGTTGAGAGTGTTTACGCCGATTGTGCGCGGTGCTATGGCGAAAGCCGCAGTCTGAAAGCGATGTGCCCTCCATTCGTCTAGCCGGTGGACCTCTCAAGTCCAGGTCTCGGCGAGGCGAGGTCTCAGGCGAAATGGCTGGCCCGCCCTACCGACGCACCTGGTGGTGCGACGAGGAGGGTGTGGGGGCTGAGGGGAAGGCGCGCCAGCACGATAGATTGGAGGGGAGAAGGAGGAGGGAGGGACAAAACGGGATGGAGGAGAGACGATGAGCTGAAGAGGAGGAGGAGGAGAAGGGGTTCAAGAGGAAGGAAAGGAGCGCGTTCGTGTAACCCTGTCAAGCACATTCGGTGCCGAACCTCATGCTCAATCACGTGGGGACTCAGAGTTAGGAGGGGAGGAGAAGTGGGAGGGGGAGGGAGGGCGGGGAGGGGACGGGTATGAGAAGGGGGATAGGGGAGTGGGGAGGGGCCGGGTGTGAGGGAGAGGGATGGAAGGAGGGAGGGAGGGAAAAAGAGGGAGAGCAAGAGGGAGTGAGGGAAGAGGGAGTGAGGGAAGAGGATGAGGAGGATGGGGAAGGGGTAAGGGAGAGGAGGAGAGCAGGAGGAGGGTGAGGAGGGGGGAGGGGACGGGGAAGGAGTAGGATAACGGAGAGAAGGAGGAGGAGGAGGAGGAGGAGAAGAATGATAAGGGTGAGGAGGGGGATGGGGAGGGGGAAGAGGAGGAGGAGGAGGAGGACGAAGATGAAACATACCAAACGATGATGACCGCTGGCGAGAGCGGAAGCAGGGCAGGAGCACAGGGGTTGGGGCAGGTGACTTCAAGCTGGAGCACCACAAGGTCTTCAATCAGTCGCTCCAGGCGTCGATCGAGGGCCAGGAGGATCCTCGATCCTCTTCGATCCTCCTCCTCTCCCTCCTCCTCCTCTCCCTCCTCCTTCTCTTCATCCGTGTCCTCCA